>CM036760.1:42240888-42588374 GCA_020796225.1 Arion vulgaris
GAATATAGCCTTGGTATAATGGTATTACGCTAATGTTGGCAGTCTCAGTATCTGCGCACGCACCCGCACGCACGAGGATAGACAAGCAAAGAAATACAAACAACAGCCGAGACAAAGAAACAAAGGTAATGGATAATGCTTGATCAAACAATCTCCGCGGCAAGAATAAGAAATCATTACTTATCTGTTAGGTGGGTTTTTTATATTTATTTTTTCTTCTACCAAATTATATTTTACACATCAACTTCTCTGTTGTTCTCTCAATCGCTACTGTTCTCTCAGTTAACGTTGTTATCTCAGTTACCGCTATTCTCTCAGTCACCGCTGTTCTCTCAGTCACCGCTGTTCTCTCAGTCACCGCTGTTCTCTCAGTCACCGCTGTTCTCTCAGTTACCGCTGTTCTCTCAGTCACCACTGTTCTCTCAGTCACCGCTGTTCTCTCAGTCACCACTGTTCTCTCAGTCACCACTGTTCTCTCAGTCACCACTGTTCTCTCAGTCACCACTGTTCTCTCAGTCACCGCTGTTCTCTCAGTTACCGTGGTTCTCTCAGTTACCGTGGTTCTCTCAGTCACGACTGTTCTCTCAATTACTATTGTTCTCTCAAGCATCATCATCAAATAGCTTGTCCTGAGTAGAACTTTGCCACACCAACAGTCCTCCGGAATTTCTCTCTCATAGGCCAGATATAAGTTAAACATATTAAGTATCTGCAGCCGACATATTCAAACCATCAGTTACATCCTGATCCATCTTCTCCGTAGGCTTCCTCTTTTTCTATTTGCCGGTATGTCTCCTTCCATGATGGTCTTCTCTCAATCCCTGCCCTCAAAAACCAATTGCTTCAATAACTCATTGCTGCCCTCACTAAATCATTGCTGCCCTCAATAAATCATTACTGTCTTCAATAAATCATTACTACATACACCCACTCATTTCTGCACTCACTCCGTAACTCATGATCCCACTAACGTCTGCATTCTCTCACTACTGCACATGAAAAATGAAAATCATGACTTATCCTTTACATGACTTAGCCATCAACAACAGTAAATGAGTTGTCGATTTTCTGGCACCACTTATACCGTCAGTAGTTTGCCATTGCTTTCTGAACGGTGAGGTCTATTTTTATCGTTCGTAAAAATCCAAGAGGACTAATTTTCTTCCACACTTGCCTGCCGCGGAGTTTGAACCAGGTACGCTTGGGTTGTGATTGAGTTTACCATCGCTTAAGCTACAGACGCTCTCACTACTACACCTAAACACTACTAATTTTACTCAATCACTACTGACCCCCACTCACTTCTGCACCTAAGCACCCTAACTTTTACTCATCCTACTCGACACACTACCACTCAAATTCAAAAAAAACACAACAACATTAACTAAATGCAATGATTTCCCACCAGCACCTACACCTAAACACTACTAATTTTACTCAATCACTACTGACCCCCACTCACCACTACACCTAAACACTACTAATTTTACTCAATCACTACTGACCCCCACTCACTTCTGCACTTTCTAGTCACCCCCCTCACTTCTGTACTCACTGCTGATCTCACAAACTACTAATGATACTCATAAATGATGAGAAAGATAAAACACACACAACAGCTTAACGTAAAGAGTGCAAGGATTATCCACAACCAGATACGAATCTAAAGCAGCTATATGAAACATATGTGATATTTATAGAATCAATTTTCCATATCAATCAATATGTTCTTAACATAAGCGGAGATCAATAACAAACACAATATTTTTTTAAACTGTAGTAACATGTTGGAGGACATTTTGAAATTAACTAGCATTTGTGTCCTACGGCTTGCATCATTATTTGTTATAAATAAGGTCGACATTCAGTCTTTCTTTTCTGATGTGATATCTCAGTTAAAGTATCTCAGTAATTGCATGAAATGTCAGGTTTATTCACAAATTGACCCACACATAAAATTCATATCGACTACCATCTTTTCTATCTTCTTATCCCAATCCGCTCCTCGCGGAGCATAGCGCCTTAACAGTTGTTCGCCCATTTCCTTGTGTCTGGTTATTTTCTTTATTGTTTCTCAAGAGGACTTCGTTTCCAGGTCTGTTTGGGACTCCACTATTCCGTTTTCCTTGTGGGTTCCACTCAAGTGCTAATCTAGTGACACTCAACTGTGTCTTCTGCAGACTTTGTCCGACCCATCGCCATGTTCTTCTCATGATCTAGGTCATCATGGATTTATGTCCTGTTCTTATCCACAAGTCTGTGTTTGCAACTATATCATACCATCTCAGTCTGAACAATCTTTGCTAAAACTCTCCATAAATCATACTTTTCTATCGCGTATACAAAATATATATATAAAACTAGATATAACATAAAACTATTGCTTGGACAAGCACGTACGAACATTCGAATATTTTTTTTTCATACGTTATTCCTGTTGACCCTTGAGACCAGCCAAAATAATTCGGTCTGAAAGCCATCAAATATTGTATCTATTTCTAGCCCCGCTATCTGTATGCGTGGCGGCCAAATATGCAATTCGGTTGTTTTTGAAGGAAAAGAAAACAGACAGCGCATCTATATTGGCCTGAAGAGGAATTGCCCGCCAGCAGTAACGTTGAGCGATCCGGCAATACAAAGGAATGAATTTTTTTATACCGTCTCGGCAAATGTAATATTCATAACATGAAATGTTCATATACTGTCCTGTGGGGTAATTAAGTGTATTTTATGTGTGATGGAACACGAGGGTAAGAATGACGAGAAAGAAGGGGAGTTTGGTCCCGACAAATCATTGCTGAACGCAACGTAACAAAAAAATTAATTGCATACTAAGAAAACTACACACCTTCATAAATGAATGTTTACGTAGAATAGAGGGACTGGGATGGTATGGTAATATTATGAACGAGGAACTAAGGAAGAGACGCAGGCGATGGATAGGACACTCATTGAGGAGACCGACCGGAAGCATTGCAAGACAGGTACTGTTTTGGAACCCACAGGGAAAGAGGAGTAGGGAAAGGCCTAGACATACCTGTAGAAGAGAGCTGGAAACTGATATTAAAAGTATAGGTAAAACATGGAAAGATTTGGAAGGGATGGCAGGAGAGAGGAAGAGCTGGAAGACGTTTGTTGAATACCTATGCTCCGCTTGGGAGTTGATAGGTGAAGAAGAAGAGTCAGAATCATACATCGTTAAATGTACTACAAGACGCATCTCTTTTCCGTTTTGTGCGAGAAATTGAACGTACAAGTGAACAACCATGTCGGTATAGAAATTAGTTGTATGTATGGTCAAGTGATTAGAAAGGTGGTATGGTCAAGTGATTAGAAAGGTGGTATGGTCAAGTGATTAGAAAGGTGGTATGGTCAAGTGATTAGAAAGGTGGTATGGTCAAGTGATTAGAAAGGTGGTATGGTCAAGTGATTAGAAAGGTGGTATGGTCAAGTGATTAGAAAGGTGGTATGGTCAAGTGATTAGAAAGGTGGTAGGGTCAAGTGATTAGAAAGGTGGTAGGGTCAAGTGATTAGAAAGGTGGTAGGGTCAAGTGATTAGAGGTGGTAGGTCAAGTGATTAGAAAGGTGGTATGGTCAAGTGATTAGAAAGGTGGTAGGGTCAAGGGATTAGAAAGGTGGTAGGGTCAAGGGATTAGAAAGGTGGTAGGGTCAAGTGATTAGTGGAGAAGGTGGTAGGGTCAAGTGATTAGAAAGGTGGTATGGTCATTAGAACGTTGAGATGGTCAAGTGGTTAGATAGGTGGTATGGTCAAGTGATTAGAAAGGTGGTATGGTCAAGTGATTAGAAAGGTGGTAGGGTCAAGTGATTAGAAAGGTGGTAGGGTCAAGTGAATAGAAAGGTGGTAGGGTCAAGTGATTAGAAAGGTGGTAGGGTCAAGTGATTAGAAAGGTGGTATGGCCATTAGAACGTTGAGATGGTCAAGTGGTTAGATAGGTGGTATGTCCATTAGAACCTTGAGATGGTCAAATGATTAGTACTCTGGCATGGTTAACTGTTTAATATAATTGTTTGACAATCCAAAGATACATTGATGATTTTATGATTTTGGCCTCCACAAATCGAACCAGCTGACAATGTCTACCTGGCCTAGTTAACTTCAGGAAGGAAAGTTATTGAGGTACACAACTGGACCCGCTTACATTCAATGGCTAAGTTTTGGTACTGTGAGGTCTCTAACACTTCATGTCTCTGCGCCATTATATGATGTGGCATTAACATTACCTTATGTGAACAAGTCATATTGAAACAGATCTTACAGAACTGGGGATGATGATCAAGAAGGCGATGGAGACATGGCATTGAAGACTACGGTGGAGGAGGGGAGAAAACTGGCTAGTGATCAAGAGTCTTTCAGGCAGAATGTGATGAAAGTCATATTCTGAAAAGAGCACGCTACGTGAAGGTGGTTGGCGGAAGACTCAATGATTAAGACGATGGTGAGAATAGAACAGTAGGAAACATTGAACACTAGGATGGAGGAGGTGAGAGAACTAGTCAAAGATCGAATCTTTTATGTGGGCTGTTATGTAAACCACGTTCTGCAAAGAACATGCTACATGATGGTGGTTGGTGGAAGACTGGGCAAGCAATAATCACGGGATGGTGGCCAACAGAACGATAGGAAATATTGAACACAACAATGGAGGCGAAATAAATGACTAAAGATCGAATCTATACTGCGGCGGGCTGTGATGAAAGTGACATTCTGCAATGGACATAAAGAAAGTATTACAATGATCTCAACCAACATTGTGATGAAAGTGACATTCTGCAATGGACATAAAGAAAGTATTACAATGATCTCAACCAACGTTGTGATGAAAGTGACATTCTGCAATGGACATAAAGAAAGTATTACAATGATCTCAACCAACGTTGTGATGAAAGTGACATTCTGCAATGGACATAAAGAAAGTATTACAATGATCTCAACCAACGTTGTTAAACGAGGCGCCCTCGGGTATCATGGAGCTCCTGTCATATTCTCTTATAGCCTCCTATTTTACTCTGTCGATTTTTTCAGATTTCAAGAAAATACATTAGTATTCATTTTTTTAGTAGCATGTTCATCAACAGAAGCTAACCGCTGTTGCATTCTTGTTTTATCTGTAACCATTATTCTCCATAACCATTCTTGTTTTATCTGTAACCATTATTCTCCATAATTCCACCCTGTTGCTTTTTCACTGGAGAAAGCATTCGCATCACAACTAACTTAACATTACTATTGTTATTACCACTAGTATCAACTGTTATAAGAAGGAGAAGATGCAGACATGCTGGGCAAACATTGAGAAGAAATGATCAAAGAATATCAAAGCAGGCATTAAAGTGGGAGACAAAGGGTTCAAGAAAGAGAGAATACCCTAGGGATACCATGAAACAAACTTTGCTGAGAGGCAAGAAATATCACATCCAACTCCATGGAAGAGATTGAGAGAGTTGTCCAGGACAGAGCGGCATAGAGAAATTACTTGCTTGCAGGTCTTCGATAAACTATAACGGTACTAAAGGAATATATATATATATATATATATATATATATATATATATATATATATATATATATATATATATATATATATATATATATATGAAGTGAGAGAGAGAGAAAGAGAGAGTATTATTATTAGTATTGTAGTCATCAGATGGCTTGCGCCACCCAACCATCAATCAGATGCGCCCCAGTATATAAAAACGGACAGTACTGATCTGAACAAAACAGGATAGAAACTGAGACTAACAAGAAGACACAATCCAGAACATAAACTTGCTCTCACTGACGCTAAACACTCTTCCTTGTTGTCTTGTATTCTTGTGTGAGCAAAACCAGATCTGAAGACATAACTAAAACCAAACTCACTTTAAGAAAGACAAATATATATCTATGATCTAGCTGACGTCAGCGCCAGTTTTAACTCACTTCCCTGGATAACTGCAAATCGATAGTTGGCCTAAAGAAAACATGGCTAATAATAGGACACCCTACCCCCCTCTCTCCCCGGCCCCTATGTGAAACATGTGTCTGTTTAAGACAGTGGTTCTCAAAGGGTATGCCCAGGCGCACCAATGTGCCCGGTGACATTCCTAGGTGTGTCTGGTGACATTCCTAGGTGTGCCCGTGGCTCCCCGGCAACATAAAGTCGATTAGCTCAGACAGGAAAATCAAAATTCCTGCTTAATGGAGGCTGGTTTTTATACATGTTTGATAGAACACTAAGGTTTTCAGAAATTTTACACAATTCTACAAGTCCAAGGTAATTTATTGATGACAAATGTTAATAATATTGATATTCCTGAGTGTTAAACTTAATTTGCAGCATAATATAACCTTGATATAGCGTGTTGTGTTGTTTTTCAAATGAATGTCTTTATATAACAATACTGGAATGCGAGGTTATGCGATGGTTGTGGTCTGATTTCAAAGAATTTTAACCTGAGCCCTTCGGCCATATGTTATCGGAGGCCATGGTATGCTCTAGGAAATCCCAGATCAGGGGTCGACAACGCGGTACCAGGGTAAAAAAAATTTGCCAAGACACATCAGGTCTATGCTTCTCATAGACAAAGATTAAATGATGAATAAAGGTATGTAGCATTTTTCCAATTATTTCTGTATTTCTTTACTTTGTGCATATTATTTATCAAATGTGTGTGTTCAGTGCACCTACGATATTTTGTAGAACTTCAAGTGTGCCACGACTTCAACAATTTTGAGAACCCCTGATTTAAAACGTAACAAACGTGAATACTGTCTTATTATCACATTGTGTCGTCCAAATGTGGGATGGAATTACCTGAGAATAATACTTGTCATACAGAATGTCTCTTTTGGTCATGAGATGAAATAATAGACTCTCAAATGTCTAGTCATTCTACAGGTTGGGAAAGGAATCAGGAAGTAGAACCCGTTCAATAGAATTAGCAGCGTTTTATTTGTTTTCTCAATTCTTGTGTCTGACGGTTTGATCTTTTTAGTTCAATGTTTGCATATAAGTCTGTCTGTCTAGCCATCTATCTATCTACCTGGTTATCTATCCATTTATATATCTATGTCTACCTATTTATCTGTCTGTCTATTATTCTATCTATCTTTCCACTTGTTTGTCTATCCAATAAATGTCACTCCACCTGTTTGTCCATCTGTCTGTCTATCTATCCATCCATCCATATCTGTCTGTCTGTCATCTATCCATCCATCTGTATCTATCCATCAGTATATTTGTCTATCTGCTATCTATCTATCCATCGATCCGTCCATCGATCTGCCTATCTATATACCTGTCTATGTATCTGTATATTTATCTATCTATCCATTCACCCATTTATCGATCCATCTATTAATCCATCCATTACCCACCCATTCATCCATCCATCCATCTATCTATCTGTATATCTATCAGTGTCCTGCCTGTTCCTTTGCCTCCCACACTTTCTCTGTATCCCTACTCTCCAGTTAATCTCACATATATACTATATCTCTCTCACACATACACATTGCTTCTTCTTCTCTCTCTCCTTCCTCTCATAACTCCACATACATAAATCCGCCTACACATCGCCATCGTCACGTATTTGATACACCACATATTGTCTATCTGTCTGGAAACACCAAAAGCAAACAACAACATACACACACCCAACAAGCAAGAATATTGATATATATCGATTGAGTTCAGTTTCTTATCTTATTCTTCTTCTTCTACAATCAGTGTCTCATGTTTAAGATATATTCCTCTTTCTTCTTCCAATGCTCCACATTGACCAGTTAACCACTCTTTGTGATTTGTATGTGATCTGAGCCTAAGAGTGATTGTACGTTGTGGCAGTTATGTGACTAGAAGTAGGCCAACACATCTAATTTCTGCAATGCTTTTTATTTACTGGGGTAGCTTCCCGAGACCCCTACCTCAGTCGCCTCTCTCAGTCGGAATAGCAGAATCCTGTCAAAGAGCAAGAATAACTATCACCCATGCCACTAGAACAGCGCAAGACAAGAACACTATGCTGGCAACTAAAGAAGAATAGTAAACCTACACCGAACCGGTGTCGTTAGTAGCCACACGCTGAGAGACATACTGAGGGGGAGATCGAAGCACTTATAGACTAATTGGTGTGAAGTGCAGTGATGATGATCTGACGACTAAACTATACTAAAGACAAACTAGAAAACCATTACACTGGGCAACAACACTGACACTGGGCAACCACCCTGACACTGGGCAAGAACCCTGACACTGGGCAACAACACTGACACTGGGCAACAACACTGACACTGGGCAACAACACTGACACTGGGCAAGAACCCTGACACTGGGCAGCAACACTGACACTGGTCAGCAACACTGACACTGGGCAGCAACACTGACACTGGGCAGCAACCCTGACACTGATCAACAACCATGACACTGGGCAAGAACCCTGACACTGGGAAACAACACTGACACTGGGCAACAACACTGACACTGGGCAGCAACACTGACACTGGGCAGCAACCCTGACACTGGGCAACAACCATGCCACTAGGCAAGAACCCTGACACTGGGCAACAACACTGACACTGGGCAACAACACTGACACTGGGCAGCAACCCTGACACTGGGCAACAACCATGACACTGGGCAACAACCCTGACACTGGGCAACAACACTGACACTGGGCAACAACACTGACACTGGGCAACAACACTGACACTGGGCAACAACCATGACACTGGGCAACAACCATGACACTGGGCAACAATCCTGACACTGGGCAACAACCATGACACTGGGCAAGAACCCTGACACTAGGCAAGAACCCTGACACTGGGCAACAACCCTGACACTGGGCAACAACCATGACACTGGGCAAGAACCCTGATACTGGGCAACAACACTGACCAACAACCATGACACTAGGCAAGAACCCTGACACTGGGCAACAACACTGACACTGGGCAACAACACTGAAACTGGGCAGCAACCCAGTAACAATGTGATGACAACAGAAGAATAAGACAAACATAAACAACAACAGTATAACAAATAATCTACCTCATGTCCACTTCTAGCCGCTCTGTGTAGCAAAGTTTCCCCAGAATTCTTGTTGATGGTCAGTTTCTTGACATCAGCAGGTACAGGGACATTTTCTATGGGGATACTGCCCAGAACATTGCGGCTGTCATCTTCAAAGTAGGTCTCATGCTGTTAATTATTACAAATCATGTGTTAAACAATTCAAATTTAGCCAGACCTTGCATGATTTTGTATTAACTAGTGTCTATTGTCTTTCCCCAGGTGGATGATGGAATTGGTTGTTCACTCTTGCCGTTAAGCGTAGGGGTGGGAACTTTCATATGCGTTCCAGGACCAGATGACTCGCCCATGTGCTATCATCATTCTCAAGTAGCTTGTCTCTTCTGGAACTTTGCTTCCATGACAGCTGTCCTGAAAAGCTCTCTGTTCTGTGCAAATTGACTGGCGTCAGCAGCAGTCATTCTCAGATCGTCAATGACATCTTGCACCCTTGTGTTATATCTGTATTTTATTTAGTATGGTCTTGATATTGTCTATCCAACTGTTTCTTGGTCTTCCTTTGGCTTTAGTATCTGATTTCTTTTTATTGTATGCTGTTATTAGTGGTTGGTTGTATTCTATTCACATTAAATGTCCAAACCACTGTTTTTGTTGTCTTTCAATGTATTCGGTGCATGAAGTTATGCACAATCTGCTTCTAATGTCCGTTTCGTAGCCCATCTTTCCTGGTGACCACTGCCTTCCTCAAGCATTTAATTTGACATGTGGTAAGCTTTCTGTAGAGTGTTGCTGTCAGGGACCAAGTTTGGCACTGGTAATAAAGTTTTGGGAGAAAACTACTAGTTATCATCTGTCTTTTTACTTCCATCTTCATCTTTTGAATGTTGTAGTAATGGATTTTGAGTGTTGTAGTAATGGATTTTGAGTGTTGTAGTAATGGATTTTTATTATCTAACAACAACTCCTTTCTTTTTCTTCAACCGCTCCATATTGCACACTTGTTAAACCATTCTTTGTGATTTCTAAGTGATCTGAGCCTAAGAGCATTTGTACATTGTGCTAGTTATGGGCTTACAAATAGGCCAGCACATCTGATTTCTGCAACACTTTTTATTTACTCGGGTAGCTTCCCTAGGACCCTACACCTCAGTCACCTCTTACAACATGCCTTGTAGGTCGCAGTGTTACTATTCCTTGCTCCCCGTGCAAGCACCAGCAACACAAAGGTGATCTAACAACTTTTAAGTTCTTGAAAGAGAACACCAGAATGTTGTACAGTGCTGTAGACTCAAACATAACATATTATAGATTACCTAAGTGAAATCTGTGTTCTACATATTTCTGAGTTGCAATGTTGTATTAGTGAGTCTCTCATATATTCTGAGTTGCAATGTTGTATTAGTGAGTCTCTCATATATTCTGAGTTGGAGTGTTGTATTGGTGAGTCTCTCATATATTCTGAGTTGGAGTGTTGTATTAGTGAGTCTCTCATATATTCTGAGTTGAGTGTTGTATTAGTGAGTCTCTCATATATTCTGAGTTGGAGTGTTGTATTAGTGAGCTCTCAATATTCTGAGTTGGAGTGTTGTATTGGTGAGTCTCATATATTCTGAGTTAGTGTTGTATTGGTGAGTTTCTCATATTCTGAGTTGAGTGTTGTATTGTGAGTTTCTCATATATTCTGAGTTGCAATGTTGTATTGGTGAGTCTCTCATATATTCTGAGTTGAGTGTTGTATTAGTGAGTCTCTCATATATTCTGAGTTGGAGTGTTGTATTGGTGAGTCTCTCATATATTCTGAGTTGCAATATTGTATTGGTAAAACTCTTACATGTTCTAAGTTTAAATGATGTGCATATGCAACCCGCTAAACAGAACCCAGCAATATTTATACAATGGAAACTGTTTGCCATATTCTTTCTCTCTCTTCTCGTTCTTTTCTGCCATTTTTACCATTCTTATTGTGATATATAAACAGCCTTCGCCAAGAACATGTTTTACGCCACAATCTTTAGTACCATTTGGAGCCCTAGTGCTTGTCCTCGCGACGTGTCCGATTTCAACCAGCGTTTACAGGGTTCTCTCTCCATTAGTCTTTGACTGTCCCGAGCCAACCTGCAAGACAGCAGGTTGCTATTTTCTTTTAGGGTAGCGACCCTTAGATCACCTGCCCTCCCGGGTTGTTAAGCGTCATCTGTCCAGGAAAATGTCTTTTGTGGATTACTTGGTTTTCCTGCAATCCAGTTTTGTGTACGGTTTACTCCGCTAACCTTTGATTGTCCCCAATCAAACTACAAGGCAGTAGTAGTTCCTGCTAGAGGAAACTCGCACTGGATTCAACCACTGCTGGGCTTTCCAGTTTTTGCACATTTGGGTGGTCCGCTCACCCTCACGCCTGCCACGCCACATCAGCGCTGTGCACATCTGCCCACCGGTGGGCCCACTCGTGCATTGTCCACTTGCGCGCTCACTCTGCCCTGGTGCCTGCCCCACCATCTTCATCAGTTCTCACATTTACCATGCCTCTAGGCTGTCCGGACACTGGGCTTAACTCGAGCCCCCACCTCAGGGCTCCGAGTTTCGCCCTATGTGGGCCCATGTGCAACTCATCTTGGGCCCAACTTTTGCTCCACGCGGGCCCACATCTCTTCTCTGGATGCACCCTCATCCCTTTATGGTTATCCGTTCAGCTTTTCCCATTGGCCGGGAGAGACGTGCATTAAGTCACTCTGGGGTTCCGCTCGTCTGTGTTGCAAGTGGGTCCCATCCAACGTGACTACGTCTGCATCTCTACTTATGCCACAGTAGCTATCTCTATCCCTACCCGCTTAGCCAGACAGGAACCAATGTCTGTTACCAGGGTCACCACATGGAGGTGGGGTAGGATCTTGATTAGTGTCAGCTCACTAATCCTGGCACAACGTTTGCCCCATGCGCCTTGACCCCTTTGCATATTCAAAACTCATCATAGAAAGAAGACAACTGTTGCTAAACTCTCCAATAATCGCAAGCATACAATAGCAACAGCTACAACACCAGCAACAGCTACAATAAAAACACTAGCAACAACTAAAACAAAAGCAACAGCTACAACCAAAACAGCAACAAGAAAAATACCAGCAACAGCTACAACACAAACAACAAAAACACCAGCGACAAATACAAACACCATCAACAACCAAAACAACAACAACAAAAACATCAGCAACAACTACAACAAAAAACAACAAAAACACCAGCAACAGCTACAACAAAAACACCAGCAACAGCTACAACAAAAACACCAGCAACTACAACAAAACACCAGCAACAACAAAAACACCAACATCTACAACCAAAACAACAGCAGAACAAACCACAACAGCTAAAACACATCAGCTAAACAACATTAACAGCTGCAACAACAAGTTACAAAATTTATTTAGCATAGCATGGTTGCAACAGAGCGATCAGGTCAGCAACGATAGTTCTAATCATTACCATCTATCAGTCATCACCACCACAACAACAACAGCACCAACTACTTTGACTTAAAAACAATATATTGAACTATAAATCAGAATTACCTCTACACCAGAAATATTGTGCCCATCTATGCCGTCCTGTTCAGCATCTTCTCGTCTTCCGCGCGATTTTCCGGCACGGGATTTCTTTTTTTTGGAACTAGTGGTTCCGTTGTCATCTGACACCATTTCTTCAGCAAGATCATCTGGAACATTCTCAACATCGGATTCATAATCTTCTTTACGTTGCTGCATTCCGGAAGTGGATGATGAGGATTTGCTAGCATGTGATGTGGTGAAGCTCTTAGCGTTAGCTCTGTGTCCACCATGTTTGGCGGGAATGTTATGCTGACTTTTCTTGACAGCTCCAGAAGAGGCTTTAGTTTCTGGAAGTTTCCACGTTTCGTCTGACAAATTGTCATCGTTATCACCATCCTGTGAGAGGTCTCGCTGCTGTTGAAGTCTCTCCCTAGCCTTGCTGCTGGCCTGACGTTTGGCGCGGACGACTGCTCTTCTGTTGGCTTCTCTGTGAAGTTCCTGCTCATATGCAGCATTACGGTTGTATCGACGAATCTTACGTTTTCCTGTTGAAAGATAAACACATATCAGGCCTTATCATATTACATACATTCAAAGCATATCAAAAGTTGTACTATTTAGAGTTGTACACAATACTCTACGCATGAGAGATACCATCAAGAAAATTATGCTAGAGGGATAATTATTATCTTAGAGAGTTGAGGAAGTGCGAGTAGATAGGAGTAAAAGTGAGTAAAGAAGGGAGAAAGATAAGTAAAGAGAGGAGGGGCAAATAGAGAGAGAAGTAAGGGTGAGTAAGGTAAGGAGAAAGAAAAGTAAAGAGAGGAGAGGCAAAGAGAAGAAGCAAAGAAAGATAAGTAAAGAGAGGAGAGGTAAATAGAGAGAGAAGTAAAGAAAGGAGAAAGATAAGAAAGGGAGAGGCAAATAGAGGAAGTTGAGTAAAGTGAGGGAAGTGTGAGTAGAGAAAGAGGAAGGGTAGAGTAATTAAGGAGGAAGGGGTGAGTAGAAGAGAAGGGTAGGGTAGATAGATTAAGGAGGAAGGGTGAGTAGACAGGATGAAGGGAGGATGGGAGAATGAAATAACAATTGGAGGATGAAGAGTGCAAAGCGGGGGATGAAATAGCACAATGTGGAGGATGAAATAGCACAATGTGGAGGATGAAAAGCAAAGTGGAGGGTGAGAGAGTGAAGGGAGGAAGAAGAGTACAATGAGGGGGAGAGGAAGAGAATGAGTAAAGAGTAGCAAGAGAAATGATAGAAAGAAATCGTGGATAAGAAGAAAAACATGATACTTTGCATTACAAATTTTTTTTTTTCAACCAATCATACCGGCAAATGAACATCACAACTCTCTATCTCTCTCTGGCTCAAGTCACACACACAAATCAGACACAATGACAAGCTGGTTGTCGTTATTCTATAACAAATTCTTAGCAAACACAGAAAAGTACACAACACATAACAAACAGCTCCAGAGCAGAATGAAATATCATTATCTCCAGAAATTCAAGCTTGTATGTATGCAGATACTGTCGATTATATATCTGCCTTTTAAACCCAGATTGGGGCATATGCCCTCAACCAACTCATGCCAAGTCTTCCTATCTCTTGTCGATATATGGCGGAAGTAAAATCATTCGATTTTTTTCCTTATTGTTATTTTAACCATATAAACATTCGAACCAGTCGATGTTTTTATTAACAGAATAAATATATATTTTTGGGTAAAAGTTCATCATAATTATTATTTTGCAACTGATGCAAATGCCTGAAAAAAAAAGAAATAAATAAAAAGGCCAGAACTGGTAATAAAATAACAGACGTTGATAACAAACTTCCTGATTGGGTCAAGGCTATCCACATTATTAAAATAGAGATGACGTAGGTAGTGCCCGTCACGTGATGATCTCCGTGGTGTCGTGCCATATTAAGACAAGACAATATCACGTTATTATAAGGTTGTTATCTGTTATCAGGAAGGAACAAGAAATGATAACACCAGGGAATTTGCGTAAACTGCAACATTTAAAACAGGAGATCTGGAGAAGGATGGGGATGGGGAGGGGGGATGGGGAGGAGTTAGGTCTAGTTCACAGGTTTAAATCGGCCCCAGAAGGTCGGAATCGGCACCAGAAGGCCTGAATTGGCCCCCAGGTCTACATCGGACCCGGTCTAAATATGCCCCAGAACGTATAAATCGGCAACAGGTCTAAATCGGCCCCAGAAGATCTACATCAGCACCATAAGGTCTGAATCGGTCCTAGAGGGCCTGAATCGGCACCAGAAGGTCTGAATCGGCACCAGAAGGTCTGAATCGGCACCAGAAGGTCTGAATCGGCTCCATAATGTCTAACTCGTCCACAGAAGGTCTAAATGGCCCAATACGGTCTACATCGGCAACAGACTGTCTAAATCGGCCACAGAAGGTCGATTGAATATGTGGGAGTGGATTAGTAGCGGTTACAGTCTTTTGTGTGCCATTATTATTGCATTCGTGATTTCCTAATCAGGAAGAAGTCAGAAATACCACAATGTAACATCCAAGTATGTGGGCAAACTCTTCAGCAGGTCTGTCATATATTATGGTGTGAAAGTAACGTGCTTTCTTTTCGTTCCAAGGGTAATAGTTTCAGTCCCATTTCGCTAGTTATGTTTAAAACTTGCAGCCGGATCAGTCAGTGACGCATACCACAGACGAAAATCATACAATTTAGAAGAACATTTGAATAATTTCGCGATAACAGATGAGCAGATTTGATGGTTTCGAATGAGCCATAGGCGGTAAACAAGGTAATATCATGGGAACATGATAGTCACTAAACGACAGCTTGTTTCGTGATGACTTAATTTACGTAGCAGTTATTCTTGAGACTACATGGATACTGACTTAAACGTAGTAAGAGTACAACGTACATAACAAAGCCAGTTAGATGAAATAGCATTCAATCCTTCACAGTCAACGATTACCAATCAATGACCTATGGGCTTGTCGACACTCACACTGTCACTGTGTGTCGAGTGTTATGTGGGGGAAAGTCGCTTTGTTTACCGATAAACAACTCCTTAAACTCGAAGATAACAAGCCAAAATTAGCTGTAAGAAGAGTACACTGAACATTATATAACAAAAAATAAATGAATTAGATAACGCTACCATCTTTTGCTAGTTAAGGAAACATCTAACACAGTCTGCAAGGGACTAGCTAAGAAAATGGCGGATGTGACCCAGATCTAGTTAGTAGAACGACAAGGTCCCAGTAAATCACGATTATTTTATCCTACCTTCACGATAGATAAATAACCTCCGAACCGTTAACATATTTCACAAGCTAACTTTGATTCCAATTATCAAGATGTGTTTAAATGTATAGTCTCAGGCTACAAAACACATGAAGAACTGTTCCATTCAACGTTACAAATGGCTGTCGGACAGTTTTGATTTCAATAGAAGCCAGATAACATTAGAAAAAGAAGACCAAAACATACTATTTTTCCACTGACATGACGTGAAGAACAGATTTAAGTTCATTAAATCATTGCTATGATCAGAAATTGAGCACGCAGGAAAAGCCGTGGCCTCCGAAAACATAAGGCCGTCGAGCTAAGGTTAAAAACTATGGAAATCAGACCCCAACTGTCGCGAGACGTAGATAACAAATTCATTTTGAAAACAACACAACATGCTAAATCAGTTATATTATATGACAAATTAAGTTTAAAGCCAAGGAATATCAGTATTATTAACACTTTTTATCAATAAATAACCACGCACCCGTAGAATTGTGTAAAATTGCAGAAAACCTTACAGTGTGCTATGAAACATAAAAACCAGCCCGCATTAAACAGGAATATTGGTTTTCCTGTCTGAGCACGTCGGCCTTATGTTGCCGGAGGTCACGGAAAAACAAACAACATTGTTAGATGCAAGCAACCATTTAGCATTTTGCTACTATTGTGCATTTATTTTTAAAGTAGTAGTTCTAACGTGGTACTTAAAACAGTTAAGCAGCTGATAGAAGATAATACAGCAAGAGATGATTATGTTGTATTAACCGATGGGTCGGCTCATCGTGGTGAGAAATCAGACTGGGGTTTCTTGGCTAATGCGCATGGTAGAGTTGTTGTAGAGCGAAATAGGGCGTACAGGACAACTACTCCTAGTATCTTCTTCTTCTTCAGCGATCTCTGGTCATGCGCTTAATTTACTGTGGACCACAAACTGGGCAGACAGCTTCAGGTCTGTCAGGCTTCCCAAAGCTTAGTTTTCAGGTCGACTGGGTGTGGCCACATGTTGCTTCTCAGCTCACACAGAAAAGGACAGTCTTGCAGGATATGCTCTGGTGTCTGTTCTGCCTGCTGACACTGGCAGAGAGCTGTTTGACTTATTCCTAGTCTGTATAAGTGTTTGTTGAGTCTGCAGTGTCCGGTGCGTAGTCGAAATATAATGACCTGGTCTGTTCTGCTTAGGTCTTTGAGGGAGTCTTTTCCATAATCATATCCAGTGTTTGTCTTCCAGTCTACTGCAGATTTTCTCTGTATGAGGGTTTTGACCTCTTGAAAAGACAAGGGTTGGTAAATTTGCTCTTGGCACTGCCCTCCTTAGCTAAGACATCAGCACTCTCATTGCCTGCAATGCCACAGTGAGATGGAATCCACTGCAAGTGAATTTCTGCCTTTTCTGAAAGCTGAGCAAGTTCTCTTTTTAGGTTTTTAACTGTGCTGTCAGTGGATTTAGCCTCCAGGGCTTGTATAGCTGACAGTGAGTCTGTAAGAAATACCATCTTGCCTGCAGCTGCTTGCATCTTATTCATGTGCTGTGCTGCCATCAGAAGGGCTAAGAGTTCTGCTTTGTAGTTGGAACATATTCTTCCAGTAGGGGCGCTAGAGACACAGTAGTAGCATCTGGGTGCCTAATGTACACTCCTGCTCCACCATTCATGGTTGCCTCCATTGCCGATCCATCTGTGTAAATTCTTATCCAGCTGTCTTCTGGAAACATGTAATGGAGATGTTCCATTGTAATTGCTTTTTCACTAGATTAGGCTCGGCATCTTTGCTTAATAATTTAGGGATGGAGGTTGATAAGTTTAGTGCTACTGAGTCTGGTTCCCAGTGATCAAAAAGTAATTCTTCTGGTATGGAATTATGATTTAGTAGTTCCAAGTATGACTTTCCTATTTCTTTTGCTTTGTGGTTTAGACTTGTACGCTTTAGTCTGTTCTTTGTTCTAGCCGCCATTTTTCATGCAGTGGATGGTGAGGCATTCTTTTGATCCTTTCAGTCTGTAGAATCACTTTTCTCCTTCTTCTGTCTTCCAAGGGCTGGATGTTGGCTGCCTTTTCCATTTCTACAATTGGTGTAGATTTCATGGCTCCCAAAATAGTACGCAGACACCTGTTTTGTGTTTTTCCAGTATCGATTTGTTTGAATGTGCTGCTGATATCCATGTCGATGATGCATATTCCAGGGTCGGTCTAACTGCACCAGTGTACACCTGACTCAGGATTCGACTATCAGCTCCCCAGGTAGTTCCAGCCAGCTTCCGCATCACACTTTGTTTCCTCATAGCCTTTCTGTTTGTTTCCATTATGTGATGTTTCCATGTCAGACGACTGTCAAGCTTAACTCCCAAAAGGTTGGAGTATGGGAACGGGGAACGATATCATCGTTGAATTTCAGTCTGAAGTGTTCTTCCTTTGTTGACAATGAGAAAAGCGTTGCTGTAGTTTTGCTCCTGTTTATTTCTAGACCCCATTTACTTGCCCACATTATGACGCTGTTCAGGCTGGCCTGGAGTTTAAAGATGGCAGGACCCAGAAACTCGGAGGTGTACCACACAGCTAGATCATCAGCATGGAGAGAGTGTGATACATGTCTGGGCAGAGTTTGTGGCAGATCATTGATATATACCAGGAAAAGCAAAGGGGACAGTACGCTGCCCTGTGGGACTCCTGCTCTTAATTTGAATCTGGGACTGTGCACTCCATCCAATTTTACAGATGCTTGTCTATGGGTAAGAAAGTCTTTTATCCAATAATACATTCTACCCCGTATTCCACTGCGTAAGAGCTTGAGTAGCAAACCATCTTTCCAGACTTTGTCGAAGGCCTTAGACATGTCGAAGAACACTGTGAGGGTTTTCTTCTTTCTTGGAAGCCATTTTCTATGTCCTGTGTGAGGTATGCCACTTGGTCATCAGTGCTTCTATGCTGCCTGTAGGCTGGATCCAGTTTATGGTTGGATTCTAAAAACCACTGGAGTCTAGTGGTTATCACTTTCTCCAGCAGTTTTGCAGTGCAACTTAGCAAACTTATAGGTCTGTAGCTCTGCGGATCCTTTTGTCTTTTCCACTTTTGAAGATTGGATGGATTGTGGCATTTTTCCAGATGTCTGGGACTCTCCCCTGTCTCCAACTATTGTTAAAAATCTGGAGTAGAAGACTCTGTGCTATTGGCCCTATTTGTTTGAGCATGTCGTTTGATACTCCATCTGGTCCTGGGGCCTTTTACGATTGAGCTTTTTCAGTGCTCTCTGCAGCTCAGTCAGTGTGATGTCTACCTCCATACAGGGTTCACTTGTTGCTTTTTGAATGTAGCATTTATCTCACTTCTGACTTCTTTCCCTTGCTCCTGACTTATTGAGCATGAGCTTTCTTGCTTGTAACACTGGGCCATCAGGGTGGCTGCTCGCTTTCCTGTGAGTTGTTCTCCTTGCTGGAGAACTGTTTTCCTCTAGATGGGTTGTCATCGTTCAGGGCTTTTGTAAGTCTCCACAACTTTTGAGTATCTTTTCCATGTTCAAAGAGGCTGTCTTTTCTTTCCAGGATTTTCTACACTGCTGGTTTCTTTCTCTAACATAAAGGGCCCTTGCTCTATTATGTTGTATTACATTTTGGTCCGTTGGTGCGAGTTCCATTATATTTCTGGCACTGCAAAGCGAGCTATGGAGAACTTCCATCTCTGGTGTCCAATATGGCTTGTAGTTTTTCTCCTCCCTCTGGGTATAGCCTTTTTGCAGCATCTAAAATGGCTTTATTGAATGAACGTGCATCTCTGTCCACTTTTCCTGATTGATTAATTTCTTTACAGTACTTGTC
The DNA here is from genome assembly GCA_020796225.1 of Arion vulgaris. Classification (NCBI taxonomy): domain Eukaryota; kingdom Metazoa; phylum Mollusca; class Gastropoda; order Stylommatophora; family Arionidae; genus Arion; species Arion vulgaris. Next base: position 42,260,564 of record CM036760.1, read on the forward strand.
TGCTAGTTCTTGGAATAGCTTCCAGTCTGCCTTTTTGTAATTCCAACTAGGGCAGAGTTTGTAAGTTCCTCCTTGTTAATGTTATTTATGAGGAGTTTCACTGGTCTATGGTCACTACCTCCAATCTGGTCGCAGACTTGCCTTTCGGTTATCCTGTGAATGTCGTCTGTAGCAAAGCCAGATCTGGGGTGCTTGTTGTGCGCCACCGTCGTGAGTAACATGTGTGAGGATCATCTGGGTGGTTGAGAATGGTGAGACTGTTGGTGATCAGCCATTCTTCAAGGCTTTCACCTCGAGGATCTAGCGTGTCATAACCCCAGCTTGGTGAGTGGCTGTTGAAGTCTCCTACTATAAGCAAGTTGTCATCTTGAACTTTGATAGCTTCCAGCTCAGTTTGAATGGAGGGTGGTGAGTATATATTGTATAGTGTCATCTTAGTGTTGTTGATAAGAAGTTGAACAGCTATGAATTCTGTGCTCATCTGATTGGACCTGTGAAGTTCAACTGCCGGTATGGAATTTCGAACTAGTGTTACTACTCCACCCTTATGTCTATTTTCTCTATCCTGACGGAAGGTTTCAAATCCTCTAATGCTGAATCTATTTCCCGGATTAAGGTGCGTCTCTTGGATACAGCAGATGTCAATCTTTTCTGCTCGCAGACGTTCCTCTAGCTCTCGTTTTTGTTGGTTACCCCTTCTGCATTCCATTGCATAATTGTGAGAGGTGAAAGTTTGTCCTTGCTGCCAGTAGTAATACCCTGTCCTCCCTGGCTTTGCAAGAATCAACAGGGCCGCCAGTAGCTAAGGGTGGACCCCTTCGAGGCATGGGGTCCGGTCCCACCACCACCTGGCTGTTTCCCATGGTGGTGGCACCACAGTTATATAAATATTTGCGCATGGCCATTGAGTTGTTCGTATGTGTCGATTCCTCCCCGCCAATAATGGCTGACACATTCCGTTTCTGAGGACATCTTTTTTTTGAGGTTGTTCTCTAGACAGTTGCAGTCCCCTGCTGACGAGATCTGTCTTCCCGGGTTTGTCTGGAGTCGTCCTACTCTAGATGACTTCAGCCTTCTGTTGCCGGGCTCACCAACCCAGGCTTTTATGCAGGTTGTGCTCCCTGGACACTGTAGTTTAATCCCATATGCTTAAGGGAAAGTGTCATAGAAGTAGAAGACGAGACAAGAAAAAGGATGTCCTCCTCAAGAGAGAGAGAGGACAAGTGCTATTTGTCCCATAGCTGGGGGATGGGTTGGTTGCAGCCAGAGCATTTACCACTCGCCGGTGGGTTCTGCGCTGTCACCTTATGAGGCCCCATCCTGCTCCCGCCTTTTGGTCTGGCCTTTCACCTTCAGTCTGTTCGGCTTGGTTAGACCTGCCAGGAGTTAGACTCCCGCCGACATAGCCTGAAGGATCCTAAAGGCACACAACCCTCCAACCACGATAAGGTAGGCTAATATGGAGGGCTACTCCTAGTATGAGTATGGAGGTTGAGGCCGTTACTCCTGCCCTCCATCGGCTCTCTGTGACTCATTTTACTATGGACGTTGTTGTATCGGACTCTCAGTCGATGCTTCACAAGACCCAAAACGGCAGGTTTCGGAATGAGTGGATGTCGTCTATAGAAGTTTCTAACCTCCAGAAGGCTACGGGGTTCTACTGTCCAGGGCATGAGGGTGTTTGCGGTAATGAAAGAGCGGACAGGCTTGCATCAACAGTATCGATTGTTGGGGAGTTGAAGATGGATAAGTAGAATGTTCTTCGATCTCTTCGCGACTGTCTGTTGGATGAAGACACTAAAATAGATGTTGAATCGATCCATCAGCAGTTTGGAGTTACCAGTTGTACAAGTAGAACCATCAGTATACATACTCTTCGTTATCTGCTGGGGGAGACTGAACACCTATGGGTCTGCTTGGAGTGCAGTGACGTCAGTTTAGTACCCAATAACAAGTAGAACTGGATGCCTTAGGGGCAGAGTGAGGAGTGTGTTTAATAAGTGAGCCACAGGATCCACCAGTAGGCATACCCTTCGACGTCTCTTGGGAACACTGAGCACTTATGGGTCTACGCAAAGTGATATGATGTCAGTTGAACAACCAATAACACAGTTTTAGTAGTCTAGTCTCAAATAACTACACGAATCATTGCATTTCTCAGTGCAAATAGAGCAAGATTTAATAAACATTGTGAACAGAACGTTCTTCACCTTTCAACTCCCAATGGAGCACAAGTCTTCAACAAACTTCTTCCAGCTCTTCCTCTCTCTTGCTATCCCTTCCAATTCTTTTCAAGTTTTACCTATCCTTTTAATATCAGCCTTCAGCTCTCTTCTCCGAACGTTACGTTATTATAAGAACGGAACGTTATTTTAGTGTATTTTGGTGCATCTGTTGTTTAATTAAATTTTAAAAAACAAGCCAAATAAGAACTATTTAAATTATGACAAGCAAATATTTTAAAAGCCTGATAGAAAATGTGGCTTTTAAAAACCAAATATGGCAACCCTGATTCAATAAGTCACGTGTTCCTTGCATGCAGACGTGTTCCGAGAGTGCAAGTATGTCAGTACGATTTACGAATATCAAGTTATGACTTAGGGCGTCTCAAGTGATCCTGATATGTAGTTGTTGCATACTGTTCATCATCATCATCATATGTCATGCCCGCTGACGTTAGGGATGATGAATCTCTACAGACGTCTGGTCTGAGTACTTGACTGACTCGCGCGGAAATTGACATTTTATCATGCTATAAATAAAGTTAAGCTGTCAATAACTTGCGCCGTCAATAAGTCTTTGGGTCTCTATCTCTCTTTCTTCCCCCAATCCCACCTTTCCTATCAATTTTATTTTGCCAGATGCTACCATCTTCCAATATTAGGTATTCAAGCACGGAGCTCACTAAGATAATTCTAGCAAAGAAACGTAATCAATCGATTATGTCTAGAACGCGAACCAGTCCAATTTTGCAATATACTGCTACCATCGCTCGCCTATTTCTTTTGGGGTTTTCAGTTGCACACGGTGGAGCGTCTAGCCGATGGATTAGAGTGCAGGCACCAATGTGGGAGACTCGAGTTCAAATCCCGTAAGATGAAGTCGTTTTTTAAGTCGGGCATAAAAAATCATAACCTAAACAGTTTCGCAGCAACTGCACTAGTCAAGCAGACATTTCACAGCAATTGCACTAGCCAAGCAGACATTTCACAGCAACTGCACTAGACAAGCAGACATTTCACAGCAACTGCACTAGCCAAGCAAACATTTCACAGCAACTGCACTAGACAAGCAGACATTTCACAGCAACTGCACTAGACAAGCAGACATTTCGCAGCAACTGCACTAGCCAAGCAGACATTTCACAGCACTGCACTAGCCAAGCAGACATTTCACAGCAACTGCACTAGACAAGCAGATATTTCACAGCAACATTCACATGACAGAAGACATTTCACAGCAACTGCACAAGACAAGCAGACATTTCACAGCAACTGCACAGGACAAGCAGACATTTCACAGCAACTGCACTAGACAAGCAGACATTTCACAGCAACTGCACTAGCCAAGCAGACATTTCACAGGCAGATGTTCCCCTGTTCTATACTGCACTAGCCAAGGGCAAATTTCACATGCAGATGTTCCCCTGTTCTATACTGCACTAGCCAAGCGGACACCAAATTTCACAGGCAGATGTCCCCCCTGTTCTATACTGCACTAGCCAAGCGGACACCAAATTTCACAGGCAGATGTCCCACCTGTTCTATACTGCACTAGCCAAGCGGACACCAAATTTCACAGCAGATGTCCCCCTGTTCTATACTGCACTAGCCAAGCGGACACCAAATTTCACAGGCAGATGTCCCCCCTGCTCTATACTGCACTAGCCAAGCGGACACCAAATTTCACAGGCAGATGTCCCCCCTGCTCTATACTGCACTAGCCAAGCGGACACCAAATTTCACAGGCAGATGTCCCCCCTGCTCTATACTGCACTAGCCAAGCGGACACCAAATTTCACAGGCAGATGTCCCCCTGTTCTATCCCGACTAGCCAAGCGGACACCAAATTTCACAGGCAGATGTCCCCCCTGTTCTATACCGCACTAGCCAAGCGGATACCAAATTTCACAGGCAGATGTCCCCCCTGTTCTATACTGCACTAGCCAAGCGGACACCAAATTTCACAGGCAGATGTCCCCCCTGTTCTATACCGCACTAGCCAAGCGGATACCAAATTTCACAGGCAGATGTCCCCCTGCTCTATACTGCACTATCCAAGCGGACACCAAATTTCACAGGCAGATGTCCCCACTGCTCCTATACTGCACTATCCAAGCAGACACCAAATTTCACAGGCAGATGCCCCCCGTTCTATACCGCACTAAACAAAAAGATATTACAGGCAGTAACAACAGTTTGTTTTAATATTTTTATTTTGTTTGAGTTACACACTTTCTGAAAAAGTATCAAGCTCTAGTGTATATCAGTCAAAGTTCATGGTGACGTATGATTCCGCGTATCCCCTCCCGTTTCTAAAGTTTCAACGGACACATGACAATCACAGAGCTAGCTTCGGGGAACTCCAACTGACTTGCAGCTTCATAGAGGCAACCCATCTCATGGTTTAGACGAGCATACGAAACCGAACGCAAAGAAGAAGAAGAGAAAATTGGTCACAATTTTGTTGATATATAACAATGAAGAAGACTTGGTTTCATGCAAAATTGTTTTGAAATGTTTTTAGACTTATCAAACTGTGGCGATGCACCTAGACTATGTATGCAGCATTAATTGTGTGCATTTGTGAGATACGATAGAATAAGACTATCTACTTCCTGATATATATATCAGCCATTGTGTGTCGACCGACGGTCAATAAAACAGAAAGGGCCTAACACTACATTACTTTATATACCACATGGTATAAAAAGAGTTCCTTTATTTTATTTTTTTTATCTTGCTGATTTACAATGTGCCGTGAGAAAGAAGGAATTCATGAAACTAACCATCATCATCATCGCCATCGTCGTATCATCATTGTCGTTGCCGTATCATCGTCATTTCATCATCAACATCATCATCACCGTTTCATCATACTTAAATCATCATCCTCCCTTCATCATCATCGTCAATTCATCATCTTCAAATCATCATCATTGTTATCATCATCATTACATCATCACAAATCGCCTCCTACTTTGCGCCACGATACGCGATTACGATATTAATTTTTTTTAAACAATTTCAATATCGATACTCTAGGACCTGTCTGTACTGGGCCTGGATTCTTTGATCGTCTGCCTCATTTAGCATTATCTCCGGAGGTCTAGTCATCTCTGTCTGGCTCATCGTTTGATGTATGTCAAAGATACCTCTAGATCTCCTCGGGAACCTTCCTGATTGCTAGATATACGTTATCTGCTTCAGTCGAACTTTTATTCAGTCTGTCATTATTTTTGTGGATGGCTGAGCTCTATTTCTGTGTGCACTTTCAGCAACCTTATCTCACACGCCAAAAAAATGTCCGTAGTTATCATGTCAGGATGTTTAACTTTGTTATCAGATCAAAAGCCGCCTCCACATCAAAGGCTGACTGTATTCAACTTTAGGGGTCTCTGTAGTGTAGAGGTTTGGTGCCCGCCTTTCGTTTTAAAGGTACTCGGTTCGCGCCCACATGGAGCAATTCATATATTTTAGTGAGAGATTCGTGATCTCAGTATAGGTGAGATGAGCTCTTCGTGATCTCAGTATAGGTGAGATGAGTTCTTCGTGATCTCAGTATAGGTGAGATGAGTTCTTCGTGATCTCAGTATAGGTGAGATGAGTTCTTCGTGATCTCAGTATAGGTGAGATGAGCTCTTCGTGATCTCAGTATAGGTGAGATGAGTTCTTCGTGATCTCAGTATAGGTGAGATGAGCTCTTCGTGATCTCAGTATAGGTGAGATGAGTTCTTCGTGATCTCAGTATAGGTGAGATGAGTTCTTCGTGATCTCAGTATAGGTGAGATGAGTTCTTCGTGATCTCAGTATAGGTGAGATGAGTTCCTCGTGATCTCAGTATAGGTGAGATGAGCTCTTCGTGATCTCAGTATAGGTGAGATGAGTTCTTCGTGATCTCAGTATAGGTGAGATGAGCTCTCTGATCTCAGTATAGGTGAGATGAGCTCTTCGTGATCTCAGTATAGGTAGGTGAGATGAGCTCTTCGTGATCTCAGTATAGGTGAGATGAGCTCTTCGTGATCTCAGTATAGGTGAGATGAGCTCTTCGTGATCTCAGTATAGGTAGGTGAGATGAGTTCCTAGTCCTATTGGAAAAGAGCGATAAAACGTAAGTCCCGTGTTCAAGTTGAATGCGTAAAAGAACCCTTGGCAGTTAAAAATCGAGAAGAACAGGCTGGAAAACTGCAGCTGGCCAAAATTCATTTAAAAAAAAAAAATTTCAACAAATATCTTTACCAATTACATTGAGACCCTCGCCGATGCTGCTGGAGTTCGTGCACTACCGCTGAGATCTTCCTGTGTAAGAAATAGATCTCAGCACACATTGTTACTCCCCAAGTGCAATGATGATGGTCCTATCATTCAATCAATCAATGATCATCGCCGCCAATAATCATCGTCAATTCATCGCCCTCATCATTTTATCAACATCGTCAAATCATCATCGTTATCACATCATCATTTATCATCATCATCATTACATCACCACAATCAATCTTTACAATTTTGTAATGAAAAATTAAAAGACATTAACTCGTTCACTCTGCTGGGCTGATGTACGAGCTTGTGGTAGGTAATTTAAAGTTGATATGAAGCCACTGTACTAGCTAATTCAGTATGAAATGAAAATCGTGGCATATCCTTTACGGATTCATGTATTCAAATTTCAACGTATGCTTAACACCCAGAGAATGAAGTTCAGAGACATCGTCAGAGTTAGCTCCCAAAACCTTACTGCACCTTCCAAGTGCTAACTTTGTTAACAGGCTGCATCATCGTAATAGTATTCATCATCAGCATGTGCCGTATGCACGTCGAAAGTTTATTGCAATGAATTTCCATCAAATTCTGTTCATAGTTCTAACGGTATACATCTCAAATTGATTGATTGATTGATAGAACCATCATCATTGCACTTCGGTTAGTAACCATGTGTGCTCCCATCTCTTTCTTATACCGGAAGATGTCAGTGGCAGTGAACGAATTCAGTAGCAACCGGCGAAGGTCCCTAATATAATTTTTAAATTGGTAAAAACATTTTGCTAATGAAATTATTACATGCAGTTTCATCGATTCTATCAGTTTCATCGATTCTATCAGTTTCATCGATTCTATCAGTTTCATCGATTCTATCAGTTTCATCGATTCTATCGAGAGAAAAAACAAAACGGCTAATTTTTATGAGATTTATAAACAGGAATTCACCACGATGAAAAAACATTCTGAAAATAGACTAAAACAGCGCTGCTGTTGTTACACTGTGTTCTGCTTACAACATTGTCTTACTCTTGTCCGCTAAAATATTTCTTTATTGTTATGATTTTCAACTGCGCCATAACTCTTCAAGTGTCAACTATATATATTTCTGGGCTATTATCAACCCATTCACAAGGTAATTTTGTTTCTCCCGAAGAATGTATATTAGTTATATGAGGACTATAATCATAGCACTCCAGACATGTCCAAATATGCTCTGATCTTCGTCTCAACAAACCCAGCAGCGTCCAGCGGCCCAACACGCCAGTTCGATGTTGATTCATCAATCTATTTGCATATTTAGTATGTCGTTCTTGTCAGGTTGTACCAATATCGACACCCATCTATGAAGAATGTCGTTCTTGTCAGGTTGTAACAATATCGACACCCATCTATGAAGAATGTCGTTCTTGTCAGGTTGTACCAATATCGACACCCATCTATGAAGAATGTCGTTCTTGTCAGGTTGTACCAATATCGACACCCATCTATGAAGAATGTCGTTCTTGTCAGGTTGTACCAATATCGACACCCATCTATGAAGTATGTCGTTCTTGTCAGGTTGTACCAATATCGACACCCATCTATGAAGTATGTCGTTCTTGTCAGGTTGTACCAATATCGACACCCATCTATGAAGAATGTCGTTCTTGTCAGGTTGTACCAATATCGACACCCATCTATGAAGAATGTCGTTCTTGTCAGGTTGTAACAATATCCATCTATGAAGAATGTCGTTCTTGTCAGGTTGTAACAATATCCATCTATGAAGAATGTCGTTCTTGTCAGGTTGTAACAATATCCATCTATGAAGAATGTCGTTCTTGTCAGGTTGTAACAATATCGACACCCATCTATGAAGAATGTCTTTCTTGTCAGGTTGTAACAATATCGACACCCATCTATGAAGTATGTCGTTCTTGTCAGGTTGTAACAATATCGACACCCATCTATGAAGAATGTCGTTCTTGTCAGGTTGTAACAATATCGACACCCATCTATGAAGAATGTCGTTCTTGTCAGGTTGTAACAATATCGACACCCATCTATGAAGAATGTGCAACGGATACTAAAGGGAGCGTTTGTAGCTTAAGCTGTAGTGAGCTCAATCACAACCCAAGCATACTTAGTTCAAACTCTACGGCAGACAGTTTTGGAACAAATTCGTTTCCGTGGGATTTTTACGAATGGTAAAAATAGACATCACCGTTCCGAAAACAATGGCAAGCTGCTGAACGTATAAGTGATGCCTAGAAAATCAACGACTCGTTTACTGCGGTTGATGGCTACGCCCTGTAAAGGATATGCCACGACTTTCATTTCATACTGAATTAGCTAGTAAAGTGGCTTCCCATCAGCTTTAAATTACCTACCAGAAGCTCGTACATCAGCTCAGCAGAGTGAACGAGTTAATATCGTTTCATATTTCTTTTTTTATTACAAAATTGTAAATGCAATTTCTAAGTTGCCCACTTTTATTTCTACGATAATCGTTCACAATCTCGCGCACAATATCGTTAATACATAACGTAAATATCATACATACAAGTATTCGCAAATATCGATACCAGTAACATAACATAATCCATTAGGATTATGGCGTCTGATTATTCAAGATGAAATGTTTTCTTTTCATTTCTTTTTAATGCTTTACATTTCAACTTACAACATTTTTAAAAAAATTCAAAATATAGAAAAATATAATCTCTGTTTATTTGTTATCAATTCTGTGCATCAACATTTTCGTTCAGTGTTATTTTTTTTTTCCTTCATTTTTGGTTGCTTTTTTCTCCAGCAAATATCTTTCGTTTGGCAACGTCCAATTTGTCATCTTATTGGTGAACATATATAATAAAAATATATTTAATAATTATATTTCTTGAAAAAATCAAATGTCAAAGAACGCTGATAATTTATGATTATTGTTGTCGTTAGTGTTATCTCTCTAGAGCAGCGGTTCTCAATATATTTTATCAGGCGTCTCCTCACTTTAAAGATGAGGAACATTCCCAACCTCCCTCCCTTTAATATGAGGAAGACTCCCAACCACCCTCACTTTCTTCTTCTTCTTCAAACGCTCCACAACGACCACCTGTCAACCAATCTGTGTGATTTGTATGTGATCTGAGCCTAAGAGCGATTGTATGTTGCGCCAGTTATGCGCCTACAAGCAGACCAGCATATCCGATTTTTGCGACGCTTTTCATTTACTAGGGTAGCCTTAGGTCCCTAGGCCCTACATAAGTCGCCTTTTACAACAAACCTTGTAGGTCGCAGTGGTGCTAGTTTTTGCTTCCCTTGTGGGTCTCCTCCCTTTAATATGATGACCACTCTCAAGTCTCCCCCACCTTTAATATGAGAAGATACCACCCCCCTTAATATGAGGAGACACCCAAGTCCCCCTCTTCCACTTTAATATGATGAAGACTCCTAAACGCCCCTCCTTAATATGATGAAGCCTCCCAAGCTTCCCCCATAATATGTTGAAGACTCCCAAGCGCCCCTCCTTATTATGAGGAGACTCCCAGCCCCTCCCTTCCCCACTTTAATATGACTCCCAGCTCCCGCCCAAATGATCAAGACTCCCAAGTGCCCCCTTTAATATGAGAGTCTCCCAAGCCCCCTCCCCACTTTAACAAACATGATGAAGACTTCCATCGTCTCACCCTTTTCCCTCGCCGAATTAACTATAATGTCCACAAAATAAACAAAACAAAATATATCTCTTACTTTGAGCTTGATAACAACACTGTCCCCATAAACAAAACAAACATTTGTAATGAAAAATGTAAACATTTTAAAAAGTTATTTGTGACCAGAAATTTGAGAAAAACTTCAACATGACTCAATAATCAATGAACTTCTTATTGACGAGTTCTCGTATTTTCCCCCAAAATGTGAAATTAGTTTTAATATGGAAAAATGTTTTAGTTAGAAAACCAAATTAGTAGCATTTTTCTTTTTTTAAACCAAAATCTTCACAACGTTTCTACTTCTTCTTCAAACGCTCCATATTGACCAATAGTTAACCATTCTGTGTGATTTGTATGTGATTTGAGCCTAATAGCAATTGCATGGTGTGCCAGATATGCGCATACAAGTATTTTTACAAGCATATCCGATTTCTGCAATGCTTTTTATTTACTAAGATAGCATCCCTAGGCCCCTACCTCACTCACCTCTTACGACATGCCTTGTAGGTAGCAGTGTTACTATTCTTTGCTCCCTTGCGAGCCTCGGCCTTACACGGGCGGTGATTTGATTAGAAAAAAAGTAAATTAGTTATGATGCGATATTTTGTACACTTCGGCCAAGTCTAATAAATTGTTGAACACTATACTTGATTCACAATCTGTTGTATTTTTGACATGCAAAATCAGCACTCCAAGCACTTCAGAAAAGCAAATTGCCAGGTCTGTTATTTGTTTGTTTTCAAACACCCCGGGAATTATGGGATTATTTTGCATTTTTTCTTATATATATTTGGATAGGGGAGAATACCTGGCTTTATTGAAAACTCCAACAACAGTAGGTGTATAGTGATATGCTTAATGTTGCAGAAACTTCAGCACAGGTAGAGTCTATTGGTGATCACTGCAGTACTCCTTTATTTCTTGCGCTGAAGTTGCTCTAGAAACATCACTCATTGATCACGCAGGTCAATCTGCACGTATTATTGTCCAAGGACTACTTCAACTACTGCTCTAGAACAACCACACATTGACCCCATGTCTACAGACCCTACTGTCTATACTATGTAAGAAGTGGCGCAATGTTGTCTTGCAGTGGATACCGTCTCACTGTGGAATACCAGGAAATGAGACAGCAGACCGACTAGTCAAAGAAGGTGGCAAAGTGTATGTAGTTTAAGCGGTAGTGAACTCCATCACAATTCAAGGGGAAATGGTTCAAACTCTGCTGCAGGCAATTTGAAAGCAAATTCGTTTCCGTGGGATTTTTACGAAATGTAAAAATAGACCTCCCCATTTAGAAAGCAATGGCAAACTACTGAACGTAAAAGTGGTGTCTAGAAAATCGACTCGTTGACTGTGGTTGAGGGTTAAGTTTTGTAAAGGATATGCCACGATTTTCGATTGTTATTATGTGTGATGAGCAATGCGCAGTCGCAACAAATAACTACATGTGAAATGCGCTGCCTGCGAAAAGTTACCAACAACGCCAGAAAAGACAGAGTCACCATCATCAGCATAAGAAAGTAAGTTGGGACAGAACCTTGCTTGAATTACATTGAGAAACAAAGAATAAAATGGTTTGGTCACTTAATAAGAATGCATCCAAACTCCCCAGTATACAGTCTTCTACAACGGAATATCAGGAAAGAAGGCGAGAGGCAGACCACGAAACAGATGGTTAGGTGGCATAGCAGAATCCAGTCAAAGAGCAAACATAACAATCACCAACCCAGAGAATAGGAAGCCAAAAACGAAAACCACGGACACTGGGCAACAACCCGGTAGCAGTGTGACGACAAAAGAAGTATTCTGTGACTCGGAACAGGACACAATCGAATCCGCAGCCACAAGTACACAGAATTCGGAACAGGACACAATCGAATCCGCAGCCACATGTACACAGAATTCGGAACAGGACACAATCGAATCCGCAGCCACAAGTACACATAATTCGGAACAGGACACAATCGAATCCGCAGCCACATGTACACAGAATTCGGAACAGGACACAATCGAATCCGCAGCGACATGTACACAGAATTCGGAACAGGACACAATCGAATCCGCAGCCACATGTACACAGAACTCGGAACAGGACACAATCAGAATCAGCAGCCACATGTACACAGAATTCAAAATTGACAATTCAACAGTGCCGGGCCTACATGGGAAGCAAATAAAAAATAGTGCTTCTGCAACCTACAAAGGAAGCATGTAGCAACCTACAAGGCAACTGATGTAGCAACCTACAAGGCACTAGATGCAACCACAAGGCAACTGATGTAGCAACCTCAAAGGCACTGAAGTAGCAACCTACAAGGCGACTGAAGTAGCAACCTACAAGGCGACTGATGTAGCAACCTACAAGGCGACTGATGTAGCAACCTACAAGGCGACTGATGTAGCAACCTACAAGGCGACTGATGTAGCAACCTACAAGGCACTGATGTAAACCTCAAGGCACTGATGAGCAACCTACAAGGCAACTGATGTAGCACCTACAAGGCACTGATGTGCAACCTGACAAGGCAACTGATGTAGCAACCTCAAGGCGACGATGTGCAACCTACAAGGCGACTGAAGTACAACCTACAAGGCGACTGAAGTAGCAACCTACAGGCGACTGATGCAGCAACGCTACAAGCGACGATGAGCAACCTCAGGCGACTGATGTAGCAACCTACAAAGGCGACTGATGTAGCAACTGACAAGGCGACTGATGTAGCAACCTACAAGGCGACTGATGTAGCAACCTACAAGGCGACTGATGTAGCAACCTACAAGGCGACTGATGTAGCAACCTCAAGGTGACTGATGAGCAACCTACAAGGCGACTGATGAGCCAGAACTACAAGGCGACTGAGTAGCAACCTACAAGGCGACTGAAGTAGCACCTACAAGGCGACTGAAGTAGCAACCTACAGGCGACTGATAGCAAGCCTACAAGGCGACTGATGAGCAACCTACAAGGCGACTGATGTAGCAACCTACAAGGCGACTGATGTAGCAACCTACAAGGCGACTGATGAGCAACTACAAGGCGATGATGAGCAACCTCAAGGCGACTGATGTAGCAACCTAAAGGCAGACTGATGTAGCAACCTACAAGGCGACGATAGCAACCTACAAGGCATGATGTGCAACCTCAAGGCGACTGATATGCAACCTACAGGCGACGATTACAACCTACAACGCGACTGATGTAGCAACCTACAAGGGACTGATGAGCAACCTACAAGGCGACTGAAGTGGAAATGGAATCATCCTAGTAAATTAAAGCATCGCAGAAATCGAATGTGATGGTCTACTTGTGAGCACATAACTGGCACAACGTACAATCGCTCTTAGGCTCAGATCACAACAAATCACAAAGAGTGGTTAACAAGTGGTCGATATGGAACGTTTGATGAAGAAGAACAAGTCTACATGTGAACACGCACTCTAGACGGCAGAACATAACGGCAGAGACATACTTTAAGAGTGTCGATTATGATATAGAAAGACAAACGCAATGGCCTTGTAAACAAAGTGGAAGAAAACTACACGGACCTCTTGAGTGAGATACAAGGACGGTGAAGTTTACTTCTGCTTTTCTTTGTTAGCAACACCGCTACCGGGTTGTCCCCAGTGTCGTGTTTTCTGTTTTGTCTTGCGCAGCTTTAATGCCGCTTGGTGACAGTTATTTTTGCTTTGACAGGATTCTGCTATGTCATTTGTCCATCTTTTCGTGGTCTTCCTCTCGCCTTCTTTCCTTATATCCTGTTGTAGAAGACTGTATACAGTGGAGTTTGGATGCATTCTACCATCATTCTTTGTGAAGTCACCACATTCTTAAAGAAGTGTAGCAACACTGAATATATCGACAGTATTTCATGCAACAGAACGAAATGAAGGAAGGAAGGAGGAAGGAATGTGGAAGGAAGGGAGGGAGGAAGGATTGAGGAAGGAAGGAAGGAAGGAATAACGAACTTTGATTGCTGTATCGGTTTAACAACATATATCAGTTTGCTGGTATCGACATATCTTTACTAAGGTATCGTAATGAAAATACGTATCTCTTTTTTTTAAACTATGGCATGGTTCGGGCTGTCGTTCATCCTGATCTACAGAAGAATGTCTGCAAATATTTCCAAGAAGCTTAACAGGAAAGAGTGAGTGACAAAATAAGAGAGCAAAAAATAAAGCTATTAGGGAAACCCATTATTTCAGGCTAAGTGAACAAGCAATATGTTTTCAACTTCCTTCCCACCCTCCCTCCCCTTCCCCGAGATAAGTTCTTATATATCTATTATGTGAAGAGTTGTATTTTCCAAGTCTGTGAAAGATCAATTTTGTTTCGTTTTTTTCCACATTTTCTATAATTATTTGTATTTGTTTGAATATAATAGAGTTGAGTACAAGCAGGGCAGATACATCTCATGCTGCCTCTGGGTAAGTTATGAAGGGTTTGAGTGCTGACGGTTCCCGTAGCTCGCTGGTTGATAATATATCATTTGTGTTGGGAACGGAATGGTGTATAAGAAGAAAAGTAAGTAGTAGTAGTAGTAGTAGTAGTAGTAGCAGCAGTAGTAGTAGTAGTAGTAGTAGTAGTAGTAGTAGTAGTGAGTGAGTAGTAGTAGTGGAGTAGCTAGTAAGTGGTAGTAGTAGTAGGTGCAGCAGTGCAGCAGGCAGTGCGTGCAGCAGCGTAGTAGAGTGCAGCGTGTAGCGCAGCGTGGTAGCGAGCTGTGGTAGTAGTAGTAGTAGTAGCAGCAGCAGCAGTAGTAGCAGCAGTAGCAGTAGCATCATCAGCGGTAGCAGAGTAGTAGTAGTAGTAGTAGCAACATCAGCAATAGCAGTAGTAGTAGTAGTAGTAGTAGCAAAATTGTGATTAGCAGCAGCAGCAGTAGAGTAGTAGCAGTAGTAGTAACAACATCAGCGCAGTGGTAGTAGTAGTAATAGCAGTAGTAGTAGTATTAGTAATAGCAGTAGTAGTAGTGGTAGTTGTAATAGTAGAAGTAGTAGTAGTAATAATAATAACAGTAGTAGTAGTGTAATAGAGCAGTAGTAGTGGTAGTAGTAATGCAGAGTAGTAGTAGTAGTAATAGCAGTAGTGTAGTAATGGTAGTAGTAATAGGTAGTAGTAATGGTGTAGTAGTAGTAGTAGTAGTGTAGTAGTAATGTAGAGTAAGTAGTAGTAGTAGTAAGTAGTAGTAGTATAGTAGTAGTAGTAATAGTAGTAGTAGGGTGCAGCTGTCAACAATACAGAGGATAATAGTTACCGACAGCCCAAGTGGTTACCAGGGTTCAAATCAGGAGTGTAAAGACTAGAACCACTGTTACCTGCCACGAATGGCGTACGAGACGACAGGGGAGGTTGGTAGTGGTGCTAGCTACCCTACCCCGTAAAAAGAAAAATACTACTAGATGGCTACATAAACCATAACCAGGTAAATTCATAGCTCACCACCCGAGAAAGAAGAAGAAGAACCCAGCAAGGTAGGGCTCATGAAGCGACCCGACGAAATCCGAAAAGAAATCGGGCTGCCGGAAAAGATACAGGAATACCTAGAGGCTGAATTTTGAAAAGGAATACAAGAAAAATGGTGAAAGTGTGGAGAGATTTCAAAAAGATGGCATTGGTTAGGAGGGCTTGGAAAACCTTGGTTACGGACCGTATGCCTCCCTGGAGGGTGAAGATAGTTGCAGAACTAAGCTCCACTTGGAATAAGCAAGAAATGTTGGTGGTGGTTGTAGTAGTAGTTGGATTTGTGTGTGTGCGTAGGAAGGAGACTGACGAGGCCAATTTAGACCTGGAACGAGCATTGTCTGCATGGAATTTTAGCCTGAACATGCAGTAGGTAAATGTGTGATATAATGCAAGGTTCTTCCTGGTAGAGCGTCTGGGTGAATGCAATAGAGCTCGAGCTCACAATGGAAGACCCGTGTTCAAACCCAGTAAGGCTAAAGAGTTTCTTTTTTTGTCGGAGGGGAGGGGGTGTAAACATTAACAAAAATCCTAACCTCAACAGTTGTGCAGCGACTGCACTAGCCATGCGAACATTAAATTCCACAGGCTTGTCTCCCCCGTCCTACACCGACATAAAAACCGGTATTATATACAGTAACAACGCCCGTGTGGTGTCTGAGCTCGCAAGGGCAAGAATAGTAACACTGCGACCTACAAGGTAAGAGACAACTGGTGTAGGACCTAGGGAAGCTACCCTAGTAAATAAAAAGCATTTCAGAAATCGGATGTGCTGGTCTACTTGTAGACGCATAACTGGCACAACGTATAATCGCTCCTAGGTTCAGATCACATAAAAAACACTAACAAGTGATTGATATGTAACGTTCGAAGAAGAATATGCAGAAATGACATATCTTTTCATAATTTCTTTTTTTAATTTTTTCTTCCTGGCTTGTCTTTGTTTTTCTGCTGCGACAGGTTTGTCTGATTGGCATGCCGCTGTTGCTCTCTAGGAGAAGTCCACCAGCAAAGTTCAACAAGCAAATATACCAGACAGAGAGACACACAGACGACACACACGTAGACAAAACACAACATACACGTCAATTTAAATGTGTTAAGTGATAAATAAGCGCACCATTCTTCCCCTCCTCCCACACAACAAATAACCCCAGAGGTATTAACCTTCGTTTCGGTTGACTAAACCAGAGAAGCACTTTGGTTTTTTTTAACGACCTGGGTTAGCGGCAAACAAAGATACAATCCAGAAGGATAACAGGAGGGCACCTGCGGAATGTGGGAGATCAGGAGTCTACAGATGTCAAATGTTTTGGCACTAACTGTTGCTTGGGGAGGGGCGGGGGTTGAAGGCACTAGACAGAAGATGTCTATGTTGAGCCACATCCAACGCTGAATACTGAGTTTATAGTTGGCTGTGTTTGAGCGTGGGAGCTACGGTAGTACGGTATTGGGAAGCAGGAGGCGGGGGGTGTACATATTGTTGGTAAAGTATTTGTAGAAGGTGTGTCAGTTAATTTGTTGTGATTAGAAGTGGATACGTGTGTGTGTGATTTATTTGTGATGAGACCACCACTACTACTACCAATACCACTACCACTACTACCAGCAACACCACCACCACCACCTCTACTACCACTACTACTACCACCACCACTAATAACCTAAAAGTGTTATTTAAAAATCATTGATATATTATCACCATGTACAAAAATGCAATATTTCAATCAACATGATATCCAGTTTTGATATATTTTTGCACATTTCTATATTTTATTTCTGGTATAATTTGTGTTTTGAATCTCCCCCAGACTCGTTTAGTTGTTAGAATGTTCTGGGTTACCATTTGGGGAAGGGGAAAGTGTGTGGGGAGAAGGTTGTGATGACATTTTGGCTCGAGACAGTCAGCAGGTGCCAATAGTAAATTCTCATTAAGTAGACATCACCTGCTCCATCCCCTCCCCCAATGTCTCAAAATGTGTCATGGTGTATATCAGCGTTTCCCAAACTGGGGTCAGAAGACACCGGGGTCGGCAAGGTACTCACATGGGGTTCACAACAGCTTGAAGAAATATTATGATCTTTGACACTTCAAAGAGAAAAATAATTTCTAAGCCTAATTATAGACCTAATGTTTTCTTTATTGTTTATTAAAATATTAAATTGCAAACATTGTTTATTATTGTAACACAAAGATAATTCAGACATTGTTGACTATTGTAACACAAAGATAATTCAGACATTGTTGACTATTGTAACACAAAGATAATTCAGACATTGTTTACTATTGTAACACACAGATCATTCAGACATTGTTTATTATTGTAACACAAAGATCATTCAGACATTGTTTACTATTGTAACAGACAGATAATTCAGACATTGTTTACTATTGTAACACAAAGATCATTCAGACATTGTTTACTATTGTAACACAAAGATCATTCAGACATTGTTTACTATTGGAACACAAAGATCATTCAGACATTGTTTACTATTGTAACACACAGATCATTCAGACATTGTTGACTATTGTAACACAAAGATCATTCATTCCCGTCTATTTTTCACATTTAGAAACCTATGAGGGACCGCGGCAGCAAAATGGATTAAAAAAGGGGTTCGTAGTAATGCAAAGTTTGGGAACTGCTGAGTGAGATAGCGCGGTAATGCAAAGTTTGGGAACTGCTGAGTTAGATAGCGTGGTAATGCAAAGTTTGGGAACTGCTGAGTTAGATAGCGTGGTAATGCAAAGTTTGGGAACTGCTGAGTTAGATAGCGCGGTAATGCAAAGTTTGGGAACTGCTGAGTTAGATAGCGCGGTAATGCAAAGTTTGGGAACTGCTGAGTTAGATAGCGCGGTAATGCAAAGTTTGGGAACTGCTGAGTTAGATAGCGCGGTAATGCAAAGTTTGGGAACTGCTGAGTGAGATAGCTGAAAAGAAAGATAGTTTTGAGGGAGAGGTCAGTGATAAGATGAGTGAGAGGTCAACAAGAATGGGATGGTTGTGAATCGATTTTTAAAAAAAAAGTTGTAATTACTTTGTAGAAAATATGCACGTCCATCAAGAGCGAAAACAAATTGTGTGGCAATGTAGGTATCCTAAAGCTGGATATTTCCTTTTACAATATTCATTTACACTACGGCTGAAATTCTAATAGGAAAATGGTGTCTTTCATGATTGATTGGATAAGACCATCATCATTGCACTTCGGTGAGTAACTATATGTGCTCCGATCTCTTTCGTACACAGGACGATCTCAGCTAAAGTGCACGAACTCCGTAGCACCGGCGAGGTCCCCTGATGTAATTTTAAAGATAGTGAAGATATTTGTGTAGGAATTTTAAAAAATCTTTACTAATGAATTTTGCAAGGCAGCGACTTTCCAGCCCGCTTTTCTCGATTTTGAACTGTCAGGGTTCTTTTACGTGCTCAACTTGAGCACCAGACCTACGTTTTAATCGTCCGCCTCCGATAGGACTAGGAACTCGATCTCACCAACACTGAGATCAGGGACCTCTGGAAAAATATCCAGATGCCTCCCCAAGGAGCGAACCTGGTACCATTGGCACGAGAGACTTCTTCGAATGCTCCATGGATATCGACCACTTCTTATCCACTCTGTGTGATTTGTATGTGATCTGAGCCTATGAGCGATTGTACAATGTGCCAGTTATGCGCCTACAAGTAGGCCAGCACATCCGATTTCTGCGACGCTTTTTATTTACTAGGTAGCTACCCTAGACCTTTACATCAGGGGCCTTTACAACATGCCTTGTAGGTCGCAGTGGTACTATTCTTTGCTTCCTAGCAGGCCCTGGCACCACACAAACGAGACACGAGAGACGAACATCGTACCTAACCTCTACATCACAGCGACCCCTGTTTTTCGCCAGCTTGAGAAGAATAAAGCATATCGCCCCTCCCGTGTATTTCCATTTGCATAATAACGCACAAAAGCTTAAATGACAAACATATTGATAAACATAACATCTAACAATGCCATAACATGATGGCTGCTTTATTTAACAACATCTCAATACGCGGTCCATTTATCATAATTACGTTTCACATGACCGGTTCATCCGATTTATTACATTTTTTTGTTGATGATACACCGGTCTACCGTATGTTTGTAACCAATTACACAATTTCGTTTGTTCTTAATATTCTTGTGTTCCCATTTTTATATAAACCCTTTTTGTTTCGTTTCTTTTTTTACGTAAACCACTTTTGCTTCTACTTCAATTATGCAAGCCCTAAGGTTATTTATTTGTCTTTTCAAAATTGTTTTATGCAATTATTTCCAGTTCAGCATTTCATTAATTTCGACGTAAATTACATTCAACAAATTGCTTGTTCCATTAAACATTTATTTCTCACTGTGTTTTAAAATCCTCTTTCCGTGCTTTTTTTGCGTGTCTTCTTTTATTGCCTTTTCTTCATTCGTTATGCTAATTGCTATTCTTTACTGTTAAAATTTTCCTTCTGTTTTCATTTTCTTCCCAACTTTCTTCTTGTATCTTGTTGTCTTTTTGCCCTCTTTTCAAATGCATGTCAATAAGACCTGCTTTTTCAATATATTAAATTACTTGTCTTTGTTTAGTATGACTTATCTTGACAGAAAGGTTGATAAGATTTCATTTCTTAATCATATTCTTCACATTTTTTTGTTCGAATTAAAGGTTCACTGTTCATATCGCTGTTTTGTTTGAAATCTACGGAGCCCCGTTTTGGTTAGATACACTTTATTGTGACAAATGATGACTAAATGTCAAATAAAGGGTCTTACGCCGAAAGATTGACTTCACTGAACCGGTTTTTACCCCGTATAACTCTCGGTTCCTCTCTGCAGAAATGACACACCATCTACGTCAGTACTGCGCAAAGCACAAACTCCGTAGCACCGGCAACAATCCTAGGGCCTTTGGAAAAATGCACCCTAAACAGAACGGCGCGGTCCGGATTCGAACACACGACCTTCAGAACGCAAGGCAAGAATTCTAACGATCATTGCCGCAAGTCTCCAGTTTCAACGATCCTCCTCTATCAAATTCAAATGTTTATTCTCCAGTTCAAACATCATTCGTTCCAGTTTCTAATTCCATATATATATATATATTCCTACCGTTATACGTTACATAGGGCCTGCAATTAAGTTCTCCATACCGCTCTGTCCTGGGCAACTCGCTCAATCTCTTCTATGGAATTGCGTCCGATATTTCTTGCCTCTCTCAGTAAAGTTCGTCTCATAGTTTTCCAATACTGTCCTCCCTTTCTTGAACCACTAGCCTCCCATTTCAATGTCTGCTTTGGTATTCTTTGATCTTTTTTTCTCATGGTATGTCCAACAGATCGTCTTCTACCAAAAATCCATCTCTCTAATCTCCACCTCCAACAACTTCACTATTTAAAATCAACGGCTCCTAATTCCTCTACAGAATCCACCAACTATTAATACTCGTTTACTTAAGAAATAATAACCCACCAACTATCAATACTCGATTACTTAAGAAATAATGACCCACCAACTATTAATACTCGATTACTTCAAGAAATAATAACCCACCAACTATCAATATTCGATTACTTCAAGAAATAATGACCCACCAACTATCAATACTCGATTACTTAATAAATAATAACCCACCAACTATCAATACTCGATTACTTCACGAAATAATGACCTACCAACTATCAATACTCGATTACTACAAGAAACAATGACCCACCAGCTATCAATACTCGATTACTTCAAGAAATAATCGATCCCACAAACTGTTCAACTAAAACAAACGAGTACATACACATCGATACCAACCTACATAAATACAAAAGAGTCACATATTGTTGTCAACAACAAACCACACAAGAAAACAATGAATACTTGAATTTAAAAAGACAGACCTAGCAATACTAGACCATGGAAGAAATCGATGCAGGTTCAAAATAACCGCCAAATCGTATTCATCAAAACAGAACAAGCAAATCGACAATGTAAAATATCACGAATACAATTGTATCGATTGCAATTACGTCGATTACGCTAGTATCGATTTCAGTATTTATTTAATGCTTACTGTTTGCAGAGACGAATAAATATTTGGGACAGGATCGGATAAACTATGCAGTTTAGTTGTTTAATAAAAGAAAACCCACACAAAAACATGTGGGTAGTGGTTATTATTACTGCTCTCCAATTCCCTCCTCCCCATTTCCTATTATTTCCTCACTTTCAATTAAGTTTTGTTGTTTGTTTATTTGCTTGTTGTTTCATCTATAGATTGGGGGTGGGGTGGGGAGGGGGTTGGTCTCTGTGGCGTAGAGGTTAGGTGCTCGTCTCTAGTGTCAAAGGTATCAGGTTCGCTCTCTTGTGAGTCATCTTATATTTTTCCCCGATCTCAGTGTAGGGCCCCGGAACACACGGACAAAATAAGTATTTACAACATAATTTCGAGGGGGAAAACAAACACAAAAACACAAAACTAATGATAATCATTGAAAACGAACCCCTCCTTTCGGGTTCAATTCCACGGGATGGCAGAAAAAGCCACAGATTCCCCAGATTTACGGTGTTCGTGGCACCGAACCGAAGGGTTACGATGTCCATGGCACCGAGCCGAAGAGCTGAAAAGCTCAAGTGCTTCTGGATCGGAAAAAAATACCCCCCTTTACTCAGTATTACCGCAGCCTCCTCACGTTTTTCCCCAAATCTAATCTGATCCGATCCAGCCACCTAAGATTTGTTGTTTTTTAGTACATCGCATTAATCACTTCTCTAATTCCTTGTATTATGTCCATGGTATGCATTCATATCTTCTGTAATTCCTTGTATTATGTCCATGGTATGCATTCATATCTTCTGTAATTCCTTGTATTATGTCCATG
This sequence comes from Arion vulgaris, assembly GCA_020796225.1. Lineage (NCBI taxonomy): Eukaryota > Metazoa > Mollusca > Gastropoda > Stylommatophora > Arionidae > Arion > Arion vulgaris. The sequence goes on from CM036760.1 coordinate 42,283,089, forward strand.
ATATGCATTCATATCTTCTGTAAATCCATACTTAAGTTGTTTTAATCTTGTCTCATAAACTGTTTGTTTACTTCACATGAAACACCCCTCCCTCATAAACTGTTTGTTTACTTCACATGAAACACCCCTCCCTCATAAACTGTTTGTTTACTTCACATGAAACACCCTCCTCCTCTCCAATCCTTTTAATAAATTCTCATCTCAAAGTTGCAAATCTTAAATCTAGCGGGGTTTTTTTTATGCATGATCACGTGAAGGCATTAGACAAGGATTAAACAAAAAAGAACATTAATTATGAATAAATGAAAATAGTCGATATGGCTGAAGAATATCATTATGGAAGGAGCAATCCTGGCAAAGAGGAGCTGAGCAAGACGACGGAGAAGATGGATTCGGGATGTAACTGATGGTTTGAGCATGACCGCTGCAGAGGCAGGATATCTGGTCTATGAGAGAAATTCCGAAGGACTGTTGGGGTGTCAAAGTTCTGCTCAAGACAAGCTATTTGATGATGATATGGTTAGAAGGGACATTAGAAATTACTACTGGGGAGGGGGGAATGAGAGTCTAAAGCTTAAGCGGTAGTGAACTCAATCACAACCCAAGAGAACCTGGTTCAAACCCTGCGACGGGCAGTTTGAAGCAAATTTTCTTTCTGTAAAAATAGATCTCACCGTTCAGAAAGCAATGGTAAACTAGTGAACGTATAAGTGCTGCCTAGAAAACCGACGACTCGGTTACTGTTGATGGCGAAGTAATGTAAAGGACATGTGGTGGGAGGTGTGAGACGAGGGTGCGCATCGTAGTTGTTAGTGAACTCACTTCTTAGTCTAGTGGTTCGGGTTCAATTCCCCAATGGGCGTGGAATATTTATCCGACCGTAGCGGCTAACGCAGACTCAATTTTCCGACCGTAGCGGCTAACGCAGACTCAATTTGGTAGCAGAAACAGCACTGGGAAGTAAAGGCGGCAAGCATGATGTTGACCACATTACTCAACGATGAATAGCCAGAGCAGCAATCTTACCCATAAGATCATTTGAAGTCAAAACATCTTATTACCCGATATACTGCATCATATAATGAAAGATACAGACATAACTATCTGATATACTGATCATAATGAAAGATACACATCTATTACGATATACCACATGGTATAAAATGTTACCTTTACTTTTTTAAGGGGTTGGAGAGGGCGGCGCTACATGTAAACAGGAATAAGATGCACATTAGAATTTGTTGTTTATTTGCGTACGTTCTTATCAGCAAATTAACCCACTCTTTGTGATCTGTGTGGCTTGTTCTAATCAAATAAATTAACCCACTCTTTGTGATCGGTGGTTGCTAATCAAACAAATTAACCACTTGTGATCGTGACTGTCAATCAACAATTAACCACACTTTGTGATCTGTGGCTTGTCAACTGGCCCGGCAAACATAAGACCAACTAGCTTTTACGGGAAATCGACATATCCTATTTAATGGGGGCTGGTTTTTGTATGTGTTTGATAGAACAATGCACACTTTTTTGCAATTTTACTCAATTCTATGGTTCTTGTTATTTAGTGATGAAACATATTAATAATACTGATATTCCTTAGCTTTAAACTGAATTTGTTACATAATATAACCTTGATTTAGCATGTTGTGTTGTTTATAAATGAATTTGCCTATATAAACAATAATGAAATTCGAGAATCACGCGACAACTGTGGTTATATTTCCTAGAATTTTTACCTGAGCCCGCGGCCGTTTGTTATCGGAGGCCAAGGTTCTAATCAACCAAGTTTTTGTGAGTTTGTATGTGGTTTACGCTGAGAAAATGAGTATGTTATAGATATAGCTGACATTCTGAACGCCCTCATAGATTGTGTGGCCACAAAAGAAATTGTCATCTAAACCACCACGTCATTAGCTAGAGTGTAAAAGCGCGGATTGAAGATTGAAGTGACCAGATAAGAGCAGCATAACAAGTATATGAGTAGGTTCATCAATCAACATCGAATTGCTAAGGTTAGTCGCATCCTTACGTTTTATTGATACCCTTTTGCCACCGTCGAACGCATGTGTGTTTCCGGGACTTTCACGGGAGCAAAGAATAGTAATACTGCGACCTACAAGGCATGTTGTAAGAGGCGCTAAGGTAGTGGCCTAGGGAAGCTGCCCTAGTAAATAAAAAAACGCAGCAGACATCGGATATGCTTGAATACTTGTAGGCGCATAACTGGCACAAAGTACAGTCGCCCTTAGACTCAAATCATATACAAATAAGAAATAGTGGTCTAACATATGGGGCGCTCGAAGAAGAAAGAAGAAGCCATCGTTGTCTTCGTCGTCCCCTGCCTCGTCTCCAAAGAACCATACCTTCCGATCAATACTCCCATCTCGAAATCAATATGGCGGTTAATATGTTCCAAAAGTTCTTAGCTGCCGCACAGACTTGTAATTTAATTTCAACCTAACTTAAAAATGGAGAAAAATCTGACCATTCCTGTGTTGGAACCAAAGTTGTATAGACTGATAGATCTGAGATCTCTAACCGGACAAACCCCTCACTTCTCAAATTACAAAAACAAAACAAGAAAGTAATAAGGAGAAGATGGAGAGATGGAGAAAAAGGAATAGAAAAAAATGGGTCTTTTTAAAAAAAAATGGAATTGGAATTGCACAAAATCGATCGGTTTGTGTGAGCCGTTGCAACGGATTGCGAACTGTTATTAGAATCAACAATATGAACTGGGCTAACCAAACGGATCGATGGGAGGTTTGTGTCTCGCGTTGTTGATATAGGTTAGATGTTGTCGGGGAGGGGGTGGGAGGGTAAGGGGAGGATGAAAGGGGGTTGGGTGGGGAGGGAGTGTGGTGGAGCGTGTTATCGAGAAGAGTGTGATTGAAGAAAGAGAATGATGGAGGAGAGAGAGTGATGGAGGAGAGAGAGTGATGGAGGAGAGAGAGTGATGGAGGAGAGAATAATGGAGGGAGATGATTGAGGGAGAGAGTGATGGAGGGAGAGTGATTGAAGGAGAGTATGATTGAGGGAGAGTATGATTGAGGGAGAATATGATTGAGGGAGAGTGATGGAGGGAGAGATGATGAGGAGAGATGGTGAAGGAAGAGAGTGATGGAGGTGAGAGAGTGGTGAAGGAAGAGAGTGAAGGAGGTGAGAGAGTGGTGAAGGAAGAGAGTGATGGAGAGAGGTGCTATAAAACAAAACTGTCTAATCTAAAAAAGTTAAAATTACTTGTTACCCCTCCACCCTCTCTAAACAAACCATTTCCGGTCTGCAAAAATAAAATAAAAAACACATAAAATCATAATAATTAATGATTGGCAAATATAATGATTAAAAGATGGATTAATGTAGTTACAGACATCTTAAGACTCTACAATACCACAGCATATCAAACAACCGAGCGTGCACTGTCTCGGAAACCGATCATCAGTTAAACCTGCTACGCCTAACGGCAAAGAAGCAGAAAAGGACAAAATAAGAAGTAGAAATATATTCCACGTACAAATAATGTCAAGTGCAAGAGAAGACAAATAATGTCAAGTTGCAGGAGAAGACAAAATAAATAAGAAAATATTAGCCAAGAAACTCAACTGAAAAAAAGAAGAAAAAAAATAAATAAAAAATGTGGACCAAAAAAGGATTTTGAAATAAAAGGAGATTTTCTGGAAATAATGTGATCGTTGAGAAACCTCATCTCCAGATAGAGGGTGGGTGGGTGGAGGGTCAGGGGTGGGTTGGTGTGATAATGTGACATTGATTTGATATTAGTTGAGCAATATCAACATGTACACGCAAACGAACACACAAGGGAAATAGCAGAATAAATGTGGTCGAGGGGAGATAGAGAGATAGAGAGAGAGAGGACTTAGTGGTTGCAAGGGATGAATAAGAAAATGCAGTCTGGATGGACGCTGCAGCGGAGTTAGGTCTGGAGTGTCGACGTGTCGGAGGGTCGAGTCGATAATTGAGGGAGGAGAAATCGAGAGCGGTTGAGAAGGGAGAAAAGGTTGATGAGAAGGGAAGAAGAACGAGAGATGAGGAGGGGCTCCGTGGTTAAGTATTGTTTTCCGTTGCGAAGGTCGTGGTTCGATGATTCTGTTCATGAGTCCATTTTTGTCCAGAGACGCCTAGGATTGTTGACAGGCAAGCGGGTACAGACAGACAAGGAAGTATAGATAGATTAGATAGACAAGAATTTAGAGACGCTAGGATTTTCGACTGCCCAGACAGAGTTGATACGATTGGACGACATTTGTCAGAACCCTGTGAGTGGTTACATCAAGCTGGCAGAAAGCAGGTCAGATTTTGATAGTTGTAGGACAAGAAAGATTACGATAGATGTCGCCAGCCCAGAGTGCTCTAGTGCTTTGGTTCGAACAAACGTGAGGTAGTTCAAGATAGTGGCAGAAAAGATTCAGATTTTCGGTGATTTGTTGGATGACCGAAGAAGGTGTTAGATGTCCATGAGATAGATAGTGAAAGAAGTAGATTTAGATAGACAAATAAGATTAGAAAGATTAGATAAAAATAGATAGATTAGATAGATAGATAGATTAGATAGACAAGATAGATAGATTAGATAGACAAGATAAGATAAGATAGATTAGATAGAATATAAAATAATAGATTAGATAGACAAGATAGATAGATTAGATAGACAAGATAAGATAAGATAGATTAGATAGATTAGATAAGATAGATAGATTAGATAGACAAGATAGATAGATTAGATAGACAAGATATATAAGATAAGATAGATTAGATAGACACGATAGATAAATTAGATAGATAGATCAGATAGATTATATATGTATATTTATAGCGAGATATGGAGAAAGAGAGAAAGAGAGAGAGAGAAAGAGAGAGAGAGAAAAAAGAGAGAGAGAGAGAGGGAAGCAACAACCAAAACAAAAACTTCCCAGAAAATGCAAACATAATTCCGTCTGTACAAATCAGCATTGCAAATGTTGGAGACATCTTCAAGACGAGGTTCTAATCAGCTAGAAAATAGGGAGGGAGAGCAAGACAAGAGAGAGAGAGAGAAGAGAGAGGAAAGAGAGAGAGAGAGTGAAGAGAGAGGGAGAGAAAAGAGAGAGAGTGAGTGAAAAGAGAGAGGAAGAGTAAGAAAGAGAATGAGGGTGAATGAGAGAGAGAAAGAGAAAGTGAGAGAGAAAAAGAGAGAGAGAAAAGTGAGAGAGAGTAAGAGAAAGTGAGAGAGAAAGAGAGAAGAGGAGAGAGAAGAGAGAGAGAGAAGAGAGAGAGAGAGAAAGAGAGAGAGAAGAGAGAGAAGAGAGAGAGAGAAGAGAGAGAGAGTAAGTGAAAGTGAGGAGAGAGAGAGAGAGAGAGAGAAGTGAGAGAGAGAAAAGAGAAAGAGATAGAGAAAGTGAGAGAGAGTAAGTGAAAGTGAGAGAGAGAGAGTGACAGTCTCCCATACGGAAGATCCGTGTTCAATTCACGGTAAGGCCAATTAATTTTTTTTCTGTGTGGGCATAAATGAAAAATCCGAACCTGAACAGTTTCGCTGCGACTGCACTAGTCATGCAGCGATTAAATTCTTCAGGTTCTCGTCCCACCTGTCCGACATCGCCCTAACAAGTGGTAGCACAGGCAGTAACGATAGTTCTGTATATTTCCGATGATGACGTTCTGTAAAGGATATGCCACGATTCTCGTTCATTCTCAAGGAAAGATGGGCTAAAAATGGAGACTGGAATTTGATACGAAATACCAGCTTATGTGTCTCCGCCGACGGCTAAATTAAGCAATATGTCGCCTCTAAGCTGATGGATTCATCCTGGCCATTTTATTCATCATGTGACAGGTGGATCATGTGACAATTGACAAATGAAAGACACAGACATTAACCCGATGAGTTGAAAATGTTCTATTTTTAGACAGAGTTTAAAAAGTTCAGGCGACATCGGAGAAGATTGAAAGAAGAAAGCTGCATGGGTACCTAGGGAGTGGGGGCGAGTGAACAAGTGTTTTCAGTTTCAGTTTGGAATATCTTCATTGCACTCTGAACATCTCCATTGGTTCTTTGATGAACATCTCCAACGGCGTCCAGCGACTGACCGTACCAGTTCGATTTTGATTGATGAGCCTACTCACGTACCTGATGTGCTGTTCTTTTCTTGATACACCAATCTTCAATCCCAGCTCCTGCAATCTAGTAGTTGATGTGGATTTGTTTAGATGAAATTCTTCTTTGCGGCCATACTCTATGAGGGCGTTCAAGATGTCAGCTCTGCCCAGTGGCTGGGCCCTGATATGCGGAGAGCCAGCCAGCCTGTCTGCCCTCACATTACCAACGACACCCATGTGCCCCGGAACGAAGATAAGTATAACTACGCAAACTGTTGATGCCTGCAGTAATTTAGTCCATTGCCTGCGCATCGAACCAGCCTCCACCTTAAATCATACTCAATGAATCACTCATAATGTACGCATGAGTGTCGTTCTGTGACTCCAGCCATAGTAGTGTCATAGTCACCGCCAGTACCTCCATTGTCATGCTACTTGTTGTCCTACTAAATGAACCATTCGTGGCAGAATGGTCAAGGAACAAGTGATGCACTAAAGAAGTCTAAAAGTTCAGGATTGACTTCATTGCCCCGGATTCCCTCATATGGTTCCGTCATTCTCCGCAGAAATGGCAAACTGGTAAAGCTGAAATATTCACTTCATTGCACCGGGATTTATTCCATATGGCTCTGTTCCTCTACGCAAAAATAGCACGTTATCTGCCGAGAATATTGCACAAAGCGCGAACTCCGTAGATCCGGCAACAATTCTAGTGGTCTCTGGAAAAAAATGCACTAGTGAACAGAACGACTCAGTCCGGATTCCAACCCACCACCTTCGGGACGCAAGGTTAATAGCGTAACCACTTAGCCATAACAAACCACCTGCCGAGAGTGTTGCACAGAGCACGAACTCCTTAGCGTCATCAATAATCCTAAACTTATATGACGGTACCGCCTGTGTGGTGCCAGGCTCGCAAGGGGAGCAAAGAATAGTAACACTGCGACCTACAAGGTATGTCGTAAGAGGCGACTGATGTAGGACCTAGGGAAGCTACCTTAGTAAATAAAAGCAGAAATCGGAAGTGCTGGCCTACTTGTAGGCGCATAACTGGCACAACGTACAATCGCTCTTAGCCTCAGATCACATACAAATCACACAGAGTGGCTAACCAGTGGTCGATATTGAGAGTTAGAAGAAGAAGATATAGTGGTACTGAGAAATAGATTCAATTGGAAAACGATGATGATTAATTAGACGATAATGACGATGATGATGTTGACGATAATGAGAGATGATGTGACGATAATGAGATGATGATAAAGATGTTGACGATAATGAGGATGATGTTGACGATAATGAGGATGATGTTGACGATAATGAGGATGATGAGATAAAAATGAGATGACGATGATGATTATGTTGACGATAATGATGTTGACGATAATGACGATGATGATGTATAATTGGAATAATGTGACGAATGATGTTGACGATAATGTGACAGATGATGATTGACGATATGACGATGATGTTGCGATGTGACGATATATAATTGCAGGATGATGATGTTGAGATAATGTAGGAAAAGATGTTGACGATAATGAGGATGATGATAATTTTAATGTGATAATTGGAGTACGATCACATTCGTCAGCAACAGGAAATGTAATCAGATTAATGACAGGGGTTGTGATACATCAAGTACAGGTGTGTACTTAAATCCAAATTAACGTGATCTCTCTCTGTTAGAGAGAGAGAAATGGAAAAACCTGGGGATACAAAATCATTACAGCACCGGATTGTGATAATTGCTTAGTTCGTGAGGTTTACTGTAAAACTATGAAAGTTTGGGAGATATAAATATGTCTTATGTTAGGAGGAGATAGGACAAGAGAATAGTGTGTGTGGTTGTAGGTAGGACAAGAGAATAGTGTGTGTGGTTGTAGGTAGGACAAGAGAATAGTGTGTGTGGTTGTAGGTAGGACAAGAGAACAATGTGGGTGAGTTGTAGGTAGACAAAGAATAGTGTGTTGGTTGTAGGGTAGGACAAGAGAACAGTGTGGGTGGTTGTAGGTAGGACAAGAGAACAGTGTGGGTGGTTGAGGTAGAAGAGAATAGTGTGGGTGGTTGTAGATAGGACAAGAGAGCAGTGTGGTGGTTGAGTAGGACAAGAGAACATGTGTGGTGGTTGAGTAGGACAAGAGAACAGTGTGGTGGTTGGAGGTAGGACAAGAGAACAGTGTGGTGGTTGGAGGTAGGACAAGAGAACAGTGTGGGTGGTTGGAGGTAGGACGAGAGGTTAAAGAGTACAGGGCTAAAGGCGAAGGATTGACTTCATTACACCGGAGTTTCCCATACGGCTCCGTCCCTCTCGACACAAATGGCATTCCATCTGCTGAGATTGTTGCACTAAGCACGAACTCCGTAGCTAAGCAACACTCCTATGAATCTCCAGGAAAAACAATTGCACATGTGACTCGGTGCAGATTCGAACCTTCAAACTTCAGAACATCAGGCAAATACAGTATAAAAGAATACCAATAGAAAAACTCACCAGTTTTACGTCGCTGTACAAGGGCATTGTGCTTTAGTTCCTGCGCCTGTCAGTAGAATAACAAAATGTATATACATTAATATTAAAAACATATATATATATGAAAAACATAGGTTTCCCCCATTCTCTCTATAACACAGGTTTTCCATATTCCCCATATAACATACGTGTCCCAACAGCCCTCCCAATAACATAAGTTTTCCACATTCTCCCTATAACATACGTTTTCCATATTCTCCATATAACATACGTTTTCCACATTCTCCATTAACATACACGTTTTCCACATTCTTCCTATAACATACATTTTCCATATTCTCCATATAACATACGTTTTCCATATTCTTCCTATAACATACGTTGTCCACATTCTCCATATAACATACGTTTTCCACATTCTCAATATAACATACGTTGTCCACATTCCCCCTTCCACCCTTAACATAAGCACGTTCAGATCAGTTGAGAAACCGTAAATTGCGGTTGATATGGTCTGAATTTTAACCACATCTTTGTTGCTGGAACTACGGAGTTCGTGTTTTGTGCAATAATCTCCGCATGCTGCGTGCTATTTCTGCGGAGAGGGACCGGGTCGTATTGGGAAACCCTGTGCAGTGAAGTTAGTCCTTCGACTTTAAACAGACACATATAGACAGACACATAAACATATGAAGTGTCTAAGCAGAATGCTGGGAGTTAACATATGAAGTGTCTAAGCAGAATGCTGGGAGTTAACATATGAAGTGTCTAAGCAGAATGCTGGAGTTAACATATGGAAGTGTCTAAGCAGAATGCTGGGAGTTAACATATGAAGTGTCTAAGCAGAATGATGGGAGTTAACATATGAAGTGTCTACGCAGAATACTGGGAGTTAACATATGAAGTGTCTACGCAGAATGCTGGGAGTTAACATATGAAGTGTCTACAGAATGCTGGAGTTAACATATGAAGTGTCTACGCAGAATACTGGGAGTTAACATATGAAGTGTCTACGCAGAATGCTGGGAGTTAACATATGAAGTGTCTAAGCAGAATGCTGGGAGTTAACATATGAAGTGTCTAAGCAGAATGCTGGGAGTTAACATATGAAGTGTCTAAGCAGAATGATGGGAGTTAACATATGAAGTGTCTAAGCAGAATGCTGGGAGTTAACATATGAAGTGTCTAGCAGAATGCTGGAGTTAACATATGAAGTGTCTACGCAGAATACTGGAGTTAACATATGAAGTGTCAGCAGAATACTGGGAGTTACATATGAAGTGTCTAAGCAGAATGCTGAGTTAACATATGAAGTGTCTACGCAGAATACTGGGAGTTAACATATGAAGTGTCTAAGCAGAATGCTGGGAGTTAACATATGAAGTGTCTAAGCAGAATGCTGGGAGTTAACATATGAAGTGTCTAAGCAGAATGCTGGGAGTTAACATATGAAGTGTCTACGCAGAATACTGGAGTAACAAAGAAGTGTCTAGCAGAATACTGGAGTTAACATATGAAGTGTCTAAGCAGAATGCTGGAGTTAACATATGAAGTGTCTAACAGAATGCTGGAGTTAACATATGAAGTGTCTAAGCAGAATGCTGGAGTTAACATATGAAGTGTCTAGCAGAATGCTGGGAGTTAACATATGAAGTGTCTACGCAGAATGCTGGGAGTTAACATATGAAGTGTCTACGCAGAATGCTGGGAGTATTAAGAAAGACGGTTTAGAAATGAAGACATGAAGGAAAAAAGTGACTCAACATCAGTAAACTTCATCATAGCAACAAATTATTGGTTCGGCCACATAAGCAGATTACCAACAGACAGTGCACCTCAAAGAGTAATGTTACTCTGATATTGTGCATACAAAGCAATAGGCCGGCCACATAAGCAGATTACCAACAGACAGTGCACCTCAAAGAGTAATGTTATCTGATATTGTGCATACAAAGCAATAGGCCGGCCACATAAGCAGATTACCAACAGACAGTGCACCTCAAAGAGTAATGTTACTCTGATATTGTGGATACAAAGCAATAGGCCGGCCACATAAGCAGATTACCAACAGACAGTGCACCTCAAAGAGTAATGTTACTCCGATATTGTGCATACAAAGCAATAGGCCGGCCACATAAGCAGATTACCAACAGACAGTGCACCTCAAAGAGTAATGTTACTCTGATATTGTGGATACAAAGCAATAGGCCGGCCACATAAGCAGATTACCAACAGACAGTGCACCTCAAAGAGTAATGTTTACTCTGATATTGTGGATACAAAGCAATAGGCCGGCCACATAAGCAGATTACCAACAGACAGTGCACCTCAAAGAGTAATGTTTACTCTGATATTGTGGATACAAAGCAATAGGCCGGCCACATAAGCAGATTACCAACAGACAGTGCACCTCAAAGAGTAATGTTACTCTGATATTGTGGATACAAAGCAATAGGCCGGCCACATAAGCAGATTACCAACAGACAGTGCACCTCAAAGAGTAATGTTAATCTGATATTGTGCATACAAAGCAATAGGCCGGCCACATAAGCAGATTACCAACAGACAGTGCACCTCAAAGAGTAATGTTACTCTGATATTGTGGATACAAAGCAATAGGCCGGCCACATAAGCAGATTACCAACAGACAGTGCACCTCAAAGAGTAATGTTTACTCTGATATTGTGGTTACAAAGCAATAGGCCGGCCACATAAGCAGATTACCAACAGACAGTGCACCTCAAAGAGTAATGTTAATCTGATATTGTGGTTACAAAGCAATAGGCCGCACATAAGCAGATTACCAACAGACAGTGCACCTCAAAGAGTAATGTTTAATCCGATATTGTGGTTACAAAGCAATAGGCCGGCCACATAAGCAGATTACCAACAGACAGTGCACCTCAAAGAGTAATGTTTAATCTGATATTGTGGATACAAAGCAATAGGCCGGTCACGTAAAAGGTGGCCTCAGAGTTAACAAATGCGACGAAAAACACTGTTTGTGAAGCGCACACAAAAAGCCCGTTCTATAAATCTCCTTATCCTGACGCTGTGAGACAAAACAGGATTAGAGAGAAGAAGAAGAAGAAGAAACAGACTTATGTAGACAGACAGAGAAATAAACATGAATCGGCAGAAGCTACTCATTTATAACTATCTATCTTCAAGGCGCCTGATTATTCTGAGTTTTACAGTAACTCAAAAGTAGTCGAACAGTAGATACTTCTATTCGTTACACAACAAGAAGTCCATCACCGATACCAAATTGTGTAGATAATTACAAGTTACGATACGTATTAAATAACTAAGGTATTGATCAGAACTCGAGAATGTGAGTTCTAATGATAGGAGATCGATATTCAATGATTGCCTGCCTAGTACACAGAGATCAAGAGAGGACCAGATGTTGAAATTTGTGAGTTTCAGTGAGATTCATAGATGTAGTAGATTCAGGAGAATTCATTGATGTGTAGTTTCCAGTGAGAGATTACATATATGATGTAGTAGTAGTTTCCAGTGAGAGATTACATATATGAGTGTGTTTCAGTAGTATATGATGTAGTAGTATTTCAGAGAGATTACATATATGTTGTAGTAGTAGTTTCCAGTGAGAGATTACATATATGATGTAGTAGTAGTTTCCAGTGAGAGATTACATATATGATGTAGTAGTAGTTTCAGTGAGAGTAATTAGATGATAGTAGATGAGAATATATATGATGTATAGTAGTTTCCAGTGAGAGATTACATATATGATGTAGTAGTAGTTTCCAGTGAGAGATTACATATATGTAGTAACTCAACAACCAACTATTTGGCATTTAGAGCGCTTGTGTGTTGCCGAGGCTCGCAAGGGGAGTAAAGAATAATAACACTACGACCTACAAGGCATGTCGTAAGAGGCGACTGAGGTAAGGGCCTCGGGAAGCTATCCTAGTAAATAAAAGCGTCGCAGAAATCGGATGTGCTGGTCTACTTGTAGGCACGTAACTGGCATAACGTGCAATCGCTCTTGGGCTCATATCACATATAAATCACAAAGATTAGTTTAACAGTGTTCTATTTAGCGTGTTCGGAGAAGGATATTCGAGGTCTCTGTGGCATAGAGGTTAAGTGCTCGTCTCTTGTTTCAAAGGTACTTGGTTCGCTCTCTCGTGGAGCTATCCGGATATTTTTTCCCAGAGATACAGTGCAGGTGAGATCGAGTTCCTAGTCCTATCGGAGACGGACGATAAAACGTAAGTTCTGTGTTCAAAAACAGCCAGAGATAAAAAAAAAGGTAGAGCAACTGTTGAGGACTTTGCTCCACAAGGAGCAGAGAAGAACAAGTAAGCTTATCCAGAATGTTGTTATGCAGCCTGTTACCAGGAACAGGTCCTTATGCCAGTAGGGACGTTGGCTAGGACAGCTCTCAGATGGACAGTGGATGGCAAGAGAAGGCCTGGACGTCCAAAGGAAACATGGAGAACTGTGGAGAAGGAGTGTGGCCTGACGTGGGAGACGGTTGGTAGAGACGCAGCAGAACGACAACAGTGGAAGTATCTTGTGGCGCCCGTGTGGTGCCGGGGCCCCCAAGGCAAGCAAAGAATAGTACCACTGCGACCTACAATGTATATCGTATGAGGCAATGATGTAGGTCCTAGGGATGTTAACCTAGTAAAAAAAGCAGCGCAGAAAAAGGATGTGCTGGCCTACTTGTAAGCGCATAACTTGCACAACCGCTCTTAGGCTCAGATCACATACAAATCACACAGGGTGGTTGACAAGTGGTCAATATGGAGCGTTGGAAGAAGAAGTCTCTTGTGGAAGTCTTATGTGACAATCGGGACAGGAAGAGATATAGATAGATACCAGGAACACATCAATTGTGACAGGAAGAGATATAGATAGATACCAGGAACACATCAATCGGGACAGGAAGAGATATAGATAGATACCAGGAACACATCAATTGTGACAGGAAGAGATATAGATAGATACCAGGAACACATCAATTGTGACAGGAAGAGATATAGATAGATACCAGGAACACATCAATTGTGACAGGAAGAGATATAGATAGATACCAGGAACACATCAATTGTGACACGAAGAGATATAGATAGATACCAGGAACACATCAATTGTGACAGGAAGAGATATAGATAGATACCAGGAACACATCAATTGTGACAGGAAGAGATATAGATAGATGCCAGGAACACATCAATTGTGACACGAAGAGATATAGATAGATACCAGGAACACATCAATTGTGACAGGAAGAGATATAGATAGATACCAGGAACACATCAATTGTGACAGGAAGAGATATAGATAGATACCAGGAACACATCAATTGTGACTGAAGAATGATGTTGGAAAGTTCTACTTAGTGGCTGATTTCATCTTCTGCCATTGTGCTCACGATATCGCTATTTCTTTCATCTTCTGCCATTGTGCTCACGATATCGCTATTTCTGGACAAAAATAACTATTTTAGATCAAGGCACAGCCAACTATAAACTTATGGGGCCTGCAAACTCACGGGGAAACCCTTGACAAAGTTTCAGTTGGGGGGGGGCTGGAATTTATATATGTTTTATAGAACACTGCACACTTTTTTTTTGCAATTTTACTCAATTCTGTGAGTCTATGGTTATTTATTGGTGAAAAATATTCAAAATATTGATATTCCTTATTGTTAAACTGAACTTGTTGCATAATATTACTTTGATTTAGCATTTTGTGTTGATTTTAAAACGAATTCGTCTGGATACATTAATACTGGAATGCACATTAATACTGGAATGCGAGGTCACGTGACCGGTTGTGGTCTGATTTCCCATAATTTTTACCTGAGTCGGCAGGCCCCATGAGTTTATAGTTGGCTGTGATCAAAGTAACTTACCCTTTGATTTGTACTTGATAATCTTCGCCTGGAGATTCTGGAACTAGATTTTGTATGCTTCGATGGCGTACGCTTATTCTTCTCTGACGCCCCGTAATCTTTGCTTCTTGACAGGTGCTTGTTTCCGGAACTACATTTTTCCTTGCTTTTCAATGATTGGGTGTTGGATGACGACGATATCACGTGACGAGTTGAGCTCTCTTCTGATTGGTCGCGTAATTGTTCACGCTGTGGTAATTAATAAAAAAAAAAGAATGGTTAGTTTCTGCATACTGGTTCCTACAACTATCATTATTACTTCTACTAACACTACCACAATCACTACTATAACCACTACTACATCCACTGCTGCCACCGCTACTACTCCTGTTACTTCTACTACCACCTCTACTACTACTACAACTACCAACATAGCCACCACGATTACCACCACTACTGCTCTTATTACTTCTACTGCTACCGTACTACTACTATTACAACTCCTACAGTTCATACTACTACTACATCTCCTCCTTATTCTATTGCTACTATAACTACTACTACTACAACTACTACTACTACAACTACTGCTACCTCTACTACCACTATTATTAAGCTTCTCCTTATTCTACTGCTGTAGCTATTACTAATACTACTCGTACTTCTTCTACTACTACTACTACTACTACTACTACCCATTTACCTCATTATGTTACTACTACAACTACTATTACTACTACCACAGTTATTACTACAATTGCTACTTCTGCAACTACTACTACTCCTGTTTGGGCTACGACTGCAAAGAAGACAAATATTACAACAACCACTACAACTACTACTACTTATACACAACTGATATGACAACAACAACTTCTGCAATTCCACCACCAACAACTAATAATACCGCTGCTGCTGCTACTACTACTACTATTACTACTACTACTACCACTGGTACCACCACAATTTCACAAGTTCTAGAACTGTTAAAGAAAACATGACAGTTAATGAACGAGAGAGAGAGAGAGAGAGAGAGAGAGAGAGAGAGAGAGAGAAAACTGAATCAATGACAAAGTAACATTTTGACAGATATCCAATAATGAGACAGAAAGTGAATGAATGAATATGTGAATTTAGTGAGTGAATGGGTGAGTGAGTGAATGAATGAGTGAATGGGTGAGTGAATGGGTGAGTGAGTGAATGAGTGAATGGGTGAGTGAATGGGTGAGTAAATGGGTGAGTGAATGAATGAGTGAATGCGTGAGTGAATGAATGAGTGAATGGGTGAGTGAATGAATGAGTGAATGGGTGAGTGAATGAGTGAATGAGTGAGTGAGTGAATAAATGGGTGAGTGAGTGAATGCGTGAGTGAATGAATGAATGAATGCGTGAGTGAATGAATGCATGAGTGAGTGAATCTAAGAGGGGTCTGTAAAGGCGAAGGATTGACTTCACAGCCCCGGTTTCCCCATATGGTGCCGTCCCGGTCGACAGAGATGTCAGGCCATCTGCCGAGAGTGTTGCACACAGTACAAACATGTAGCTCCAGCAACACGACTAAGGATGCATTCAAATAATTGCAGATACGGCTCGGTCCGGACTCGAACCCACCATCTTCAGAATGACAGACATAAGTCTTAACTACTTCACCATCTTCAGAACGACAGACATAAGTCTTAACTACTTCACCATCTTCAGAACGACAGACATAAGTCTTAACTACTTCGCCATCTTCAGAACGACAGACATAAGTCTTAACTACTTCACCATCTTCAGAACGATAGACATAAGTCTTAACTACTTCACCATCTTCAGAACGACAGACATAAGTCTTAACTACTTCACCATCTTCAGAACGACAGACATAAGTCTTAACTACTTCACCATCTTCAGAACGACAGACATAAGTCTTAACTACTTCACCATCTTCAGAACGACAGACATAAGTCTTAACTACTTCACCATCTTCAGAACGACAGACATAAGTCTTAACTACTTCGCCATCTTCAGAATGACAGACATAAGTCTTAACTACTTCGCCATCTTCAGAATGACAGACATAAGTCTTAACTACTTCGCCATCTTCAGAACGACAGACATAAGTCTTAACTACTTCACCATCTTCAGAACGACAGACATAAGTCTTAACTACTTCGCCATCTTCAGAATGACAGACATAAGTCTTAACTACTTCGCCATCTTCAGAACGACAGACATAAGTCTTAACTACTTCACCATCTTCAGAACGACAGACATAAGTCTTAACTACTTCACCATCTTCAGAACGACAGACATAAGTCTTAACTACTTCGCCATCTTCAGAACGACAGACATAAGTCTTAACTACTTCGCCATCTTCAGAACGACAGACATAAGTCTTAACTACTTCGCCATAGAAATCGCACTGAATAAATGAAGGACTGATTATTAGAAGTAAGATTTTATCAAAAGTAAGATTTTATCAGAAGTAAGATTTTATAAATAGTAAGATTTTATTAGAAGTAAGATTTTATTAGAAGTAAGATTTTATCAAAAGTAAGATTTTATCAGAAGTAAGATTTTATAAATAGTAAGATTTTATTAGAAGTAAGATTTTATCAAAAGTAAGATTTTATCAAAAGTAAGATTTTATCAAAAGTAAGATTTTATTCGAAGTAAGATTTTATTAGAAGTAAGATTTTATCAAAAGTAAGATTTTATTCGAAGTCAGAATTTCTAATAAGAAAGATTCCAACTTACCCTAAGTGCTCTCTCCTCCCTGTCCCTTGCTTTACTCTCAGCATCTGATTTAGATAAACTTCCCCCCTTTTTTCCACCTTCAATTTCAAAATCCTCATCATCATCATCATTATCATCATCATCATTCTCAAGAACAGGCACTGGTTGCTCTTCTACCTCATCCTCATCATCATCAAACACGTACTGGATTCTCTTCTTGACAACTTTCTTCCTCTTGACCAGACTGTTCTTTTCTCGGACAATCTTATGCTTATACTTCATACGATTCTCCAGAGATTTCCTCATATTTGTTTGGCTCATTGTATCCAACGCCCGCATTTCTTCAATTCCTGTTGTCTTTAGAATTGCGTACTCCAAAGTTGGAGAAATTAATTCCAATTCTTTCATTTGTGTTGGACTCGACACTCTAAGCCTAGTTAGCTTCTTCTTCTTAGCGGAGACGTCCCCCCTGCTGGATGATGATGCTGAAAGATTTGAACCATCTTTCTCTTGAGTACGAGTTTCATCACTTTTATCACCTTCCTTATTTCCAACTGAACTATTCGTTTTTGGTGTTAGTGTTTTTGTTAGAACTTCTTTGGAAGCTTCTTGTGTCTGCCCAGAAAGCACGAACGTAGAATCCGTGATTGGAGAGATCACAGTCTGCTGCATGAGCTGCTGTTCAGATTCGAACTTCTGTTGCTTTGATTTCTCATCCTCATCTCTGGAATGCACAAAGGGTGCGACGTTGGCAATAGGGATGTTCTTCATGTGCCCCCATGGACCAAGCGTGTGCCCAGCTAAGGAATTCCTTCGTATAACTTCAGCCATTTGATAAGGCACGTTTCCCGACTGCGTCTTCTGAGCGTCGTCATGTTGTTGCTGGGCTTGTTGTTCTGGTAAAGAATTTCCTATTGTGCAGCGCCTCACCACGAATGTCTTCCCAGGGATATCTTCAGTTTTAGTGATTGAGATATCATTTGTGGCGACAATTGTGCTTACACTGTTAAAGTTAGTGTTCTTATTCTTGACAAGTTCAATGTTATTATTGTTGTTTTTGGGTACCTCTTTTAGAACAGCGCTGTCAACAACGACAGTTGAGGAGCAAGTTTGAATCAGAACTAGTGGAGTACCTGGAACACCAGTAGCAGATTGTGCATGTGTCATGGTTCTTGGCGCAGGTTTAGTTTGGCCAAGACCTGACAGGTCTAACGTTGGAGGGTCATCATTGTGTGTTTGAACACTGACCCCTTGCTCCTCACTTGCAGCTTCCCCCTCCTCATCTTGTGGACTGAGAATAGGCATCTTTGGGGAAGTTGGGATTGGGCTGCATGTACTGTTTACGATTATTCTGTTTTTGAATTCTGAGGAGATACCTCCAGGTTCGTGCTTGCTCCCGGCGTTACAGATAATCCTCTTCAAAGATTCATCTTGATTAACAGCGTTCAGAATCATGTGTTTTCTTGACCATACTTTATTTGACGTTCCCAGTTTGGAAACTGGAGATGGTGTTGAGGTAGTAGCCAATGGACTGGGTGTCTGTGGAATTGTCAGAGATAATGGTACGGCAAATTGGGCAGTTGGCTGTGTCGTTACCGAATCTTTTAGTTGTCCTTCTTGTTTGTAGTTTGGTCCTGAATGCTGAGTTGGAATTGTTTGAGCGACTAATGTAAGGGAAATATCTTCTTTGACATCCTCACACTTGGAACCAGCATCATCTGATAGGTCTGGTGTCGTTTTAGCCTCATTTACGGAGCTACTTGATCTGACATGATTCATTTCAGACTCTCCCCCCGTCTCTATTCTTTCTGGTAAACTGGATGTGCTTTTCTTTCTTATCCCCTCCAGCTGCTTACTAGATTCTGCAGGAGACGCACTTGAAGCAACGGAACCAGAGTAGCTTACACGTCTTGAAATAGCACGTCTGCTTTCTTCACGGACTCCTCCAACTGGTAGTGGTCCTGCTATTTGTGGCAAAGATGCCTTTTGGGAATCGGATGATTTCAAACGCTCAGGTTTGGAATATCCGCACCGGTAATTGTCATAATCTCGGGTATTGGGCATCCTGGTGTGTGATGGGGATCTGGGATACGCCGATGACAGCTTTTGAGAACGATATTCTCCAATAGGAGTTGTTGCAGGTTGGTTTTGTGCGTAAACAGCCTTGCCTCCTGGTCTTTGCTGTGCAGACATGTTCCATTTTTGTGCACCTGTTAGAGCAGTTTGAGAAGTGTTTAGATTTTTTTTGTAATCGTCAAGTTCACTTCTTTTTCTTTGTTGCAGCTGCTGTTGTTGGTGTTGATGAAGCTGTTGGTTTTGGTAGAAGCGCTCCAGCTCTTCAGTACGTTTAGACGAGTACTGTGCTCTATGGAAATGCTGTTGAGAAATAAACTGAAGCTGTTCTTTCGTGAAGACTTGTTGTTGATGCTCCTTGGAATATAACAGTTGCTGTGGATGAGAGTACGGGGACAACTGCTGCTGCTGCTGTTGTTGTTGTTCCTTTGGTGAGAATTGACGCTGCTGAACGACACACATCTTTTTGTTGTTGTTGTTTATGAAGATGATGCTGCGGCTGTTGTAGAAGAGATGACTGGGGTGCGAATCCTCGCATTCCAAAATTAGATCCTCTTGATGCTTGAAGTGGGTCGCTGGAATCTTTAATCCCTAATTCAATAATCTCTTGCTGGCTTCCGCTCAGCAATTTCTGATGTTGATGTGTTTGTTGCACTTGTTGAGCGTCCAAACATGGTTGTTGTTGTTGTTGTTTCATAAACGAGTGTTGTGTGCTCTGCTGTTGTTGCTGAGAAATGCCACAATGCTGTTGGGAATGACGAACGACAACGACCTCATTTGGGCTTCCTGAAACCAAATCAACATGTCTTGGGCTGACAGGGGCTTTATAGATTTGTTTAGTGTCCGGGTGAGATGTCAGAACAGAATCAGAACTCATCCTTTGTAGTTTCAACTGGTACGCTTGTTCTTCTTTGACTTTTTGTAGCTGTGTAGTAAGAGGTACCATTGGGGGGTTTGTCCCCGCAGCGTGTCGTACCATCTCAGGCACCATTGACGAGCTAACATGCTGTTTTCCGTGTGGAACTCCCAAGGAGTGTGGATGGTGATCTAAGCTAGGGCGACTCTCAACAGAAACACGACCATCTCTTGAATCTCGACCATCTCTCGACATGCGGCTGTCAGTGGTCAACCTCTCCCTGGACGACACTCGACTGTCTGCACTGGTTCGACCGTCAGACCCATGTCCTTGACCGTATTTCATTGTGCGGTTAAGAGTAGATGAAGACCCTTGGGTTGAATACGCAGGTGAAGGAACAGTGCGATGATCATAACATTCTGGTGCACGAGGCGAAGGCGACGACAGCCATATTGGATTGTGTGAGTTGTCCGATATAGTCACAACACTTTTCTGGCACTGCATGCTGGGACGTGGGTTTCCGGTTTCTAGTTTCTGTCTCTTAGCAGCAGACAACATCCGGTCATACTCTGCACTTTCACGATCATCTACCCGCCTTTTCTTGGTCTTCACTGTTAGGTCGAGGGGGCTATCCACTGATTTAATAGGCCCAGTGTTTAACTTCGTTAGATCTAATGCCGACGGACCCCCAGTACTGCTACCCCCGCCTAAGGGTTTCTCAGTTAGATCATGAAGGGGTCGCTCTTCGTAGGTACCGACTGGCATGCTCTGTGGAAACTGGGGTGTCCGACCTACAGATGATGGTCTCAAAGATATATGCTCTTTCTGAGATATTGAATATCGTTCCAGAGAAGGTGACTGTGTAATCTGATCAGAGTATGTGCTCGGTTTGGAACTACTGGAATCATACACGATCCTTGGTTGGCCTGTACTTATTGATCCCTGTATTCTTGTTGGGCCTACACCGTGGAGCTGCTGGTGACTAGAATCAAGTTCATGATGATGTGGAATGCAACTTTTCGAAGCATGAGCACTCCCGTCTTCTGAGTAAAAAGTAGATCCTGTTTGCTTAGAAGAAGGGTGGTATCCTTCTCGCCACGCCCTTTCATCGCTTTGATGAATTGGTGGTCGTATCACACCCATGGATTTGTGTACATGTGAAGGTGTACGTTGGTCTGATTCTAAGAAGGGACCTGCTGTCTCAGGGTGAAGCTGCGACAAAGGATAAGGCTGGTGTTGCCCGGATTGCAAGCTAGGATTATTTGGTAAATGAGGCATTGATGAGAAAGAGTCCAGTCCGCTTCTTGGAATACTATCAGATCCAGGTGGGTACAACATGTTTTTGGTTAAACCTGATTGAGGTTCGTGTCCTTTACTGAATGATGACGAGTGAGCATTGATGAACGAACCCGATTTTGATATCTGGTCTTCCACCGTGGCTCTACCTGATGGTCCGTGTATTGAATCACTAATCAGTTTATGGTGACTACTCGTGTCCATAACGGACTTTGATATATTTCTGGCGCTTGAACTGTAGCGGGGATCAATGAGATCCGAACCCGTTTCTCTTATTAAATCTCTATGCTGGGACATGACCTGATGTTGAGTCAGCTGTTTCGAATCCGGGGATTGCCCTACTTTAACCATTTCAGGCATGAAATGACTTCCAGTGACAGTTTTGTTGTAGTCATCTGGATAAATTGCACCTTGTTTCGTACCCGACATGTAAGAATGGGCAGTGTCGTGTTCGTGTAAGGAGTGAAGACCTGCAGTAACGAAAGAATCGACGCCCCTGTTTGATACAGACTTCTGCAAAGAGTAAGATAGGCCAGGTGCTTGTCCAGTTGGACTACTCAGATGAATGTTACCAGATTTGATTTGCGTTCCAGGTGAGAGCATTGCGTTCATTGAATTTGTAGAAATCTGTGTTACATACTGCGATTGAAGGTCATATGAGTAGATGCCTCCTGACATTGCAAGAGCTGTCATTCGGGGATCGTGTAACGACATCTGTGTTTGTTGGGAAGTATGAGAAGACCCCGGTCGGGATGGACCTAGAGATTGTCCAAGCAGCACTGCATCTCTCTGAGTTCCTAATTCGTTAGGTATAATATGTTTATCGTGAGTCTGTACTCCCCCTCGTAGTTCGGAATACTTTCTAGAGTTACCTGGATGGTGGGAGTGTTGCTGTGATGTTTGTTGGTTGTGGTGATCGGAGACGATCCTTCCTGGTTCCTTAGAGGTCAACATCTCTGTTGGACGCCCGTCATTAAAACCTCTAATTCCATCACCAGGTTTTAGTTCTATACTCTGAGACCGTACATCATGACAAGCTAGTCTGTGGTCCCGACTAAGCCCAGCGTTGTCATGGCTACCTAGTCGATGATCAATATTAGAGGTTCTCAAATTGGATGGAACTTTGTGGTCACTTCCACCGGGTAAATGCTTATGCTGAATATCTGGCTGTTGTTGCTGTCTGTTCATGTAATGGTAGAGGCTGTCTGTGTGAACTGTAGTGTGGCGATGCAGCCCCGGGGGTCCACTCAGCGACATAGTCATCTCAACCCCAACTGCTGCGCCATGGCGACTGGCGTCTTTCAACGGCTGCATGCTGGCAGCGACAGGAATAAGTCGCCTTAAGACATCAATTTCCTGCTGTTACTTAAAGTCCATGCCGTTGTTAAAAAGTTGCTGTTCTGAAAATAAAAAAGGAAGAAATTATCAGATCAGTCAAAAACAATTTTCTCTTAATGATGAGAAAAATCTTACTTGAAATTAATGACATTTTAGAGAATTTTTACCCAATTTTCAAACGTTAAGATGTCCATCTTTTTAAACTCTATCTCATCTTTCAGTTCTTCATCATCATCAACGACGACGATAACAGCGACAACATCAGTAACGATGACACCAGTAACGATGACAACAACACCAGTAACGATGACAACAACGACAACACCAGCAACAACGACAACACCAGCAACAACGACGACCGAAGACAACGAGGACGAGAACGATGCCGATAACAACATCAATATCGATAAGAACAAACTGCACACCAGTGATGAGGTTGACGGTAACAATAACAGTAACACAAACACCAACAACAGGAACAACCTCTTCCCGCAGTAAGTTTTGTCCACCCTCTTGATGGTAGGTCTGACATTCTTACTGCGTGGCTAAATCTCCGAGGCAGATTGGCGACCGTAGAATCCGTTATCCCATTCCTCATTGTGAGGGGTCGTTGCACCATGTTATGCGCTTAGGCCTGGTGCATCCGTTTTCTATCAGCATTTGTTTCGGGTTAGCCTTCCCTAGCGGACACGTGCATCCGATTTCAGCCAAACGTCCTTAGGCGCCTCTTACGACATCGTGGCAGGTAACAGTGGTTATATTCTTTACACCCCAAATTTAGGCCCCGGTAACCACTCGGGCGCAAGGGGGATCTAGTATATACAGTAGAATTTTTGGAATTCATTGTGATCAAAGAATACCTCAGGTCACGGATAATTAAATTTATAACTATCTGAGCTAGTGGCTACTTGCCG
Source organism: Arion vulgaris (assembly GCA_020796225.1). Lineage (NCBI taxonomy): Eukaryota > Metazoa > Mollusca > Gastropoda > Stylommatophora > Arionidae > Arion > Arion vulgaris. Next base: position 42,306,731 of record CM036760.1, read on the forward strand.
TATAAATGATAACTGTTGTTACTGCATGTAGTACCACTTTTTAGGGCGGTGTAGGACATGTGGGACGCGATCCTGAGAAATTTAATGGCCGCATGGCTAGTGCAGTCGTCGCGAACCTGTTCGGGTTAGGATGTTTTCCATTGATGCCCACAACAGAATAAATCCTTGGTCTTCCCATGAATTGAACACGAGTCTCTCACATGTCAGCCGCGCTCTAATCCATTCGGTCAGATGCTCCTCTCGGTCAGACGCTCCTCTCGGTCAGACGCTCCTCTCGGTTAGATGCTCCTGTCCTCTTTTAAAATCTTGCGGAAAACAGTGGAAGAATAAGGTGGAAGAAGAAGGCCGAAAACTTCGGTTTCGGATGCGCTCGTCCTACACTCGTAGGGGCTTAATGGGCGCAACGTTCTATTCGTACTTGGCAAAGGATGTTTATATATCACGATAAGAATGATCAAAATAGCCGAGAAGATCGATCGAAACAAACATGGAAGAAGAGATAGGCAGTGTAGGTCAGTGATGGGAGGAGGATTCCCTGCGAAGAATGTGTACTGACCGCTCGAGCATGATGGTAGAGACTTTGATATTGCCCTACAGGAAGTCACAAAGCGTGACTCTCATGAAGAAAGAGGCGAAGAAGAATTTTGTATTTTAAAAAAGGAGTCCAAAGACGAATGATTGACTTTACTGCACCGGGTTTACACATATGGCACCGTCCCTGTTGGCAGAGATGGCTTGTAATCTGTCGAGAGCATTGCGCAAAGCATGAACTCCGTAGCTCCGGTAACAATCTTAGAGATCTCATTTTAAAAATGCACGTGTCTCGGTCCGGATTCCAACTCACAAGCTTCAGTACGACAGGGAATTGATTTAACCACTTCGCCATTAAGACCCCCACAGATGAACTAAAAGTGAAACAGGAAATCTAGACATGTAGGTCAAACCGTTCAGAAAGACAAACGGGGTCAAAGGCTCATGAGGTGGTGTGCCAGGATTAGTGAGCCGGCACTAATCAAGACTCTGTCCCTTACCTCCACGTGGTGACCCTGCAAACAGACTTTGGTTCCGGTCTGGCTAATTAGGGCAGGGATCGTGGAGAACTACTGGTAGTGGTAGCAGTGCAAGTACAAAAAAAAGAAATGCAGATCCATACGAATAAAATGCACAAATCTCCTGGCCGATGTTCAACAAAATATTGCATAAGTTCCCGAACAAAAAGAAACAGCAGCGAATCGTCTCTGACATAAGTCCCACTCCCCCGGAGTAAGGGCCGAAAGCAAATTGTAATCTCCGGAGCAGGAGACTCCATACACGAGCTCAACGTGTAATTCAAAGGTCCCGCCACAAATTACCGGTTTCTCTGCCGATGAGGAGACTGGTAAACATGAAAGGATGAGAGGTGCATCCAGTAACGAAACGTGTGCCCACGTAGGGAGAAACTCGAAGCCTTGAGGAGGGGGCAAACATTGCCAGCTCTTGGGCAAGAATAAATAAGTCAGATCCGTAACGAATATAAGTCTACCCTCGTGTCGGTACGAGGGAAGATTGCAGCTGACTCCGCATCGGTGGCCTGGTGCAGATACATGTGCTGGGCATGGTTTGCCGAGCGCAAAACAAAAAGGTTGCGTTTTAGTGCATAACGAAACACCTCCTGGGAAAACCGTGCAAGGTATGTTGCGATAACAATTAACATCCCCGGAAGAACTGAGGTGGGTGATGCCTAACGGAACTGCCAGCCTTGGGGCAACCGGACAAGGTACGATTGCAGTCTCAACTAACATCCCCGGAAGAACTGGGGTGGGTGATGGTGGCGAGCGCAAAATCGTCAGTTGCGTTGCTAGCGCCGATTGAAACGACCTCTTACATTGTTTGCGCTTGGTCCCAGGCCGGTATCTTCCGAGGTTAACTGCAAATTGCCACGTACCAACGCGCGTCTTGAAAAGGCTGAGAATGTTCCTACTCCGGATTAAACTCAAAAGTGAACGGTAAAGTAAGGTCGACAATATAAAGATCTGACAGGTTGTCCGGGTCCGAACATTGGCGAATACCGATACTTTACACGGTGTTTTATACGAATAAGACGACGTCCGAGGACAACAAGCTTATAAGCCCCGAGAAATGTTTCTAGTCCTCAACTACCTCACAGTCAGAAAGGGCATAACAGCGTAACTCATTGTCTTGGCGTAGATCACAAATCCCAAATATACGGAAAAGCTGATAGAAAAGGCGTAGATCCGGGCCGACATAGTCGGCAGAAAGGATCGTATCCTAGGGAAAGTTCACCTTAGTAAATCAAAAGCTGGCTGAAACCGGACGTGCGGACCTAGTCACCATGGGTGCACAATCAACCAATTATACATCACAAAAAGAATGATACAATTGGCCGTGAAAAGTGAACGAGAGAAGAAGAAGAAGAACAAACAATAAAACAGAAGAGCGATACATTGAAAAATAAACAAACCTGGAATCCAACATAACACCTGTCGGTATCCACGATGAAGAAACGTGTTGGTGTTTCCAACAGAATTCTAAATCAGCGGTTCCCAACATTTTGTCACATGTGAACCCCATTAAAAACCAATTTCTATAAATTGAACCCCTTGTTATTTTCTAAATAGCTTGGGTGGTGGGGGAGGGTTGTATCCGGGAACTTGCGGTGTTGAGTTCCTATCTGAATGTAAAACTGTGAAATTGGGATAATACGATGGGAACGGAAAACTGATTTACTGATAGGATCATCATCATCGCACTTCGGTGAATAACCGTGTGTGCTCCTATCTCTTTCTTACACAGGAAAATTTCAACGGTAGTGCACGAACTCCGTAGCATCGACGAGGGTCACGGGTATAATTTTGAAGATGCAGATATTTTGTAGGAATTTTTATGTTTAATCTTGTCTAATTATATTTGGTCAGGCAGCGGCTTTCCAGCCTGCCCTTCTTGATTTTGAACTGTCAGGGATTCTCTCTACGTGTTCAAATTGAACACGGGGCCCAGTTTTATCGTCCGTGTTCGATAGGACTAGGATCTCGATCTCACCTACTCTGATATCAGGAATGTCTGGTAAAATATCCCGATGAATCCACGAAGGAGCGAACCGAGTATCTTGGTAACGAGCGGCGAGTGTTTAACCTCTACGTCACAGAGACCACATAAAAAACAATTAATATGATTACTTTTAGTATAATAACAGGACTTGAATGATATATATATCTACCACTTGCTAATCACTCCGTGTAATTTGTATGAGATCTGAGCCTAAGAGCGATTGTACGTTGTGCCAGTTATGCACCTACAAGTAGGCCAGCACATCCGATTTCAGCAATGCTTTTTATTTTCTAGGTAGCTTCCTAGGTCTTACATCACTCGCCTCTTACGACATGCCTTGTAGGTCGCAGTGGTACTATTCTTTGCTTCCGTTGCAGGACCCGGTACCACATGCGCGATAACAGGACAATGACTACGTTAACAGTGCAAACCACAAATGTTATTATAGAATGATCCGGAACACAGTAACTCAATTTGTAAAATAAATCACTAACAGATAGAAACATTGTTAGTGAGATTGTCAAGTTTACTTTGTTGAACTTAGTTTCTTGAAATCAGGCACAACAGATAAAAATAGTCTTAAATTGGAACTTTATTGTTCCAAAACACACGTTTTGTATTTGTTTTTCTTCACTTGACGTGTTTTACCGCAATTAATGATTATTTCTCGCGTGCCACTGAACAGCCCACCGAGTGCCTTAGCGGGTACACGTGCCACAGGTTGGGGAACCGATCTTCTAGAAGAGTAAATATGTCTAGTTTGACATTTCAAAAAAATCAAACAAAAAATCAAACAAAACGAATGTTAAACAAAAACATCCTAGTTTGAAATAAGCTCCCCTCTTCCTCCGTCGCCGCTATCCATTGCTTAGTTACCGGACACATTAACAGTGTAATTAAAATGTCGGTTTAAAATTTCAGATGGATGTGTTTATGGAAGACCCAGTCAGTGTGTGTGTGTGTGTGTGTGTGTGTGTGCCCATCAATTACTTGGTAATAGTGTTTACTGTTTCATGGAGACTTGACAAAAATGTACTTTTGCATATCCGTGGTTTATTCAGTGGATGTTTATATGTATCTGGTGTAGCTTAGTGTTTATATGTATCTGTTGTAGCTTAGTGTTTATATGTATCTGTTGCAGCTTAGTGTTTATATGTATCTGTTGTAGCTTAGTGTTTATATGTATCTGTTGTAGCTTAGTGTTTATATGTATCTGTTGTAGCTAAGTGTTTATATGTATCTGTTGTAGCTTAGTGTTTATATGTATCTGTTGTAGCTTAGTGTTTATATGTATCTGTTGTAGCTTAGTGTTTATATGTATCTGTTGTAGCTTAGTGTTTATATGTATCTGTTGTAGCTTAGTGTTTATATGTATCTGTTGTAGCTTAGTGTTTATATGTATCTGTTGTAGCTTAGTGTTTATATGTATCTGCTGTAGCTTAGTGTTTATATGTATCTGCTGTAGCTTAGTGTTTATATGTATCTGCTGTAGCTTAGTGTTTATATGTATCTGCTGTAGCTTAGTGTTTATATGTATCTGCTGTAGCTTAGTGTTTATATGTATCTGCTGTAGCTTAGTGTTTATATGTATCTGTTGTAGCTTAGTGTTTATATGTATCTGTTGTAGCTTAGTGTTTATATGTATCTGTTGTAGCTTAGTGTTTATATGTATCTGTTGTAGCTTAGTGTTTATATGTATCTGTTGTAGCTTAGTGTTTATATGTATCTGTTGTAGCTTAGTGTTTATATGTATCTGTTGTAGCTTAGTGTTTATATGTATCTGTTGTAGCATAGTGTTTATATGTATCTGTTGTAGCTTAGTGTTTATATGTATCTGTTGTAGCTTAGTGTTTATATGTATCTGTTGTAGCTTAGTGTTTATATGCATCTGCTGTAGCTTAGTGTTTATATGTATCTGCTGTAGCTTAGTGTTTATATGTATCTGCTGTAGCCTAGTGTTTATATGTATCTGCTGTAGCCTAGTGTTTATATGTATCGCTGCAGTGTTAGTAGCTTAGTGTTTATATGTATCTGCTGTAGCTTAGTGTTTATATGTATCTGTTGTAGCTTAGTGTTTATATGTATCTGCTGTAGCTTAGTGTTTATATGTATCTGCTGTAGCTTAGTGTTTATATGTATCTGCTGTAGCTTAGTGTTTATATGTATCTGCTGTAGCTTAGTGTTTATATGTATCTGCTGTAGCTTAGTGTTTATATGTATCTGTTGTAGCTTAGTGTTTATATGTATCTGTTGTAGCTTAGTGTTTATATGTATCTGTTGTAGCTTAGTGTTTATATGTATCTGTTGTAGCTTAGTGTTTATATGTATCTGTGGTAGCTTAGTGTTTATATGTATCTGTTGTAGCTTAGTGTTTATATGTATCTGTTGCAGCTTAGTGTTTATATGTATCTGTTGTAGCTTAGTGTTTATATGTATCTGCTGTAGCTTAGTGTTTATATGTATCTGTTGTAGCTTAGTGTTTATATGTATCTGCTTTTAGCTTAGTGTTTATATGTATCTGTTGTAGCTTAGTGTTTATATGTATCTGTTGTAGCTTAGTGTTTATATGTATCTGTTGTAGCTTAGTGTTTATATGTATCTGTTGTAGCTTAGTGTTTATATGTATCTGTTGTAGCTTAGTGTTTATATGTATCTGTTGTAGCTTAGTGTTTATATGTATCTGTTGTAGCTTAGTGTTTATATGTATCTGTTGTAGCTTAGTGTTTATATGTATCTGTTGTAGCTTAGTGTTTATATGTATCTTTTGTAGCTTAGTGTTTATATGTATCTGTTGTAGCTAGTTTTCAGTGCTTATGTTATCTGTTGTAGCTTAGTGTTTATATGTATCTGTTGTAGCTTAGTGTTTATATGTATCTGTGGTAGCTTAGTGTTTATATGTATCTGTTGTAGCTTAGTGTTTATATGTATCTGTTGTAGCTTAGTGTTTATATGTATCTGCTGTAGCTTAGTGTTTATATGTATCTGTTGTAGCTTAGTGTTTATATGTATCTGTTGTAGCTTAAGTGTTTATATGTATCTGTTGTAGCTTAGTGTTTATATGTATCTGTTGTAGCTTAGTGTTTATATGTATCTGTTGTAGCTTAGTGTTTATATGTATCTGTTGTAGCTTAGTGTTTATATGTATCTGTTGTAGCTTAGTGTTTATATGTATCTGTTGTAGCTTAGTTTTTATATGTATCTGTTGTAGCTTAGTGTTTATATGTATCTGGTAGCATGTTATATGATCGTGTAGTGTTTATATGTATCTGTTGTAGCTTAGTGTTTATATGTATCTGTTGTAGCTTAGTGTTTATATGTATCTGTGGTAGCTTAGTGTTTATATGTATCTGTTGTAGCTTAGTGTTTATATGTATCTGTTGTAGCTTAGTGTTTATATGATGTCTGTTGTAGCTTAGTGTTTATATGTATCTGGCTGTAGCTTAGTGTTTATATGTATCTGTTGTAGCTTAGTGTTTATATGTATCTGTTGTAGCTTAGTGTTTATATGTATCTGTTGTAGCTTAGTGTTTATATGTATCTGCTGTAGCTTAGTGTTTATATGTATCTGCTTTAGCTTAGTGTTTATATGTATCTGTTGTAGGTTATGTATCTGTAGAGTGTTTATATGTATCTGTTGTAGCTTAGTGTTTATATGTATCTGTTGTAGCTTAGTGTTTATATGTATCTGCTGTAGCTTAGTGTTTATATGTATCTTTTGTAGCTTAGTGTTTATATGTATCTGTTGTAGCTTAGTGTTTATATGTATCTGTTGTAGCTTAGTGTTTATATGTATCTGTTGTAGCTTAGTGTTTATATGTATCTGTTGTAGCTTAGTGTTTATATGTATCTGTTGTAGCTTAGTGTTTATATGTATCTGTTGTAGCTAAGTGTTTATATGTATCTGCTGTAGCTTAGTGTTTATATGTATCTGTTGTAGCTTAGTGTTTATATGTATCTGCTGTAGCTTAGTGTTTATATGTATCTGCTGTAGCTTAGTGTTTATATGTATCTGTTGTAGCTTAGTGTTTATATGTATCTGTTGTAGCTTAGTGTTTATATGTATCTGTGGTAGCTTAGTGTTTATATGTATCTGTTGTAGCTTAGTGTTTATATGTATCTGTTGTAGCTTAGTGTTTATATGTATCTGTTGTAGCTTAGTGTTTATATGTATCTGTTGTAGCTTAGTGTTTATATGTATCTGTTGTAGCTTAGTGTTTATATGTATCTGTTGTAGCTTAGTGTTTATATGTATCTGTTGTAGCTTAGTGTTTATATGTATCTGTGGTAGCTTAGTGTTTATATGTATCTGTTGTAGCTTAGTGTTTATATGTATCTGTTGTAGCTTAGTGTTTATATGTATCTGTTGTAGCTTAGTGTTTATATGTATCTGTTGTAGCTTAGTGTTTATATGTATCTGTTGTAGCTTAGTGTTTATATGTATCTGTTGTAGCTTAGTGTTTATATGTATCTGTGTAGCTAGTGTTTATATGTATCTGTTGTAGCTTAGTGTTTATATGTATCTGTTGTAGCTTAGTGTTTATATGTATCTGCTGTAGCTTAGTGTTTATATGTATCTGTTGTAGCTTAGTGTTTATATGTATCTGTTGTAGCTTAGTGTTTATATGTATCTGTGGTAGCTTAGTGTTTATATGTATCTGTTGTAGCTTAGTGTTTATATGTATCTGTGTGCTTAGTGTTTATATGTATCTGCTGTAGCTTAGTGTTTATATGTATCTGTAGTAGCTTAGTGTTTATATGTATCTGCTGTAGCTTAGTGTTTATATGTATCTGCTGTAGCTTAGTGTTTATATGTATCTGTAGTAGCTTAGTGTTTATATGTATCTGTTGTAGCTTAGTGTTTATATGTATCTGTTGTAGCTTAGTGTTTATATGTATCTGTGGTAGCTTAGTGTTTATATGTATCTGTTGTAGCTTAGTGTTTATATGTATCTGTTGTAGCTTAGTGTTTATATGTATCTGTTGTAGCTTAGTGTTTATATGTATCTGTGTAGCTAGTGTTTATATGTATCTGGTGTAGCTAAGTGTTTATATGTATCTGCTGTAGCTTAGTGTTTATATGTATCTGTTGTAGCTTAGTGTTTATATGTATCTGTTGTAGCTTAGTGTTTATATGTATCTGTTGTAGCTAAGTGTTTATATGTATCTGTTGTAGCTTAGTGTTTATATGTATCTGTTGTAGCTTAGTGTTTATATGTATCTGTTGTAGCTTAGTGTTTATATGTATCTGTTGTAGCTTAGTGTTTATATGTATCTGTTGTAGCTTAGTGTTTATATGTATCTGTTGTAGCTTAGTGTTTATATGTATCTGTTGTAGCTAAGTGTTTATATGTATCTGTTGTAGCTTAGTGTTTATATGTATCTGTTGTAGCTTAGTGTTTATATGTATCGGTTGTAGCTTAGTGTTTATATGTATCTGTTGTAGCTTAGTGTTTATATGTATCTGTTGTAGCTAAGTGTTTATATGTATCTGTTGTAGCTTAGTGTTTATATGTATCTGTTGTAGCTTAGTGTTTATATGTATCTGTTGTAGCTTAGTGTTTATATGTATCTGTTGTAGCTTAGTGTTTATATGTATCTGTTGTAGCTTAGTGTTTATATGTATCTGCTGTAGCTTAGTGTTTATATGTATCTGTTGTAGCTTAGTGTTTATATGTATCTGTTGTAGCTTAGTGTTTATATGTATCTGTTGTAGCTTAGTGTTTATATGTATCTGTTGTAGCTTAGTGTTTATATGTATCTGTTGTAGCTTAGTGTTTATATGTATCTGTTGTAGCTTAGTGTTTATATGTATCTGTTGTAGCTTAGTGTTTATATGTATCTGTTGTAGCTTAGTGTTTATATGTATCTGTGGTAGCTTAGTGTTTATATGTATCTGTTGTAGCTTAGTGTTTATATGTATCTGTTGTAGCTTAGTGTTTATATGTATCTGTTGTAGCTTAGTGTTTATATGTATCTGTTGTAGCTTAGTGTTTATATGTATCTGTGGTAGCTTAGTGTTTATATGTATCTGTTGTAGCTTAGTGTTTATATGTATCTGTTGTAGCTTAGTGTTTATATGTATCTGTTGTAGCTTAGTGTTTATATGTATCTGTTGTAGCTTAGTGTTTATATGTATCTGTTGTAGCTTAGTGTTTATATGTATCTGTTGTAGCTTAGTGTTTATATGTATCTGTTGTAGCTTAGTGTTTATATGTATCGTGTAGCTAGTGTTCTATACTGTGTAGCAGTGTTATATGTATCTGTGTAGCTTAGTGTTTATATGTATCTGTTGTAGCTTAGTGTTTATATGTATCTGCTGTAGCTTAGTGTTTATATGTATCTGTTGTAGCTTAGTGTTTATATGTATCTGTTGTAGCAGTGTTTAATGATCGTGTAGTTGACCTACTATGTTTTACTGATTTGTAGCTTAGTGTTTATAACGCTGTATCTGTTAGCTTAGTGTTTATATGTATCTGTTGTAGCTTAGTGTTTATATGTATCTGTTGTAGCTTAGTGTTTATATGTATCTGCTTTTAGCTTAGTGTTTATATGTATCTGTTGTAGCTTAGTGTTTATATGTATCTGTTGTAGCTTAGTGTTTATATGTATCTGTTGTAGCTTAGTGTTTATATGTGTATCTGTTGTGAGCTTAGTGTTTATATGTATCTGTTGTAGCTTAGTGTTTATATGTATCTGTTGTAGCTTAGTGTTTATATGTATCTGGTGTAGGGTTAATGTGTTTATATGTATCTGTTGTAGCTTAGTGTTTATATGTATCTGTTTTAGCTTAGTGTTTATATGTATCTGTTGTAGCTTAGTGTTTATATGTATCTGTTGTAGCTTAGTGTTTATATGTATCTGTTGTAGCTTAGTGTTTATATGTATCTGTTGTAGCTAAGTGTTTATATGTATCTGTTGTAGCTTAGTGTTTATATGTATCTGTTGTAGCTTAGTGTTTATAATGTATCTGTTGTAGCTTAGTGTTTATATGTATCTGTTGTAGCTTAGTGTTTATATGTATCTGTTGTAGCTTAGTGTTTATATGTATCTGTGGTAGCTTAGTGTTTATATGTATCTGTTGTAGCTTAGTGTTTATATGTATCTGTTGTAGCTTAGTGTTTATATGTATCTGTTGTAGCTTAGTGTTTATATGTATCTGTCTGTAGCTTAGTGTTTATATGTATCTGTTGTAGCTTAGTGTTTATATGTATCTGTTGTAGCTTAGTGTTTATATGTATCTGTGGTAGCTTAGTGTTTATATGTATCTGTTGTAGCTTAGTGTTTATATGTATCTGTTGTAGCTTAGTGTTTATATGTATCTGTTGTAGCTTAGTGTTTATATGTATCTGCTGTAGCTTAGTGTTTATATGTATCTGTTGTAGCTTAGTGTTTATATGTATCTGTTGTAGCTTAGTGTTTATATGTATCTGCTGTAGCTTAGTGTTTATATGTATCTGCTGTAGCTTAGTGTTTATATGTATCTGTAGTAGCTTAGTGTTTATATGTATCTGCTGTAGCTTAGTGTTTATATGTATCTGTTGTAGCTTAGTGTTTATATGTATCTGTTGTAGCTTAGTGTTTATATGTATCTGTTGTAGCTTAGTGTTTATATGTATCTGTTGTAGCTAAGTGTTTATATGTATCTGCTGTAGCTTAGTGTTTATATGTATCTGTTGTAGCTTAGTGTTTATATGTATCTGTTGTAGCTTAGTGTTTATATGTATCTGCTGTAGCTTAGTGTTTATATGATCTGTGCAGTGCTATATGATCTGTTAGCTTAGTGTTTATATGTATCTGTTGTAGCTTAGTGTTTATATGTATCTGCTGTAGCTTAGTGTTTATATGTATCTGTTGTAGCTTAGTGTTTATATGTATCTGTGGTAGCTTAGTGTTTATATGTATCTGTTGTAGCTTAGTGTTTTTATGTATCTGTTGTAGCTTAGTGTTTATATGTATCTGTTTTAGCTTAGTGTTTATATGTATCTGTTGTAGCTTAGTGTTTATATGTATCTGCTGTAGCTTAGTGTTTATATGTATCTGTTGTAGCTTAGTGTTTATATGTATCTTTTGTAGCTTAGTGTTTATATGTATCTGCTTTAGCTTAGTGTTTATATGTATCTGTTGTAGCTTAGTGTTTATATGTATCTGTTGTGGCTTAGTGTTTATATGTATCTGTGTAGCTTAGTGTTTATATGTATCTGTTGTAGCTTAGTGTTTATATGTATCTGTTGTAGCTTAGTGTTTATATGTATCTGTTGTAGCTTAGTGTTTATATGTATCTGTTGTAGCTTAGTGTTTATATGTATCTGTTGTAGCTTAGTGTTTATATGTATCTGTTGTAGCTAAGTGTTTATATGTATCTGTTGTAGCTTAGTGTTTATATGTATCTGTTGTAGCTTAGTGTTTATATGTATCTGTTGTAGCTTAGTGTTTATATGTATCTGTTGTAGCTTTAGTGTTTATTATGTATCTGTTGTAGCTTAGTGTTTATATGTATCTGTTGTAGCTTAGTGTTTATATGTATCTGTTGTAGCTTAGTGTTTATATGTATCTGTTGTAGCTTAGTGTTTATATGTATCTGTTGTAGCTTAGTGTTTATATGTATCTGTTGTAGCTTAGTGTTTATATGATCGTTGAGCTAGTGTATGTTCGTAGCTAGTGTTATATGATCGTTGTAGCAGTGTTATAGTATCTGTTGTAGCTTAGTGTTTATATGTATCTGTTGTAAGCTTAGTGTTTATATGTATCTGTTGTAGCTTAGTGTTTATAATCGTAGTCTGTTGTAAGCTGTAGTGTTTATATGTATCTGTTGTAGCTTAGTGTTTATATGTATCTGTTGTAGCTTAGTGTTTATATGTATCTGTTGTAGCTTAGTGTTTATATGTATCTGTTGTAGCTTAGTGTTTATATGTATCTGCTGTAGCTTAGTGTTTATATGTATCTGTTGTAGCTTAGTGTTTATATGTATCTGTTGTAGCTAAGTGTTTATATGTATCTGCTGTAGCTTAGTGTTTATATGTATCTGTTGTAGCTTAGTGTTTATATGTATCTGCTGTAGCTTAGTGTTTATATGTATCTGTTGTAGCTTAGTGTTTATATGTATCTGTTGTAGCTTAGTGTTTATATGTATCTGTTGTAGCTTAGTGTTTATATGTATCTGTTGTAGCTTAGTGTTTATATGTATCTGTTGTAGCTTAGTGTTTATATGTATCTGTTGTAGCTTAGTGTTTATATGTATCTGTTGTAGCTTAGTGTTTATATGTATCTGTTGTAGCTTAGTGTTTATATGTATCTGTTGTAGCTTAGTGTTTATATGTATCTGTTGTAGCTTAGTGTTTATATGTATCTGTTGTAGCTAAGTGTTTATATGTATCTGTTGTAGCTTAGTGTTTATATGTATCTGTTGTAGCTTAGTGTTTATATGTATCTGTTGTAGCTTAGTGTTTATATGTATCTGTGGTAGCTTAGTGTTTATATGTATCTGTTGTAGCTTAGTGTTTATATGTATCTGTTGTAGCTTAGTGTTTATATGTATCTGCTGTAGCTTAGTGTTTATATGTATCTGTTGTAGCTTAGTGTTTATATGTATCTGTTGTAGCTTAGTGTTTATATGTATCTGTTGTAGCTTAGTGTTTATATGTATCTGTTGTAGCTTAGTGTTTATATGTATCTGTTGTAGCTTAGTGTTTATATGTATCTGTTGTAGCTTAGTGTTTATATGTATCTGCTGTAGCTTAGTGTTTATATGTATCTGTTGTAGCTTAGTGTTTATATGTATCTGTTGTAGCTTAAGTGTTTATATGTATCTGTTGTAGCTTAGTGTTTATATGTATCTGTTGTAGCTTAGTGTTTATATGTATCTGCTGTAGCTTAGTGTTTATATGTATCTGTTGTAGCTTAGTGTTTATATGTATCTGTTGTAGCTTAGTGTTTATATGTATCTGTGGTAGCTTAGTGTTTATATGTATCTGTTGTAGCTTAGTGTTTATATGTATCTGTTGTAGCTTAGTGTTTATATGTATCTGTTGTAGCTTAGTGTTTATATGTATCTGCTGTAGCTTAGTGTTTATATGTATCTGTTGTAGCTAAGTGTTTATATGTATCTGTTGTAGCTTAGTGTTTATATGTATCTGTTGTAGCTTAGTGTTTATATGTATCTGCTGTAGCTTAGTGTTTATATGTATCTGTAGTAGCTTAGTGTTTATATGTATCTGTTGTAGCTTAGTGTTTATATGTATCTGTTGTAGCTTAGTGTTTATATGTATCTGTTGTAGCTTAGTGTTTATATGTATCTGTGTAGCTAAGTGTTTATATGTATCTGTGTAGCTAAGTGTTTATATGTATCTGTTGTAGCTTAGTGTTTATATGTATCTGTTGTAGCTTAGTGTTTATATGTATCTGTTGTAGCTTAGTGTTTATATGTATCTGGTGTAGCTAAGTGTTTATATGTATCTGGTGTAGCTAAGTGTTTATATGTATCTGTTGTAGCTTAGTGTTTATATGTATCTGTTGTAGCTAAGTGTTTATATGTATCTGTTGTAGCTTAGTGTTTATATGTATCTGTTGTAGCTTTAGTGTTTATATGTATCTGTTGTAGCTTAGTGTTTATATGTATCTGTTGTAGCTTAGTGTTTATATGTATCTGTTGTAGCTTAGTGTTTATATGTATCTGTTGTAGCTTAGTGCTTATATGTATCTGTTGTAGCTTAGTGTTTATATGTATCTGCTGTAGCTTAGTGTTTATATGTATCTGTTGTAGCTTAGTGTTTATATGTATCTGTTGTAGCTAAGTGTTTATATGTATCTGTTGTAGCTTAGTGTTTATATGTATCTGTTGTAGCTTAGTGTTTATATGTATCTGTTGTAGCTTAGTGTTTATATGTATCTGTTGTAGCTTAGTGTTTATATGTATCTGTTGTAGCTTAGTGTTTATATGTATCTGTTGTAGCTTAGTGTTTATATGTATCTGTTGTAGCTTAGTGTTTATATGTATCTGTTGTAGCTAAGTGTTTATATGAGTGGTGCAGCCTCAAATAGAAAGACAGTAAAAATCTCCACAAGTGCAAGTATTCCTTGCCCACATTGTACAAGAACATTTCAAACCTGCATCGGGCTCACTGGTCATCTACGCACACACAGAGAAACATAACGCAAACTACGTTCCCTTAAATGAAAAGTGTGGTCATCATCACCCATGATGGACGAGCATCAGCCTCAAATATGTGTGCAGCCTCAAATATGTGTGCAGCCTCAAATATGTGTTGGCTCATAAATAACATCATGTCCCGGACGATGAAATACTTTAGCCACGTTAAACGGCACGGTGATTTGGAGAGAGCAGCAATGAAAGGCATGGTTCCTGGAGTACGAGGCAGGAGGTGATCAAGACGAAGGTGGCAGCAGGACATCAAAGAAACCTTGAACATGGCGCTGGAGGAGGCGGGAGAACGTGCAAGAGAGTATTTCAAGCGGGATGTGATAAAAGCGAAGTTCCGCAAGGGATATGCTACTTCTGGGCGAATTAACCTAATGAGTAAGCGTTCACCTATGGGCACGGACGCAGGAGGGTTTGTAGGTTCAAACTCACACTCGATGTTCCAAACACGAGGTAAGGACTTCTGTACACTAGGAGAACTACAAGTATGCAAACATGAGGTAATGTCTTCTGTACACTAGGAACTACAAGTATGCAAACATGAGGTAAGGACTTCTGTACACTAGGAGCTACAAGTATGCAAACACACACTCGATGTTCCAAACACGAGGTAATGTCTTCTGTACACTAGGAACTACAAGTATGCAAACACACACTCGATGTTCCAAACACGAAGTAATGTCTTCTGTACACTAGGAACTACAAGTATGCAAACACACACTCGATGTTCCAAACACGAGGTAAGGTCTTCTGTACACTAGGAACTACAAGTATGCAAACACACACTCGATGTTCCAAACATGAGGTAAGGACTTCTGTACACTAGGAACTACAAGTATGCAAACACACACTCGATGTTCCAAACACGAAGTAATGTCTTCTGTACACTAGGAACTACAAGTATGCAAACACACAATCGATGTTCCAAACACGAGGTAATGTCTTCTGTACACTAGGAACTACAAGTATGCAAACAAACACTCGATGTTACAAACACGAGGTAATGTCTTCTGTACACTAGGAACTACAGGTATGAAGCGACGAGCAATTCCTACACTAAGATATATGAGTGTGTACAATCTGAGTGGTTGTATATGTATGTGTGTGTGTGTGTGCGGGTAGTCTTGCGTATATGTGTGTGTGTTGTGGGTCTGCGTGTTTGAGAGAGAGAGTGCGAGAAAGAGAAGAGTGCTGAGTATCATTGGCTGAGACCGCATGTGTAGTGCCGGGGCCAGGAAATGGAGCAAAGAATAGTACAACTTAGACACACAATGCATGTCGTAAAAGGCGACTGATGTAAAACCTATGAAAGCTATCCTAGTGAATAAAAAAATTTCGCAGAAATCGGATTGCTGGCCTACTTGTATGCGCATAATGACAACGTACAATCGCTCTTAGGCTCATATCACATACAAATGACACAAAGTGGTTTAACAAGTGGTCGATATGGAACGTTGGAGAAGAAGTTGGCTGAGACGAAATAAATATGAAATATCTATTTTGATCCATTTTTTTTCGTTCTCCCGCTAAGATTTCAGGCGTGCCTAATATGACACCTCTGACTGATTTCTACGTGAAGACTTGCTTTTCTTATCACCAGTGTCCCTCACCATTCACACGAGTCATACTCCGACTTTAGATATACTTATAATTGAGATCCCTAAGTCAAGGATCAGGAGTTTATGCAGTCAAACCTCGTACCGTGTGTGCACATGGAGAATTGTTAGCCCAATGTGCACTCCAAGAGTTTATGTAGTCAAACCTCGTACCGTGTGTGCACATGGAGAATTGTTATCCCAATGTGCACTCCAGGAGTTTATGTAGTCAAACCTCGTACTGTACATGATTATAAGTGCACTCCAGGAGTTTATGCAGTCAAACCTCGTACCGTGTGTGCACATGGAGAATTGTTATCCCAATGTGCGCTCCAGGAGTTTATGTAGTCAAACCTCGTACCGTGTACATAGATGGAGAATTGTTATCCCAATGTGCACTCCAAGAGTTTATGTAGTCAAACCTCGTACCGTGTGTGCACATGCGAAAATTGTTATCCCAATGTGCACTCAAACTCCAGCATTCCGCCCACGGCACGTAGACATTATCGCAGCATGTTATCGGATTCTCTATTGATCAACAACTTTGTTAAGAAGCATCAAGGTTTGGATGACATTGCAGCAAATAAAAAGCGTCGCATAAATCGGATGTGCTGGCCTACTTGTAGGCGCATAACTGACACAAAGTACAATCGCTCTTAGGCTCAGATCACATACAAATCACAGAGTGGTTTACAAGTGGTCGATATGGAGCGTTCGTCGAAGAAGGATTCCAGCGTGCTATGAATCTACATTACTTGTCATTGGTGTCTTAATTTTATCAGTTTTGTTTCATAACCTTATCTACACTTCAACTTTTGACGTTATAGCTGATTCATATACCCATTCATTTAACATGTCACTTAATAAGTTAGACAATATATGGACACATACAAATCTGATGTGGTCAGACCCGATCAGATCAGATCTGGAGAATACTGAGTGGAGGCTGCGGTAATACTTAATAAATTTGTATTTTAGGACAAAGACACGTGGGAAAAGACTTATAGTTGAAACGTTGGATTTTTCTTAGTTTATGATTTTGCTTGTTTATGTGATACCGTTCAATAAGTTACATAGTTTGTTTTCTTTGATACTCTCTCTCTCTCTCTCTCTCTCTAGCCTGTGATACCCCTGGCGCTTAAGGCAGCAACAAATGCAACACCATTCTTCTCTATTCTTTGCCGTCCTCTGTATTGTGTTCCAGCTGTGATTCATTCCTTTCAGTTCATGTTTTCTCTCTCTTTCGCTCGCTCTCTCTCTCTCTCTCTCTCTTTCTCTAGCCTGTGACGCCCCTGAGGCTTAAGGCATCAACAAAAGCATACCATTCTTCTCTATTCTTTGCCGTCCTCTGTATTGTGTTCCAGCTGTGATTCATTCCTTTCTTCCAGCGCTTGTTCTATTGTTCTCCTCCAAGTCGGTTTTGGGTCTTCCCCGTTTTCGTTTACTTGAACAAAACCAAACGAAATGTAAACAAACCAAAAAAAAAAACCTGCAAAAACAAAATAACTTTCTCATTCTCGTAATAAACATTCGTTGTACATGACACTATTTCTAGGAGCAAAACAAAAAGTTTCTCAATAATAAGCCGAAAAAATAAAAATAAAAAAATTCCTTTTTTTTTTTTTTGGAGTAGGAGAATGGAAAAATAAGTGAAGCAAAAGGAAAGAGGAACAGAAATGGAAAGAAAGATAAAAAATGAAGACAATTTCCAGCAATAATTTGGCTATCATCGTGTCAGTGAGGTCTGAGTTTGTGTACACATCTGCTCACAGACCGCCATGTTTAATATAAACGCTAAAAGTGCAGACCACTTCCGGTGCTGGAACTGAGCGGAAGTGAATTGAAAGCTGGAAGGATTTTCAAGTTAGACGGTTAATTTTGTTTCCTTTTTTCCTGCACGTTTATTGTAAAGTTTAGATGTGCTCTCTCTCTCTCTCTCGCTCTCTCTCTATCTCACTGTCTCTCTTTTCTATCTCTCTCCATGTCTCTCTCCCTATCTTTCTCCTTCTCGTAGTTTTCCACTTTCATTTTTCTCTGGTTTATTATTTCTCTTTGCCCCTTTCCATCCTGGAGATGGAGAGGGAGAAAGTCATGTCAGAGGTCTCCCATGACATGACAACTCTCATATTCTGTTCTAGAAAGTCATGTACTCCTGATATCTCTCTGAAGTCGGAGTAAGGCTCGCCTGGATGACGAAGGACACAGGTAATTAAAGCAAGCCTTCACGCAAAATCAGTCAGAGTGCCATATTATGCGCCCTGTCTACGCCTGAATTCATAGCGGGCGAACAACTGAGTTAATCCCCAACGCTTAGAGCAGAAAGTTGATCTTGTTTCAACCAGCAGCAGAAAGTTGCTTAGAGCAGAAGTTGTCTTAGAGCAGAAAGTTGTCTTAGAGCAGAAAGTTGTGAAGTCTTGTTCTCTAATCCCCAACGTAGCAGAAAGTTGTCTTAGAGCAGAAAGTTGTCTTAGAGCAGAAAGTTGTAGCTTGTTCTTAATCACCAAGCAGCAGAAAGTTGTAAGTCTTGTTCTAACCCAACGCTAGAGCAGAAAGTTGTCTTAGAGCAGAAAGTTGTCTTAGAGCAGAAAGTTGTCTTAGAGCAGAAAGTTGTACCTTGTTCAATCCAACGCTTGAGAGAAAGTTGTCTTAGAGCAGTAAGTTGTGTCTTGTACTAATCAATGCTTAGAGCAGAAAGTTGTGATCTTGTCTCAACCCAACGCTTAGAGCAGAAAGTTGTATCTTGTTCAACCGAGAGCAGAAAGGATCTGTACTAATCACGAGACAGAAAGTTTTTCTTGCTTAATCCCAGGAGCAGAAAGTGAAGCCTTGTTCTCTAATCCAGCAGAGCAGAAAGTTGTCTTAGAGCAGAAAGTTGTCTTAGAGCAGAAAGTTGTCTTAGAGCAGAAAGTTGTACCTGTTCTTAAATCCAAGCAGCAGAAAGTTGTCTTAGAGCAGAAAGTTGTCTTAGAGCAGAAAGTTGTGAAGTCTTGTTCTCTAATCCCCAACGCTTAGAGCAGAAAGTTGTGAAGTCTTGTTCTCTAATTCCAACGCAGAGCAGAAAGTTGTTTGAGCAGAAAGTTGCCTTAGAGCAAAGTGTCTTAGAGCAGAAAGCTGAGCCTTGTTCTAATCCACGCTTAGAGCAATTCAAATCTTATAATCCCCAACGCTTAGAGCAGAAAGTTGTGAAGTCTTGTTCTCTAATCCCAACGCTTAGAGCAGAAAGTTGTCTTAGAGCAGAAAGTTGTCTTAGAGCAGAAAGTTGTGAAGTCTTGTACTCTAATCCCCAACGCTTAGAGCAGAAAGTTGTGAAGTCTTGTTCTCTAATCCCCAACGCTTAGAGCAGAAAGTTGTGAAGTCTTGTACTCTAATCCCCAACGCTTAGAGCAGAAAGTTGTGAAGACTTGTTCTCTAATTCCAGCAGACACATCATCTGGTGATGATCACATTAAGATAATGCACTTAAACAAGTGTGTACAACCACTGGCACGTGGGATCACTTCGGCACATCACAAAATCATATCCCGTACAACATTCTAAAAACATCACAAGATCAAGTTTTTTGGTTTTTTCCATCTGGCCTGCGACCAGTTGCTAATTAATATTGAGTTCTGAAAACCCGGAAATCATTTATAAAAAATGGAAACACTTACATACAAGCTTGCACATCTGAATTAAACCAAACATGTACGCATACAAAAATCAACAACAACAAAATCAAAACCACACACACATAAAAACGCAAATTAAAAAACGGTCTTCGTCCGTCAGCTGTGTGGATATCATCCTAGTATCATTCATAAACACTTCGTTTACTGGCTCATATTAATACATCATTGAAAACCATCATGATGGTATATCTGAGCGAGCGATGGTAACAGAAATATGTTATAGATGTATTCTTTCACTAATTTGTACATGATCTATATCACTAAAAATGATGTCAGTTAATAATGAGGGCACCGGCTTATTTTTTAATATAAAAAAAAAATCAAAATAAGGATCACAGAGAAAAATAACACAGGGAGATAAAAACAAAAATATTCGTTAACAAATTATCTCGTACATGTTTTGTTTTTCCAATTTCGCCATTGATGCAGACATGTGCGAGACGGTCGCACTTTTTTCTGTGTGTGTGCTAATTTGAGAAAGTGGTTTGATGCAACAGGCGGATGAATTTCATAGAGATCAAAGAAATGGTTGATGTAAATGATAGATCAAAGCGGGTAGATGTTGTTCGAGTCTCTCCTGAGGGTTTGTTTCTACTGACGTGTTTTTTTTGAGATTCATCACTATCATCTACGTTCATGTTCACTTGCCCGTGTGCGGGTGTACATGTGTGGGTGTGAGTGTGTGAGGGAAGATAGGGAGAGAGAGGGTAAGAGGAAGATATGTGAGAGGGAGAGGCGATGAGGGAGAGATGGGAATAGGGAAAGAAAGGGGAGGGGAGAGAAGGGAGAGGGGAAAGAGGGAGAGAGAGGGAAGAGGAAGTGAAAGGGAGAGAGGGAGAGAGGAGTAAGAGGGAGAGAAAGGAAGAGAAGAAGAGGGAGAGATATGCGAATGAGAGAGAGAGAGAGGAGAGAAGAAGTAGAGGGGATAAAGAGGGAGATGGAAAGAGAGTGGAACGACAAAGACCGTCATACATATAATGGTAAAGAGCTAAAGATAAAATGGTAAAGATAAAATGGTAAAGAGATAAAGCGAACGGGTAAAGAGATAGTCAGTGCAAATCACCACATCGGGGGTGTCTCTTTTTCTAAGTGGTTAAGCCCTTGCCTTGCGAGTCGAAGGTCTCTTTACTGAGTGGTTAAGCCCTTGCCTTGCGAGTCGAAGATCTCTTTTACTAAGTGGTTAAGCCCTTGCCTTGCGAGTCGAAGATCTCTTTTACTAAGTGGTTAAGCCCTTGCCTTGCGAGTCGAAGATCTCTTTTACTAAGTGGTTAAGCCCTTGCCTTGCGAGTCGAAGGTCTCTTTTACTAAGTGGTTAAGCCCTTGCGAGTCGAAGTCTCTTTACTAAGTGGTTAAGCCCTTGCCTTAGTGAGTCGAAGCTCTTGCTAATGGTTCAAGCCTTTTACTAAGTCGAAGCATCCTTACTGAGTGGTAAGTCCTATGGTCCTTTGCGAGTCGAAGGTCTCTTTTACTAGTGGTTAAGCCCTTGCCTTGCGAGTCGAAGGTCATGGGTTCGAACCCGGACCGCGTCGTTCTGTTCACGAGTGCATTTTTCCAGAAACCCAGAAGACTGATGCCAGAACTACGGATCTCGTGTTTTGTGTAATACTCTCGGCAGATGGCGTGCCATTTCTGCGGAAAGGGACCGAGCCATATAGAGCAAACCCAGTGCCATGAAGTCAATCCGACTTCAGATCCCTTTAGATCAAGGTCATGTACTGACACAAACTAACGAGCAATCTTTGCACACTTACAGAACAGGTTGGTCTCCAGATTAATTCTGCCACGACCAAAATTATGGACCTCACAAATTCGACAGACAACATCGTAATAAATGGCCAAACACTGGAGAAAGTTGAACATTTTACATATTTGGGTAGTAAAGTGTCAAACAACGGAGACACGATGAAAGAAATAAACTTCGTATTGCTATAGCAGCTAGTGCCTTCACTAAATTAACAGATATCTGGCAATCTCAAGACCTTAGTATATGCATAAAAGTTAAATTGTTTAGGTCATGTGTGATTCCCTGTACTGACCTACGGTTGTGAAAGTTGGAAATCAACAAATAAAATTGATAAGAAACTGGACAGCTTTGAGAATAAATGTCTCCGAAAATTATTAAAAGTAAAATGGAGTGATTTCGTTTCTAACACAGTGAGAGACAGAACACAGCAACAACCCATATCAAATATTATAAGGAAACGTCGGTGGAAATATTTAGGTCATGTTCTTAGATCAGACGAACAGAGACTAATTCGACAAGTCCTTATGTGGTCACCAGTTGGAAAAGAAAACGTGGAAGACCTAAGACCACTCTTCGAAGAACCATCCAACAAGAAAGTAAACTATTGGGATGTAAAACCATACAAGATCTCCAACTGCTAGCAAAGAACCGCATCACATGGAGATCTAAAACCTCTGCCCTATGTGCCGCCTTTGACACGAAAGGAACAAACTAACTAACCAACATGTACTGACAGCCATGAGATAACCGTTTTGTGTGTCTGTGTTTGCGTGAGTGTGTTTGTTAGGGGTGTGTGTGTATCTTATTGTGTGCGTGTATGTTATGTGTGTGTGTGTGTGTGTTTGCAGGTAGTGTGTGTGTGTGATATTTTGTCCATTAATGTGACGATCGGAACGTTGTATCACTGACATCCCCCACCCCTCCATGATGAACCAGGATGACATCTCCATCTTTGCGGAGTTTAATTAATTTGTTTCCGGATTTTCTCATCCGTTATTGATTGTGCCTCGTTGGCATGGAGGTCTCTGGGTGTCACGAGAGAGAGAGAGAGAGAGAGAGAGAGAGAGAGAGAGAGAGAGAGAGAGAGAAAAGTGTGTGTGTGTATGAATAAGATAAAAAGAGACAGAGGTGTGCGAATGAAAGAGATAAAGAGAGCCCTCATCCTGCCTAACTATTCACCCCCACTCCAGCTAAACATTCAGCTCCCCACCACCACATTCACCCCCATAACTATTCAGCTACCCACTTCACATAACTATTCAGCTACCCACTTCACATAACTATTCAGCTACCCACTTCACATAACTATTCAGCTACCCACTTCACATAACTATTCAGCTACCCACTTCACATAACTATTCAGCTACCCACTTCACATAACTATTCAGCTACCCACTTCACATAACTATTCAGCTACCCACTTCACATAACTATTCAGCTACCCACTTCACATAACTATTCAGCTACCCACTTCACATAACTATTCAGCCCCTGACCAACTCCACCTAACTATCTTCTTTTCCCACTTCTTCTTTTGTCGTCACACTGCTACCGGGTTGCTGCCCAGTGTCTTGGTTTTCTGCCTTTGCCATGCGCTGTTCTTGTGTTATTTTTGCTCTTTAACAGGATTCTGCTATATCATCTAACCATCTTTTTCGTGGTCTTCCTCTCGCCTTCTTTCCTAATGCTCTGTATTCTGTGAAGATCTAACAATTCAGCCCCCAGATAACAACTCCACATAACTATTCAGCCACTTACTCCACTTAACTATTCAGCGACTCACTCCACCAAACTATTTGACCACCCACTCCACCAAACTATTTGACCACCCACTCCACCAAACTATTTGACCACCCACTCCACCAAACTAGTTGACCACCCACTCCACCAAACTAGTTGACCACCCACTCCACCAAACTATTTGACCACCCACTCCACCAAACTATTTGACCACCCACTCCACCAAACTATTTGACCACCCACTCCACCAAACTATTTGACCACCCACTCCACCAAACTATTTGACCACCCACTCCACCAAACTATTTGACCACCCACTCCACCAAACTAGTTAACCACCGAATTCCTGTCTTTTTCCACATGCAAAATAATGCACTTTTATCCTCCCGTGTTATTCTTCTCTTCCCCACCCGCATCCCCTCTCTCTATCATACTTCCTCCCAACATAGCTTTTATTACCCGGGTTCGCGCGCGCGAATGTGGAAAGCTGTAATTGAAATGAACTTAAAAATAAAAAGAAAGAGAGGAAGAATAGAAACTTAGGAGAGCACCAAGAATAGAGGGAGGAAATGGTTGCGTAGGAAACGTTTTGGGAAGAGGAAGGAGGATGAGATAAGATTGTAGTCAAGTTAAGGAGAAAATAACATTAAGCGAGTCAGTGAGTGAATGAGTGAGTTAGTGAATGAATCAGTGAGTGAATAAGTGAGTGACAGAGTGAATGAGTGAGCTAGAGAGTGTAGAACATTGAGTGAGTGAGTGAGTGAGTGAGTGAGTGAGTGAGTGAGTGAGTGAGTGAGATAGTGTGAGAGAGACTGAGTGAGCGAATGAGTGAATAAGCGAGTGAATGAGTGAGCTAAAGAGTGTAGAACATTGAGTGAGTGAGGGAATAAGTGAGCGAGTGAGTGAATGAGTGAGAGAATGAGTTAGTGAATGAGTGAGTGAATGAGTAAATGAGTAAGAGAGTGATATGATATGCATTTATGTGACACATATTGATAAAATGTATGAGAGAAATAAGAGATGGAGTGAGAGTACGAAAAAAAACATGATTGATTGATTGATTGATTGATTGAACCATCATCATTGTACTTCGGTAAGTAACCATGTGTGCTCCGATCTCTTTCTTACACAGGAAGATCTCGGTGGCAGTGCACGAGCTCCGTAGCACAGACGAAGGACCCCTATATAATGATGCAAATATTTTTGCCTGAATTAAACTTTTTTTTAAATCTCTGTAGTGATTTTTGCCCGAGCAGAGACTTTCCAGCCTGCTCTTCTCAATTTTGAACTGACAAAATTTTGTATGTGCTCAACTTAAATACGGGACCTACGATTTATCGTCCGTCTTCGATAGCACAAAGAGCTCAATCTTACCTACACTGAGACAGATCACAAAGAGTGGTTGATAAGAACGAATGAACGTGAACAAACTACAACTAATTCCGAACCAGTATACCAAAGATATGTGGTAAAGCTTTGATTTGAAATATATTGATTGAATAACTACAATACTTAACAAGACCACAACAGCCTCATTCGATGACGTTTGTAACTAACGAAAC
Organism: Arion vulgaris; assembly: GCA_020796225.1. NCBI lineage: Eukaryota > Metazoa > Mollusca > Gastropoda > Stylommatophora > Arionidae > Arion > Arion vulgaris. Next base: position 42,331,243 of record CM036760.1, read on the forward strand.
TATATACTTTAGGTTAAAAAAAACCCAGTACTTCTTTTACTTCTATTTCGAACGCTCCATATCGACCACTTGTTAACCACTCTGTGATTTGTATGTGATCTGAGCCTAAGAGGGATTGTACGTTGTGCCAGTTATGCATGCGCCTACAAGTAGACCAGCACATCCGATTTCTACGACGCTTTTTATTTACTAGGTAACTTCCATAGGTACCCGCCTCAGTCGACTCTTACGACATGCCTTGTAGGTTGCAGTGTTAACATTCTTTGCTTCCCTTGCGAGACCTGGCAACACACGGGTTGTTTTTATTTCTAGTTTGTCCTTATCTTGTACATTTCATTACATTTGTCATTCATTACATTTGTACTTCATTACATTGACATTTGTTGCTATTTCTGTTCTCTCAGATAGACTTGCAGATAGACCAAGTAATTTCCCTGGTGAGTCTACACAAGGCACTAGCGACATCACAAGAAATTGAGGTGAGTTCTACACAACGCACTAGCGACATCACAAGAAATTGAGGTGAGTTCTACACAAGGCACTAGCGACATCACAAGAAATTGAGGTGAGTTCTACACAAGGCACTAGCGACATCACAAGAAATTGAGGTGAGTCTATACAAGGCACTAGCGACATCACAAGAAATTGAGTGAGAAATATTAAAATATATCAGACAGGGAAGAGAAAGAGAGGGAGAGAGAGAGAGCGACAGACAGAGAAATAATAGAAGAGAAAGTGGGAGAGACAAACAAAGAAAGATAACATAATAGATAGAGTGAGAGAGAAAGAATCAGATAGAGAGAAGCATACATGAAGTAAAAATGGAAAAAAAGAAAGGGAGGCAAACAAAAAGAGATAGACAAATATACAGAGTGATACCAATAGAAATACAGGATGACAGAGAGATGGAAAGAAAGAGAAACAGTAAGATAGAAGAAGGATATACAGATTGACAGAATGAGACAGGGACACAAGTAACAGTAGAGAAAGAAACATGAAGCAGACATACCGACACCGGGACAGACAGACCGACACCGGGACAGAAAGACCAATATCCACAGATTAATAAATAAAAACAGGACAGGAATCCATGATAACCCTGGTTAGATGTCGACAATGGCGATGTGTCTAACATACCACACGGAAGACACAGCCGAGTGTCACTAGACAATCCCGTGAGTGGAACCAGCAAGGAAAACGGAAAAGGGGAAGTCCTAAACAGACCTGGAGACTAAGTCTTCTTGAGGAACTGAAGAGTGCTGGACTATCCTGGGAGACCATAACGAAAACAGCCAGAGACCAAGAAAGGGGGTCAACAACTGTTGATGCCCTATGCTCCACAAGGAACGGAACGGAATAATGGAATAAGTAAGTTGGTACAGATGAGAGAGAGAGCGATAGAGAGAGCGATAGAGAGAGAGGGATAGAGAGAGAGAGAGAGCGATAGATAGCGATAGAGAGAGCGATAGAGAGCGGTAGAGAGAGAGAGAGCGATAGAGAGAGAGCGATAGAGAGCGATAGAGAGAGAGAGCGATAGAGAAGCGATAGAGAGAGCGATAGAGAGAGCGATAGAGAGAGAGCGATAGAGAGAGAGCGATAGAGAGAGCGATAGAGAGAGCGATAGAGAGAGCGAGAGAGAGTGAGCGATAGAGAGAGCGATAGAGAGAGAGAGAAGTTAGACAATGTTTGACAGAATGCACGCTCCCTAAACTAATATAAAAATAAATGAGCAAACTGCATGCACGCGCTCATACTAACACACAGATGAATAAGCAAACTGGTCCAGTTGGCGTATTTTCTGCCATCCGGCCATCTCTAATGGTGATATATCACCACAACATTCCCTGAACGGATTTAATGACACTGGCATATGCAGAACAAGATGGCTGATAAAAAACAGGAATAACAAAAGCAGCAGATGACGAAGACAAAGGGAGACACACACAAAAATGGAGGAGAAAAAAACCGGAAAGCAGCCGTCTATTTTTGAGAGATCATAAGAGATCTATCAATCTTCTTTGACGTAATACTATTTTCTGCATTTCCATTCCAATCTAAAAAACGGGAGAGCTTTTCTTCAATCTCAGCGTGAAAATACAACATCATTAACAAGTTCGATAGATTCAGGGGCGGCGCTGAATTAGACGTCTTTGAATGTTCCGAATACAGATGGCCTCATCAGCTTTTCATTGGATTACAATGGGGCTTGAATATAAAGATTCTGGTGTAACTTTCTGTCGTTAGTTCTTCGTTGTCGATCGAATATTTGCGAGTTAGTCTGTTGTTCGATCGAATATTTGGAGTTAGTCTGTTGTTCGATCGAATATTTGCGAGGTTATCTGTTGTCGAGAATATTTGCGGGGTTAGTCGATTTTCGATGCTAGAGCCGCATTTATCTTCCAGAAGGCAATTCCATTTGTCCCGAGACTGCAGTCACATTTGTTCCAAGAATACAGTCCCATTTGTTCCGAGACCACAATCCCATTTGTTCCGAGACCACATCCATTTGTCGGACCACAGCCCATTGTGTGACCACAGTACCAGTGGGACCAGCCCCATTTGTCCGGGACCACAGCCCCATTTGTGCGGGACCACAGTACCATTTTCCCAATAACAGTCTCATTTGTCCCGAGTTTACAGTTCCATCTGTCACGAGCTTACAGTCCAATTTGTCACGAGAACATATCCTCATGTGTCCCGTGAATAGTCCCATTTGTCCCGATACTATACAGTTCCATTCGTCCCGAGACTAAACAGTCCCAGTTATCCCGACACAACAATCCCATTTGTCCCAATACTACAATCTCATTTGTCCCGAGAATACATCATCATTTATCCCAAGAGCACAGCATTTGTCCCGAGAATACATTTGTCCCAAGAATACATCATTATTTGTCCCGAGAATACATCATTATTTGTCCCGATAATATATAACTTGCCCTGAGAATATTCATTTGTCACGAGAGTGCATCATTTGTCCCGAGATCACAAAAAGTGGTTAAACAAGTGGTCGATATCAAACATTTGAAGAAGAAGTCGAAACGTGTCATATTGCACAATATGTGGTTGAAGATAGAGACAGACAGACAGACAGACAGACAGACAATGCACATGAGCTAGAATGTAAATATTCACATAACACAACAATTCATCTTAATCAGAAAAAACAAACCAAAGCTGTCAATTTTCATATCTACATATTTTTGTGTTCCTCTCTATCTATATATCTCCATAAATCTATTTGCTTAAACCTATCTGCATAACTCTATCTGCATAACTCTATCTGTATAACTCTATCTGATAACTCTATCTAAATCTATCTGCATAACTCTATCTGTATAACTCTATCTGCATAAATCTATCTGCATAAATAAATATACGTCAAAGTACCTCTTTAGCCTGTTACTCCCTTGGCGTTTAGGGCAGCAACAAACGTACACCATTCTTCCCTGTTCATGGCCTTTCTTCTGTATTATGTTCCAGCTATGATTCATTTCCTTCAGTTCTTTTCCTTTCGGCTTTCACCACTTCCAGTCATGTGAGTCAATGACTCTGGTAGCCCTTCATGCCCGTGGATAGGTTGTATGTTTGTTGATGTTTCCGTAACTTTATTTTTTTAAAGGATGGGATCGTTAGTCCCAAGCCCAACCCCAACCTGGAGGACTAGGAGACCATGCTTCGTCTGTCCCCTCTTCAGTGACCTTTCCGGCTTGGTTAACCCTTCCGGGAACATAAGTTCCCGCCGTCCTAGCTCACTGTATCATTGGAGCACGCAAGCCTCTCCACCACTACAAGGTAATGGCCTCATGGGGAGGACGTCAAAGTACGTTCACTGGATATCACCGGAGAAAGTGTCACTGGAAAAAGCGTCACTGGAGAAAGCGTCACTGGAGAAAGCGTCACTGGAGAAAGCGTCACTGGAGAAAGCGTCACTGGAGAAAGCGTCACTGGAGAAAGCGTCACTGGAGAAAGCGTCACTGGAGAAAGCGTCACTGGAGAAAGCGTCACTGGAGAAAGCGTCACTGGAGAAAGCGTCACTGGAGAAAGCGTCACTGGAGAAAGCGTCACTGGAGAAAGCGTCACTGGAGAAAGCGCCACTGGAGAAAGCGTCATCAGAGAAAGCGTCACTTGCAAAAGCTGAATCATGATGAAGAAGATGAAGATCATGATGAAGAAGATAAAGAGCATGATGAAGAAGATGACATGATGAAGAAGATAAAGAGCATGATGATGAAGAAGATGACATGATGAAGAAGATGATGATGAAGAAGATGACATGATGAAGAAGATGATGATGAAGATGGTATTTAGATAGAAAAACTTACATGGCTTATCAGTTTTATGTTAGTTTTTCCCATAAAATGTGTCGTTGGTATATCTACATTTATTTATCTATCTATATATATATTTTTCTATCTATCTGCATATATTTATCTCTCTATCTGCATATATTTATCTCTCTATCTGCATATTTATCTCTATCTGCATATATTTATCTATCTATATACATATATTTATGTTGATAGATACACATTTCTTGCATACCGACGCACATCCATTATTTCAATGTCTGGGGATTTCCATGGTAAACTGGCACTAGATATGAACAAGCGATAAGACAAGCGGAATATATATATATATATATAGAGATATAATGGCGGAGAGAGAGAGGGGGGAAGGTAGAGAAAGAAGAGGTGGGAGGAAGGGAGAGGAAGGGGAGAGGCGAGGGAGAGAGAGGGGCGCAGAGAGAGAGAGGGCGAGGAGAGAGAGGGGCGGAGAGGGAGAGAGAGGGGCGGAGGGGAGAGAGGGGCGGAGGAGAGAGAGAGGGGCGGAGGGAGAGAGAGAGAGGGGAGCGGAGGGGTAGAGAGATGGGCGGAGGGTGAGAGAGAGGGGGGAGGGTGAGAGATGGGCGGAGGGTGAGAGAGAGGAGGAGGGAGGGAGAGAGAGGGTGGGGAGGGATAGGAGGGGAGGAGGGATAAAGAAGGGGAGAAGGGAGAGAGGGTGAGGAGGGAGGGAGAGAGGTGAGGAGGGAGGAGAGAGGATAGGAGGGAGGAGGAGAGGAGGAGAGAGGAGAGGGAGGGAGGAGGAGGAGGGAGAGAGAGAGAGGAGAGAGGAAAAGAAAAGAGGGAAAGATTTAAAGGCCAAGGATTTACTTTATTGCACCGGGTTTTCCCATATGGCTCGATCCCTCGCCGCAGAAATGACACGCCACTATATGTTTACCAGTTGTCTAGGATAGAGCGGTATCGAGAAATTGCTTGCAGGTCCTGTGTAACGTGTAACGGTATTAGATAAATCCAATACAACTCAATAAAAGAAATTGAACCCGTTGCCCAGAATAGAGTGGTGTGGAGAAATTGCTTGCAGGCTCTGTGTAGCCTATGACAGTACAATACAAACAGTAGTATATAGAAATACAATAAATACGATCTATCTATAAAGGGTAATAATTAAGATCTATACATAAAGGGCGATAATTAGGATCTACATAAAGGGCAATAATTAAGATCTACGTAAAGGAGCAATAATCAAAATATATCCATAAATGGGCAATAATAAAGATTTATTCATAAAGAGGCAATAATTCAAATCTATCCATAACGGGGCAATAATTAAGATATATACGTAACAGGGCAATAATTAAGATATATACATAAAGGGGCAATAATTAAGATATATACATAAAGGAGAAATAATTATACGGTTAATGAAGACGTCTTCTCAAAGATGACCGATAAAAAAACGTTTCTTGAATCCAATGAATAAATCGGTTGTGCCGGAATTCTTGCACATGCGAGATAAATAACAATATCTGTGTTCGGTTCTAAACTACAGATGACATCCTTTCGCACACGGGTCGGGTCACTTAAGGACGGCACGCGGTCCCTGGTTCGTCTGGCATGTTTTATTCATAAGGACATGAATATTAATGAGGTATCAATGATGCAGAGATAAATGGTAACTTGATAGATGTAATTACAGATGTATATTGCAGGCCCAAAAAAAGGTCGAAGGGTCTCTTCTTCTTCTCTTCCATCATTTACTTCTTTTTATAAGTGTGGGGATGGGGGTGTAGTAATCTTGTGTGTGCTTGTTCTAATGCACGTTGTAAGATGTTATTCATTTTCTTAAGGATGTTCTTGATCTCCACCTTTTGCGTGATATCCCTCTTGCTCTGTACTCGTTATATAGGGTGTTCAACTTAAAAGCAGCCCCAGTGATAAATAGACATTTGCCAGGTACGCATTGTCTCTCGTCTATTTACTATTTAAACCGGTTCTGACTAGCTTGTCCTACGTCACATTTGTTCATAGCCCCTTCCCGCACTACAATTACACACCATCACACAACCTTGACCTATACTACGTCATAACTGAACCTTCTCATTTCCATACATATATGCCAGATTAGCTCCATTACAGGCTGTTTTAAGTTGAACACCCTGTATTTTTCAATGTGGCTCTCTGTGGTAGTCTAAGGCATTCTTGTCAGGTGTCCAAACCATTTCTTCTTTTTCGAATGCTCATATCGACCACTTGTTAACTACTTTTTGTGATGTGTGTGTGTGTGTGTGTGTGATCCGTGCTTACGAGCGATTGTACGCTGTGCCAGTTATGCGCCTACGAGCGATTGTACGCTGTGCCAGTTATGCGCCTACGAGCGATTGTACGCTGTGCCAGTTATGTGCCTACGAGCGATTGTACGCTGTGCCAGTTATGCGCCTACGAGCGATTGTACGCTGTGCCAGTTATGCGCCTACGAGCGATTGTACGCTGTGCCAGTTATGCGCCTACGAGCGATTGTACGCTGTGCCAGTTATGCGCCTACGAGCGATTGTACGCTGTGCCAGTTATGCGCCTACGAGCGATTGTACGCTGTGCCAGTTATGTGCCTACGAGCGATTGTACGCTGTGCCAGTTATGTGCCTACGAGCGATTGTACGCTGTGCCAGTTATGTGCCTACGAGCGATTGTACGCTGTGCCAGTTATGCGCCTACGAGCGATTGTACGCTGTGCCAGTTATGCGCCTACGAGCGATTGTACGCTGTGCCAGTTATGTGCCTACGAGCGATTGTACGCTGTGCCAGTTATGCGCCTACGAGCGATTGTACGCTGTGCCAGTTATGCGCCTACGAGCGATTGTACGCTGTGCCAGTTATGCGCCTACGAGCGATTGTACGCTGTGCCAGTTATGCGCCTACGAGCGATTGTACGCTGTGCCAGTTATGCGCCTACGAGCGATTGTACGCTGTGCCAGTTATGTGCCTACGAGCGATTGTACGCTGTGCCAGTTATGCGCCTACGAGCGATTGTACGCTGTGCCAGTTATGCGCCTACGAGCGATTGTACGCTGTGCCAGTTATGCGCCTACGAGCGATTGTACGCTGTGCCAGTTATGCGCCTACGAGCGATTGTACGCTGTGCCAGTTATGCGCCTACGAGCGATTGTACGCTGTGCCAGTTATGCGCCTACAAGAAATATATGCAATCATGTTGTTTGATGTATCCAACATATTCAATTTACATTAATGTTATGCTCTTTTCTTTAATAGCCAACTCTCTTTAATATCAAGCTGTTGCATAACTGTAGTATTTATTCGTTTCTCTGTCCATGATATTCTAAATACTCTTCTGCAGCATTTGCATTCAAAGGTATTAATGATCTTCTCCATCGCTTTCTCAATGTCCCGTGTCTCGGTATATGATATTATGGTAATATGTATTCTATATGATAACTAATGATATCAGACAGCTCATACATACAGAACTAATGATATCAGACAGCTCATACATACAGAACTAATGATATCAGACAGCTCATACATACAGAACTAATGATAACAGACAGCTCATACATACAGATATCAGACAGCTCATACATACAGATAACAGACAGCTCATACATACAGATATCAGACAGCTCATACATACAGATAACAGACAGCTCATATATACAGATATCAGACAGCTCATACATACAGATATCAGACAGCTCATACATACAGATATCAGACAGCTCATACATACAGATATCAGACAGCTCATACATACAGATATCAGACAGCTCATACATACAGATATCAGACAGCTCATACATACAGATAACAGACAGCTCATACATACATATACCAGACATCTCATACATACAGATATCAGACAGCTCATACATACAGATATCAGACAGCTCATACATACAGATATCAGACAGACCATACATACAGATATCAGACAGCTCATACATACAGATATCAGACAGTTCATACATACAGATATCAGACAGCTCATGCATACAGATATCAGACAGCTCATACATACAGATATCAGACAGTTCATACATACAGATATCAGACAGCTCATACATATAGATATCAGACAGCTCATACATACAGATATCAGACAGCTCATACATATAGATATCAGACAGCTCATACATACAGATATCAGACAGCTCATACATACAGATAACAGACAGCTCATACATACAGAAAACAGACATCTCATACATACAGATATCAGACAGCTCATACATACAGATATCAGACAGCTCATACATACAGAAAACAGACATCTCATACATACAGATATCAGACAGCTCATACATACAGATATCAGACAGCTCATACATACAGATAACAGACAGCTCATACATACATATACCAGACATCTCATACATACAGATATCAGACAGCTCATACATACAGATATCAGACAGCTCATACATACAGATATCAGACAGACCATACATACAGATATCAGACAGCTCATACATACAGATATCAGACAGCTCATACATACAGATATCAGACAGCTCATACATACAGATATCAGACAGCTCATACATACAGATATCAGACAACTCATGCATACAGATATCAGACAGCTCATACATACAGATATCAGACAGCTCATACATACAGATATCAGACAGTTCATACATACAGATATCAGACAGCTATACATAAGATATCAGACAGCTCATACATACAGATATCAGACAGCTCATACATACAGATATCAGACAGCTCATACATACAGATATCAGACAGTCTACATACAGATATCAGACAGACCATACATACAGATATCAGACAGTTCATACATACAGATATCAGACAGCTCATACATACAGATATCAGACAGCTCATACATACAGATATCAGACAGCTCATACATACAGATATCAGACATCTACATACAGATATCAGACAGACCATACATACAGATATCAGACAGTTCATACATACAGATATCAGACAGCTCATACATACAGATATCAGACAGTTCATACATACAGATAACAGAACGAAAGATGAATATATTCTTTCCTACAATATATCTAATTTATGCGTGGAGACAGCCAGAAGAAAGCAAGACATGTAATTAAAGAGATATCGGGTATAACAATAATAATATGATTCAAGATCAACAATTGACGATACACAGACGAAAATCATTCACTGACCATTTATAGATCTTCCGAGGGCTGGACTTAAGCTCCATTTGAATATTTGTTGACCATTGTTTTAGGTAATAGAAGACTGCAACTGTAAAATGGAAATTCGGAAAAGAAATAAAAACAGTGAAGAATATATTTCTCAATATGAAAATACACAAATTAGCATTTGCCCACTATCTTCTTCTTCTTCCAACGCTACGAATCGACCACTTGTTAAACCACTCTGTATAATTTGTATGTGATCTGAGCCTAAGAGCGATTGTACGTTGTGCCAGCTATGCGCCGACAAATAGGAAAGCATATCTGATTTCTGCGACGCTTTTTATTTACTAGGATAGCTACCCTAGGTCCTACATCAGTCGCCTCTTTCGACATGACTTGTATGTCGCAGTGGTACTATTCTTTACTTCCCTAGCCGGGTCCCGGTACTACACGGGTGGTGCGCCCATTATGAAACGGGTGGTGCGCCCATTATGAAACGGGTGGTGCGCCCATTATGAAACGGGTGGTGCGCCCATTATGAAACGGGTGGTGCGCCCATTATGAAATCAGGCATAGTCATCTTCATCATCAAATAGTACGCCCTGATCACAACTTTGCCACCGCTCATAGGCCAGATGTTCCGCCTCTGCAGCGGTCATTACTATTCTTTGCTTCCCTAACAAAAGCGGAATGTCAGTAATGCATTTGTTACCAAGCTTGTGAAATGTTTTTACTTCTGCAAACGGAAAAAATAAAAACAAAAATTTAACAAGACAGAATAGATCTATCTTTTTTTTTTTTTAAACACGACAAAGACGGGTGAATAATGAGGACTATAATGGTAACCAGAAATAGAACATGACATACACGCGTACACACATATAGACACACACAAATCGGAAAACAAAACGGAAATATTGCCATTTCTTAATACGGCTTATGACTCAGCTGCGGCAAAGGCGGAAGTTTTTTTTAAAATTAGTGCTAGAGACAAAACAATAATCATTTAACAAAATTAAAAAGAAACTGGTTTCTGTCTGTAGTACAGCTTGTTATTGTGGTGTAGGACAGGGGAGGGTGTAGGACAGGGGTGTAGGGCAGGAGGGTGGCAGGGTGGGGGCGAGAGCTTGGGAATTTAATGGCAGCATGGCTAGTGAATGAGGTCAAGACACAGAGAAAGCTTATCAATATAAGAAAGTTGCAGTCATCATTTCTCGGACATGTAATCAGGTCAAGACACAGAGAAAGCTTATCAATATAAGAAAGTTGCAGTCATCATTTCTCGGACATGTAATCAGGTCAAGACACAGAGAAAGCTTATCAATATAAGAAAGTTGCAGTCATCATTTCTCGGACATGTCATGAGAAAGGGAGGTATAGAACATATTGAAACAACTGGTAAAATTGAGGGTAGACGAGACAGAGGAAGACCGAAAGAGAACATTTTGGATAGCCTGACTTCATGGCACGGAAGAGCATCAACATCTGAGATGATAGCAGAGACAGAGATTTGTGGAGATCTATGATCGCCTATGCAAGCCGGCACGGCACCTGATGATGATGATGATGGTGGCTAGTGCAGTCGCTGCGAAACTGTGCACGTTATGATTTTCCATTATGCCCCAGACAGAAAAGAATGCGTGTCCTTACCGTGAATTTTACACGGGTCTTCCAATAGAAGCCTCCCATTAATCCATTCGTCCAGACGGTTCTCAATAGTCCGTTTTAAAAAGCCGAAAATAATGTATTTATTTTTTAAATGTAAGAGGCGATTTTGTGTAACTATATACGCTGGCATAATTAAAGGGTAAAGAAGGGGCACGGGTGATTGGGTGGTGGAAGAGGACGTATGAAAGTACAAATGATGAAGCAACTTTGTGAGAGAAATGGAATGAAAGGGTTGAGGATATATAGATAGTACCTTATGAAAGTCAGACGAGCACCAAACCTCTTCGATGATGATGATAAACTGACAAACAAAATCAGAACTCCCGGAGGGAATGAGGAAGAAACAAGAGACCTCAAGTGGAAGAATGCCAGAAAATGAGGTAGAAAAAAGTAAACAACGGCATTCTGGTGTGGGCTGATTTTGTTGAAGACATTATTTGAAGCAAGCGTGGAGGTAAATACCATCATAGCGTGGGAAAATGGGAGGATATGTCGGGCATAGTCTACGTTTAGGGAGTAGGGTACAGATGGGAGGGTGAAAGGGGAAGAGAGAGAGAGAGAAGTGAGGAGGAATGTGAGAACGGGGAAGAGTGAGATTTAGAGTATGTGGGGGCCCGCCTGCCCAGCGTGCTCATAGCGCGTTGGACGACCGGTGATAAACCCTCTGTGAGTGTGGGTTCAATTCCGCGGGCTGGCATAAAAGTCACAGGTTCTCCAGATTTAAGGTGTTTGTGGCACCGAACCGAATGGTTACGATGTCCATGGCACCGAGCCGAAGAGCTGTAAGCTCAAGTGCTTCTGGATTGAAAAAAAGAGTATGTGAGGAAGGATTGGGGAAAGGTTAGGAAGCAGAACGAGAGGAGAGGAGGGAGGAATATGCGAACGTGAGAGAGAGGAGAGGATGGGACGACTATGGAGAGAGAGAAGGATAGCGGGAGAGAAAGAAACAGGAAATGAGGACAGACATTTTTTGTAATGCGCTCGCTATGTTGACATTTGGTATATCCCGTGTGTTGCCTAGACTCGCAAGGGGCGCAAAGAATAGTAACACTGCGACCTACAATGTAAATTGTAAGAGGCGACTGAGGTAGGGGTCTTGGAAAGCTATTCTAGTACATAAAAAGCGTTGTAGAAATCGGATGTACTGGTTTACTTGTAGACGTATAACTGTCACATCGTACAATCGTTCTTAGACTCAGATCACACACAAATCACATAGAGTGGTTAACAAGTGGTCGATGTTGAACGTTCGAAGAAAAGGAAATTTGGTAAGAGAACTACAACCATTTGTCTGCAGGATTCAAAATTATATTTCGGATTTAACCATTTTTTTTGTATCAATTTCGATCTATACTTATGCCAGGGGTCGTCCAGAGCGTGACAGATAGCGCCGCCTGCGGCATAGCCCGAGCATGTTTACACACTTCATTTCTGTCTGATATTGCATATGTGGCATACACGGAATATGGGCAAGTTCAAATCTGCACTTAACGGCTATCAAGCTGACCTTATTCCATTTGGACGAGATTATTAAGCAAGATGTGTCTTCTTAAGCACTAGAAACAAAACATGGCTTCACGAACGGAGATTATTGAGGAAGATATGGGAAACTCTTGAGGAAGATATGGGAACTCTTGAGAAATATAAGGGAAAACCATGATGAATATATGGGAAACTCTTGAGGAAGATATGAGGAACTCTTGAGGAAGATATGGGAACTCTTGAGGAAGATATGGGAAACTCTTGAGGAAGATATGGGAACCTCTTGAGGAAGATATGGGGAACGCTTGAGGAAGATATGGGAACACTTGAGGTAGATATGGGAACACTTGAGGAAGATATGGGAAACTCTTGAGCAAAATGTGGTCTTATGTGCTGTGGTGTCTTGATGTCACTGTATTGTGTGTTGTGGTCATCGTCGTGTGGTCTATGTCTCGCTGTCCGTGTCTTGTGGTCACTGTCGTGTGTCTTGTGGTCACTGTCTTGTGGTCACTGTCTTGTGGTCACTGTCGTGTGTCTTGTGGTCACTGTCGTGTGTCTTGTGGTCACTGTCGTGTGTCTTGTGGTCACTGTCGTGTGTCTTGTGGTCACTGTCTAGTTGTTTGTAGTCACTGTCTAGTGACTTGTAGTCACTGTCTAGTGATTTGTAGTCACTGTCTAGTGGTTTGTGGTCACTGTCGTGTGGCCACTGTCTTGTGGTCACTGCCTTGTGGTCACTGCCTTGTGGTCAATATCTTGTAGTTTGTGTCTGGTGCCGTCTTCTATTTTACGTGTTTGGGGCTCGTGTCATGCGTTCTGTGTCTCGCAGACTGTGTCTCGCAGACTGTGTCTCGTATACTGTATCTCGTAGACTGTGTCTCGCAGACTGTGTCTCGTAGACTGTGTCTCGTAGACTGTGTCTCGCAGACTGTGTCTCGCAGACTGTGTCTCGTAGACTGTGTCTCGGTCTCGCAGACTGTGTCTCGTAGACTATCTTATTGATTCTTAATAACAGTTGTAACTCTGTGTGTGTCTGTATGCTCTGTCTGTGCGCGTGTCTGTCTCTGTCTGTCTGACATTTAACAAATTCACGGCTATTTTTAAAGCGGCTGCCGTTACATGCCACGTGACAGTGTGCTGTTGCACATTTGTGTGATCGATTGTAAGATTGTTGTTGCCGCAGGGGGATAACGTTATGCTAATATTTGTCTCACCTTTTACATGGAAGGTTTTTTTTTCTTGGATGTTAAACATTGCTTCACGCGAATTGTGAATCTTGTTTACCTTGGTCTGAATGGGGTAGTAGCGATATGAGACGAGTGTATTGTCTTACAGCTCGGCATCTTCTTTTCCTTCGAACGCTCCATATCGACCACTTGTTAAACCACTCTTTGTTATCTGAGCCGAAAAGCGATTGTACGTTTTGCCAATTATGCACCTACAAGAAAGCCAGCACCTCAGATTTCTGCGAGGATTTCTATTCACTAGGTAGCTTCCTAGGCCCTACCTCGTACAATTGACATTGTAGGTCGCAGTGTTACTATTCTTTGCTCCCCTTGTGCGCCCCGGTAACATACGGACGATTTTTGAAAATGTCACACCTTCGTCCGAATGGAGTAATAGCGGCGGAGAAGAGTGCATTTTCTTCTTGCAGCTCTGCATCGACATCGGTCGCTCACAACTACAACAAATTCTTTCATATAGTTGGCAGTGCAGCTCAGAAAACTTCCATTTGCTGTCATGTCGCCCGTATGTTGCCAGGGTCCGCAAGCAGAGCAAAGAATAGTACCACTGCAACCTACAAGGCATATCGTAAGAGACGACTGAGACATGGGCCTAGAGAAGCTACCCTAGTAAATTAAAAAACGCTGAAGAAATAGGAAGTGCTGGTCATAACTGGCACAACATACAATCGCTCTTATGCTCAGATCACATACAAATCACACAAAAAGTGATTTAACAAGTGGTCGATATGGAGCGTTTGAAGAATATATATTTATATATAATTCAGATGCCGATCAGAAATCAAGAGTAGAATAAAGCAGGCGAACGCATCGTTCCAGAAAATGAGAAGCATTATATGCAACAAGTCCTTGTCAATCCCGATCAGAATGAGACTTATACAGTGCTTCATAGAGTCAATACTGATATACGGATAGATGCAAGTCATGGACAGTAAACAAACAGATAGAAAAATCTTTGAGGGCCAAATCTTTGAAGATGTGTTTTTACAGAAGAATGATGAGAATCCATGGACTGCTAAAATGACTAATGTTGAAGTGTTGAATAAAGTCAAGACACAGAGAAAGCTTCTCATCAATATCAGAAAGAGGCAGTCATCATTTTTCGGGCCTGTGATGAGATGGGGATGTTTAGAACACATTGTGACAACCAGTAAAATCGAGGGTAGGTGAGACAGAGGAAGACAGAGAGAGAAAATTGTAGACAGCCTGACTTCATGGCATGGTAGAGCGTCAACATCTATGATGATAGCAAGCAACAGAGACAGAGATTTGTGGAGATCCATGATCGCCTACGCCAGCCGGCACGGCACCTGATGATGATATCTAATTCAAAAAGAAATAAAGAGATAACAATAGTCCAGTTATTATACTAGTTACGTTGTCGGCACTATGGAAGCTACACTACCCCCTTGTCCATTTAGATCATACACACATAGGTTGTTATATTGGTTACGTTGTCGGCACTATGGAAGCTACACTACCCTCTTGTTCATTTAGATCATTCATACACACATAGGTTGTTATATTGGTTACGTTGTCGGCACTATGGAAGCTACACTACCCTCTTGTTCATTTAGATCATTCATACACACATAGGTTGTTATATTGGTTACGTTGTCGGCACTATGGAAGCTACACTACCCTCTTGTCCATTTAGATCATACATACATAGGTTGTTATATTGGTTACTTTGTCGGCAATATGGAAGCTACCATACCCCCTTGTCCCTTTCTAAGTCGGTAGCATTGTCTGGGAGTATGTAGAACATTTAGATCCTACACACATACACCAAGGAAGTCGTACATAGAAGAAGAAGATGACGATGATATAGAGAGGTAGTGATGGTGAAGACGATGATGATGATGCAATGATGGTGAAAATGATGTTGCTTTAGTGAAGACGATGATGCAGTGATGGTGAAAATGATGTTGCTTTAGTGAAGACGATGATGCAGTGATGGTGAAAATGATTATGAAGAGGATAATGATGTATTCATGGTGAAGGTGAAGATGTTGATGATGTAGTGATGGTTAAGATGATGACGATGACGCAATGTTGGTAATGATGATTATGTAGTAATGAAGATGATGATAGTAATGATGATGATGGTGATAGTGGTGGTGATAATTACAACACCGTGTAATCATTGACGTTCACTTTAAATGGAAAACATTTCGTAGATAAGAAAACATTACGCACACTTGTACAAGAAGAGAGACATATGTTTCCAATGTACATCTCCCTAAAATACTCAGTCTTACCGTAACGGCAACACCAATAACTCTTGTGCAATAACTGTTTCTTTTCTCTGTTTTTCACTGCCTGGGACGGAATCTAGGCCAACTTAACAAAGCAAACAGAATCCTCTCTTAAAATAAACCTCCCGTACTAGCATTCAGTCTGCATTGCCTAATAAATCGGATTTGTTATCGCCGTTTTGTGTATTTCTGGGGGTTTTTTGTGGCGTAGAGGCTAGGTGTTCGCCTCTTGTTCCAAAGATACTCGGTTCGCGTCCTGGTGAAGACATCAAGATATTTTTCCAGAAATTCCTGATCTCAATGTAGCTGAGATTGAGTTCTTAGTCTTATCGGAGTCGGCCGATAAAACTTAAGTTCCGTTTTCAAGTTGAGCACGTAAATGAACCCCTGGCAGTTCAAATTCTAGAAGAGTACGCTGGAATGCCGCTGCCTGTGCAAAATGCATTAGAAAGATTTTTTAAAATGTCTACAACATTTCACCATTTTCAAAATTACAATTGGGGCCCTCGCCGGTGCTAAGAAGTTCGTCCACTGTCGCTGAGATTTTCCTGTGAAAGAAAGAGATCGGAGCACACATGGTTACTCACTTAAGTACAATGATGATGGTCCTATTTTTCCTGTGAAAGAAAGAGATCGGAGCACACATGGTTACTCACTTAAGTGCAATGATGATGGTCCTATTTTTCCTGTGTAAGAAAGAGATGGGAGCACACATGTTACTCACCGACGTACAATGATGATGATGGTATCAATCAATCAATCAATCAATCAATGTTCCATCCCCGAGCATTATAATATACCGAATCTGTGAATAGATGTGGACCTCGTTAAGAGACCAGGAAGGGTTCTAGAAGAAGATGGCACAGAGAGAGGTTTGATTACAGTTCTTAAGTGATATTTCTTCGTTCTTAGCCAGATATGGAAATATGATGTCGCAATGTTAAGCTACTAGTTAATGGCGTCTGGGTGGTAGAAGGATAATTTGTGAACATTCGAGAATGTGAAGAACTTTGGTGAAGTTTTTTGTTAGATGAGAGGAATGGGAGGCAGAGATGTTAAAGGGAGATGAGAGGGTGTTGATGGGGAGATGAGAAGGTGTTGATGGGGAGATGAGAGGGTGTTGATGGGGAGATGAGAGGGTGTTGATGGGGAGATGAGAAGGTGTTGAGAAGAAGAGACGTTGAGAAGGAGAAGGGGCGTTGAGGGGAGATGAGAGGCGGTGAGAGGGATATGAGAGGCATTGAGGGGAGATGAGAGGCATTGAGGGGAGATGAGAGGCATTGAGGGGAGATGAGAGGCATTGAGGGGAGATGAGAGGCGTTGAGGGAGATGAGAGTCGTTGAGGGAGATGAAAGACGTTGAGGGGAGATGGGAGACGTTTAGAAGGAGATGAAAGACGTTGAGAGGGAGATGAGAGGCGTTTAGAAGGAGATGAAAGACGTTGAGAGGGAGATGAGAGGCGTTTAGAAGGAGATGAAAGACGTTGAGAGGGAGATGAGAGGCGTTTAGAAGGAGATGAAAGACGTTGAGAGGGAGATGAGAGGCGTTTAGAAGGAGATGAAAGACGTTGAGAGGGAGATGAGAGACACTAAGTAGGAAAAGATAAGAACACACATGGTTATCCCCAGTAGTGCAATGATGATCCTATCAATCAATCATGGTCTCTCTGGCGTAGAGATTATGTACTCGCCTCTAGTTCCTACTGTACCCAGTTCGTTCCCTCGTTGAGCCATCGGGGTATTGGTCAGAGTTCCCTGATCTCAGTGTAGGTGAGATCGAGTTCATAGTCCTATCGGAGATCCCTGATCTCAGTGTAGGTGAGATCGAGTTCATAGTCCTATCAGTTCCTGATCTCAGTGTAGGTGAAATCGAGTTCATAGTCCTATCGGAGACAGACGATAAAACGTAGGTCTATTGCCTATTCCCAGGTGGAAGATGTAGTTGGCTGTCCACTCTTGCCGTTAAGCGTAGGGATGGGAGCTTTAATTTGCGTTATATGGCCAGATGAGTCGACCTTGTTGTGTTATATCCGTGTTTATGTAGCGTGGTCTTGTGTCCAAGTTGAGCACGCAAAAGAACTCTTGGCAGTTCAAAACCGAGAAGAACAGGCTAGAAGGCCGATGCCCAAACAAAATTCATTAGAAAAACGTTGTTAAAATCCTCTAAATTATCTTATAAATTACATCAGGGACCCTCGTCGGCGCTACGGAGTCCGTGCACTTCCGCTGAGATTTTCCTTTGTAAGAAAAAGATCGAAGCACACATGGTTACTCATCGAAGTTCAATGATGATGCTCCTATCAATCAATCCATCAATCCATCAATCAAGCTTCTGCGCACAAATTATGTTGAAACCATTGATATTATTTCGCCACTCACATTTGTTTTGAGCGGCCATATTGGATTTCCTTTGTTTATACGTTTCTGTTTGGATAAGCTTAATACTGGGGAGAAAAGTTAACACATTGCAAGTAAATCATGACGAGAGATTAAGCTTTGTCTGCCCTCTCCGGCTCCCGTCACTGACTGCAGAAATGACACACTACTACCTGACGAGCGTATTGCACAGAGCACGAATTCCGTACGTCCAGCAACAACCCTGGTATGGGATATCGGATGGGGATGGGATATCGGATGGGGATGGGATATCGGATGGAGGATGGGATATCGGATGGAGGATGGGATATCGGATGGGGGATGGGATATCGGATGGAGGATGGGATATCGGATGGGGGATGGGATATCGGATGGGGGATGGGATATCGGATGGGGGATGGGATATCGGATGGAGGATAACTGATGAAAGGAGGCGAGCGGAGATCGGATTGGAATCGGATGATCGAACAGAGAGGAAATGGAGATGGAACGCATATGACTATGAGGGATGATTCCGATGGAGGATATGATGGAGGATGATATCGGATGGGGATGGATATCGATGGGTACACTTGTAAACCAGCAGCGCAGTCCGGATTCGAATCGCGACTTCAGAACAGAGAAATAGCTTGACCATATCACTATAGATTAAAATTAAAAAGAGAATAGGAATGGCCAAAGATAATTTCAATAGTATGAGAAAGTTACTGACATTCAAACAAATCACAAACAGGCTAAAAATGAGAATGATCAAATGCTATATATATCCTATATTAATGTATGGCTCGAAACATGGACAATGAACAAGCAGTTAGAAGACAGAATTGATGCATTTGAGATGTGGATATATAGAAGAATAAGCAGAGTTTCATGGACAGAAAAACAGACAAATAAACAAGTTTTAGGAAAACTAGGCATGAAGAAACAATTATTAAGAGAAATAAAATTCAGACAAGTAAAGTATTTTGGGCACATAAAAAGACATGACATCATGATAAAACATTTACTAGAGGGTAAAGTTGAGGGGGAAGAGCAAGAGGAAGACCGAGAGATAAGTGGGAGGGAAACTTTAAGAAATGGACAGGTTACAGTCTGGCAGTGTGCAACACCAAGGCGAAAGACAGATGATGCTGGAGATTCAATGCAACCAACCTTCGATGTGGAGACGGCACCTGATGATGATGATCACTATAGAGCATAGATTCCCAAACTTTTATGGCCCACCGCCCACTTTGCACGACAAAAACTTTGTAACGCCCTCCCCATCATAACAGGTTACCAACGTCCCCCACCCGTACATATACATGCTCTATTTTCACTTTAACATAGAAAATTGATATATATTTCTGTCATACATGGTCAAATTTCACATGATTATATACAAGAAATAGAAAATTGATGAAAAAATGGATCGTGTAAGATGGGCATAAGATGAATTAAAATACAGAATTCACATTTTTATGATTATTCAATAGCACAATCACGAAAAGAAACTCTCCCTAAATGCTTCTGAACCCACTATCGCCCCCCTGGAAGGCTGCAGCGCCCACTGGGGAGAGGGGAGGGGAGAGACCGCCCACTTTGGGAAACTATGATAACCACACACCACCATACATCTCCTCCCGCAATAAAAAAATAGTACAAATGATGTGGCTTCATTATGCGGACTTCATTATGCGGGACTTCATGAGGCGGATTTCATGAGGCGGGATTTCATGAGGCGGAATTTCATGAGGCGGGATTTCATGAGGCGGGATTTCATGAGGTGGGTGGGATTTCATGAGGTGGGATTTCATGAGGTGGGTGGGATTTCATGAGGTGGGATTTCATGAGGTGGGATTTCATGAGGTGGGATTTCATGAGATGGGATTTCATGAGGTGGGATTTCATGAGGCTAGACTTCATGAAATGGGATCGTCCATGTGTTGCCGGGGATCGCAAGGGGAGCAAAGAATAGTAATAGTGCATATCGTAAGAGAGGACTGAGGTAGGGACCTAGAGAAGCTACTCTAGTAAATAAAAAGCGTTGCAGAAATCAGATGTGCTTGCCTACTTGTAGCAACTGGCATAACGTACAATTGCTCTTAGGGAGCAGAAATGCCCATCGCTAGAGGGCACTACAAAGCAAAGTGAGAGAAAGAACAACTAAAACACAACAAGTATGATGGATATTACCAACTGTCCAGAAGGGACCAGACTGTCATGCTTCGCCTCTGAACGGGTCACAACAGAATGAGATACCACCTGTACACTAGTATCAAGATAGGCACCAACGACCTGTGCTCCTGTGACTTGGCGAGTATGACAACAGAATATATCCTACAGATATGCCCCCAGTATGCAGACCTGAGAAGAAAGAGGTGGCCCACTTACACCAGCGTCCAAGACAAACTGTACGGCATGGCTGACAATCTGAGGCAGACGGCAGCTTTTATTAGAGAATCCGAAATTCCAATCTAGTGAGAACGCGAAAGAAGGCTCGGATCACATACAAATCACAAAGAATGGTTTCACAAGTGGTCGATATGGAGCGTTCGAAGAAGAGGAAGAAACGGGACGAAAGTGTATAACACATCACTTCATAAAACGGGACTTCATAACACGAGGACGGGACAACACTTCATAAAACGGGACTTCATGACACAAGGACGGGACAACATTACATAAAACGGGACTTCATGACACAAGGACGGGACAACACTTCATAAAACGGGTCTTCATGACACAAGGACGGGACAACATTACATAAAACGGGATTTCATGACACAAGGACGGGACAACATTACATAAAACGGGACTTCATGACACGAGGACGGGACAACATTACATAAAACGGGACTTCATGACACAATGACGGGACAACATTACATAAAACGGGACTTCATAACACGAGGACGGGACAACACTTCATAAAACGGGACTTCATGACACAATGACGGGACAACATTACATAAAACGGGACTTCATAACACGAGGACGGGACAACACTTCATAAAACGGGACTTCATGACACGAGAACGGGACGACACTACATAAAATGGGACTTCATGACACGAGAACAGGACAACACTACATAAAACGGGACTTCATGACACAAGGACGGGACAACATTACATAAAACGGGACTTCATGACACGAAGACGGGACGACACGTCATAAAACGGGACTTCATGACACGAGGACGGAACGACACTACATAAAACGGGACTTCGCGACACGAGGACGGGACGACAGGTCATAAACGGGACTTCATGACACGAGGAGGGACGACACTACATAAAACGGACTTCAGACACAAGGACGGGACGACACTACATAAAACGGGACTTCATGACACGAGGACGGGACAACATGACACGAGGACGGAACGACACTACATCACACAAAAACGACACAACAACGATACGAGACATGCAACACATTCCAGCCGACTAGACGAATTGACATAGGAAGGAACAGCATGACTTAGAGAACGATCATTAACCAACAAAATGTTGTAACAGACATTACGATACAACTCAGAAGATGGAAAGAAAAACTACTTTAAAAAAACACACTATTTGCGCGCAAATGTATGGCAAAACTGATGACAAAATGTCAGCATATATTTACTTTATCAGAACTAGTTCTATTTTGGGTAAGAACAATCAATCACGCAAGATTTATCGATAAAAAAACAGCACACGCAGCATATAAGTCTTACATTAGATTTAAAAAAAAAAAATTAGTAAAGATCGTATAGACTAGCGTTTCTGAATGTTTATATTATCGCAGGTGGGTCTCTGTGGCTGAGTGGTTAAGCCATTTGCATTGCGAGTCGAAGTTTGTGAGTTCGAATTTGGACCGCGCCGTTCTGTTCATGGGTGCAGTTTTTTTCCAGAGACCCTTAGGATTGCTGATGGAGTTACGGAGTTCATGTTTTGTGCAATACTCTCGGCAGGTGGCGTGCCATTTCTGCGGAGAGAGACCGTGCCATTTCTGCGGAGAGAGACCGAGCCATATGGGGTAAAACCCGGTGCAATGTAGTCAATTTTTCAACTTTAAAACCCTTTTTATATTACCACGGACACTCCGTAATTTTAACTCTTTCACTCCGTAATTTTAACTCTTTCACTCCGTAATTTTTTTTTTTTTTTTTTTTACCTCAGGATGCCTTTATATTGAACTATATTAACTTTATTTTAACAAATACTGCTAGCTAGTATATCGGATATGGGGAGCAAAGGGGTTAAATACATTTTGCTGATGTGGAACCCAAAAGTTTCCATATCTGAAAATCTTCTAGCGATGGAGTTATTATTACACCAACAGTCAGACTCCAATTTCTCAGACTGCGGAAACTTCAAATGATCTTTCATTGTTTTCTGTCAGACTTGCTCGGTCTGGTTCAGGCCCTTTGATTTTTGCATCGGAACTAGTGTACCGTTATTTTTATACATGTTTTTAAAATTTATGTTTCTGTTTAAAATGTCAAAGATCATAATATTTTTTCAATCGCTTGAGGACTCCCTTTGAGTACCTCACGGACTCCTGGGGTCCATGGACCACAGTTTGGAAACGCTGGTATAGACGGAGGTCAGGTTGTCCTATCCAACCAGTATACATTACTGTAAAACTTCAATTTTAGCATACAGAGGAAAAAGTGTGACTACAACACTACTACTATTACTACTACTACAGCACCTACTATTACTACCACTACTACAGCATCAACTATTACTACCACTACAGCATCAACTATTACTACCACTACAGCATCAACTATTACTACCACTACAGCACCAACTATTACTACCACTACAACATCAACTATTACTACCACTACTACAGCATCAACTATTACTACCACTACAACATCAACTATTACTACCACTACTACAACATCAACTATTACTACCAACTACAACATCAACTATTACTACCACTACTACAACATCAACTATTACTCACTGGACGCCATCAAGCAGTCCCACTAGCACATCTGCAACATCCCAGCCCACAACAGAATGGAAATTAATCCACTAAAATAACGATTTACCTGTCTACGAATCATAGTTAATTCCAGACCAACATCAGTATTCTCCATGAAAATCAACTATTACTACCGACTACAGATTTTAGCTTTTACACTCTACGCAATGACAACTATTCTGCCGACTAGACAGCATCAACTATTAAACCACTACAACATCAACTTTTCCCTATAAGACATTTTACCACAAACTATATTACATGAAGACTTACACGCTCTGTTTATGACACTACAGCATAACTATGACACACTACATATTCTAGAACACTAAGAACAACTTTACAACACACTACGCAGATGCCACTACAGCATCTGGCCTACAGGGCAAGAGCTCAAGCTGTGCTGACCACTTGAAGAATAAATTAACCATGACTACACATCGAACTATTGAAATACTCAAATCAACTATATACCATCTACAACATCAACTATTACTCCACTCTACACATCACTATTCTACCAAATCACATCAGACACTACCACTACTACAACATCTACTATTACTACCACTACAACATCAACTATTACTACCACTACAGCATCAACTATTACTACCATACAGCACACTATTACTACCACTACAACATCACTATTACTACCACTACAACAACATCAACTATTACTACCACTACAACATCAACTATTACTACCACTACAACATCAACTATTACTACCACTACAACATCAACTATTACTACCACTACTACAACATCAACTATTACTACCACTACAACATCAACTATTACTACCACTACTACAACATCAACTATTACTACCACTACAGCATCAACTATTACTACCACTACAGCATCAACTATTACTACCACTACAACATCAACTATTACTACCACTACAACATCAACTATTACTACCACTACTACAACATCAACTATTACTACCACTACAACATCAACTATTACTACCACTACAGCATCAACTATTACTACCACTACAGCATCAACTATTACTACCACTACAGCACCAACTATTACTACCACTACAGCACCAACTATTACTACCACTACTACAACATCAACTATTACTACCACTACTACAACATCAACTATTACTACCACTACTACAACATCAACTATTACTACCACTACTACAACATCAACTATTACTACCACTACTACAACATCAACTATTACTACCACTACTACAACATCAACTATTACTACCACTACAACATCAACTATTACTACCACTACAGCATCAACTATTACTACCACTACAGCATCAACTATTACTACCACTACAGCACCAACTATTACTACCACTACAGCATCAACTATTACTACCACTACAGCACCAACTATTACTACCACTACAGCACCAACTATTACTACCACTACTACAACATCAACTATTACTACCACTACTACAACATCAACTATTACTACCACTACTACAACATCAACTATTACGTCATGGAGCGCCAAAGCAGTCCCCAAAGCACATCTTGCAAGACTGCCCCAGCCTTAGCAGCGTGAAAATGGAAATCTAATCAACACAAATAATCCTTCAGAACAAACTAGGGAAGGGGTGGGGGGGTCTGAATGGGAAAAGTGGTTACGACATTTGCCTGTCGTACTGAAAGTTGTTGGATCGAACTCAGACCGATACACATGTGTAATTCTTCCATGAAATCAAACAAATTATTGCCGGAGCTACGGAGTTTGTGCTTTTTGCAATGCTCTCGGCAGATGACATGCCATTTCTGCCGACAGGGACGGGGCCACATTGGTAAACCCGGTGCAATGAAGTTAATTTTTCCCCTTTAGACATTTTAGACAAACTATGGGTTGACCGGTGAAGACCTTAAGCGCACCGCTCTGTTTATGACACATAGCGCATAAATGGAACACAATATTCGGAACAAAAGAACAACTTACAAACACATGCAGATGCCACTACATAGCATTGGGCCGAAGGGCAAGAGCTCAAGTGCTGCTGGACCATTGAAGAAGAATAAGAGAAGATGACACACACCGAATTCATTAGAAAATATCAAAAATAAAATTCCTACAAAAATATCTTTACCATCTTCTAAAATTACATCAGGGACCTCGCCGGTGCTACGGAGTTCGCGCACTGCAGCTAAGATTGCATGTGTAAGAAAGATATCGGAGCACACCTGGTTACTCACCGAAGTGCAATCATGATGACCCTACCAATCAATCAAACGATCAAAATGGTAGCTGTCGCATAGAAATTGATCGCACAAGAAGAAACGATAAGTTAATTTCTCTTGGCATCGAATCGAGTATCTTTGAAACGAGAGGCGAGCACCTTGCCTCTACGCCACCACAGAGACCTCAAGAGTTGAAAGTTGAATTACGGGCGAGCACCTTGCCTCTACTAGGCCGCCACAGAGACCCCAAGAGTTGAAAGTTGAATTACGGGCGAGCACCTTGCCTCTACTAGGCCGCCACAGAGACCTCAAGAGTTCAAAGTTGAATTACGGGCGAGCACCTTGCCTCTACTAGGCCTCCACAGAGACCCCAAGAGTTGAAAGTTGAATTACGGGCGAGCACCTTGCCTCTACTAGGCCGCCACAGAGACCCCAAGAGTTGAAAGTTGAATTACGGGCGAGCACCTTGCCTCTACTCCTCCCCATGAAGCCATTACCTTGTAGTGGTGGGGAGGCTTGCGTGCTCCAAATGATACAGTGAGCTAGGACGGCGGGAACTTATGTTCCCGGAAGGGTTACCAAGCCGGAAAGGTCGCTGAAGAGGGGACAGACGAAGCATGGTCTCCTGGTCCTCCAGGTTGGGCTTGGGACTAACGATCCCATCCTTTAAAAAAATTAAAGTTACGGAAACAACAACAAACATACAACCTATCTACGGGCATGAAGGGCTACCAGTCATTTTGACTCACATGAGAACGATAGAGCAAGAGCTGAAGGAAATGAATCATAGCTGGAACACAATACAGAGGAAGGCCATGAACAGGGAAGAATGGTGTACGTTTGTTGCTGCCCTAAACGCCAAGGGCGTAACAGGCTAAAGAACCTTGCCTCTACTAGGCCGCCACAGAGACCCCAAGAGTTGAAAGTTGAATTACGGGCGAGCACCTTGCCTCTACTAGGCCGCCACAGAGACCCCAAGAGTTGAAAGTTGAATTACGGGCGAGCACCTTGCCTCTACTAGGCCGCCACAGAGACCCCAAGAGTTGAAAGTTGAATTACGGGCTTATATCTTCTCTTCTCTTTCAATGATGCTCGCTTTATTCTTCTGAACATCCTTCTTTTTCTTTTTTTTCCAACGCTCCATATCAACTACTTGTTAACCACTCTGTGTGATTTGTAAGTGATCTGAGCCCAAGAGCGATTGTACTCTGTGCCAATAATGCACCTACAAGTAGGCCAGCACATCCGATTTCTGCGACGCTTTTTATTTACTAGACTAGCTTCCCTATACGTCTACCGTATTCGCCTCTAACCACATGCCTTGTAGGTAGCAGTGTTACTATTAATTACTTCCCTTGCGATCACAAACAGAGAACTGTGGGATAGGGCAGGACAACGGCAGGTGGAACAAGAGATAATGAGCAGAATGTGGCGATGGATAGGACACACACTGAGGAAACCCCTGACAGCATCGCGAGACAGGCTCTCCGATGGAACCCCAGGGCAATAGAAGTAAGGGAAAACCCAGAAACACCTGGAGACGGGGGTTAGAGATGGAATGCAAGAGGACGGGGAGAGAGTGGCGAGATCTGGAAAAGATGGCCTTGGATAGGCGGGCTTGGAAGGCCTTGGTTGCGGACCTATGCTTCCCTAGGGGCGAAGGTGAAGAGAGAGACTCCCTTGCGAGCCCCGGCAACGACACGGAGGATACTGGCTTATAAGTTCTCTTCTATTTCAATGAGACTCTCTTTATTCTTCTGTACATCCACATTACAAGATTCACAATTCTTCTGTACATCCACATTACAAGCTTCACAATTCTTCTGTACATCCACATTACAAGCTTCACAATTCTTCTGTACATCCACATTACAAGCTTCACAATTCTTCTGTACATCCACATTACAAGCTTCACAATTCTTCTGTACATCCACATTACAAGCTTCACAATTCTTCTGTACATCCACATTACAAGATTCACAATTCTTCTGTACATCCACATTACAAGATTCACAATTCTTCTGTACATCCACATTACAAGCTTCACAATTCTTCTGTACATCCACATTACAAGCTTCACAATTCTTCTGTACATCCACATTACAAGCTTCACAATTCTTCTGTACATCCACATTACAAGCTTCACAATTCTTCTGTACATCCACATTACAAGCTTCACAATTCTTCTGTACATCCACATTACAAGCTTCACAATTCTTCTGTACATCCACATTACAAGATTCACAATTCTTCTTTCCATCTGTTTCTTCATTGTTTACCATACCGCTTCACTTAGCAATGACGAATATATATATATATATAGCACTTAACAAGTCACTTAGCACTTTTATGTATTTGTTATGTCTTTGGATGTTCATTAATTTGTCATGACGTTTCTGTTAGCTTACTTACTTGACTTATTCCTCTCTGCTCCTCGTGGAGCATAGGGTATCAACAGTTGTTCGCCACTTTTCTCGCTCTCTGGCTGTTTTCTGTATGGTCTCCCAGGATAGTCGAGCATTTTTAGTTTTCAAGACTTCCGTCTCCAGGTTTATTTAGTGGTCCTCTTTTTCGTTTTCCTTGCGAGTTCCACTCAAGTGCTTGTCTGTAACACTCGACTGTATCTTCCGTAGGGTATGCCCGACCCATCACCATTTTCTCCTCTTGATCTAGGTCATCATATGTTCATGTTCTGTTCTATTCACAGGTCTGTGTTTGCAACTCTGTCACAAACTATCTCAGTCTGAGAGAATCTGCCGAAGACCTATTTTGACAAAGGTTTCAATTCTCTTCTGAACATCATTTTCCTATCTGTGGTCTTATGTTATTGATTAAGAGTTATATTGAGTAAATGTGGTTTATGATTGTCTTATTCTTTACCAGTAGTATAGATAGCTCTTCTTCTTCTTCCAACGCTCCATATCGACCACTTGTTAAACCACTCTTTGTGATTGGTATGTGATCCGAGCCTAAGAGCCATGTATTGTATTGATTGATGGGACCATCATCACTGCACTTCTGTGAGTAGCCATGTGTGCTCCGATCTCTTTCTTACATAGGAATATCTCAGCAGCAGTGCATGAACTCCGTAGCATCGACGAAAGTGCCCCGAAGTCTTAAGAGCTATTGTACGTTGTTCCAGTCATGCTACTAAAAGAAGGCCAGCACATCCGATTTCTGCGTCGATTTTTATTTACTAGGGTAGCTTACCTAGAAGCCTACCTCATTCGGCGCTTAGGACATGATTTGTCGGTTGCAGTTTTACTATTCTTTGCTCCCCCTGCTACACATGGGCGTTCAATGAATATCAGAAAAGGTTTTGTTTCGATTGTTCTTCTAATGTCTTCATTTCTTATATGGTCTCTTCTTCTTGTTCTTCTTTACCCTTCGCCCCTAGGGAGGCACAGGTCCACAACCAAGACCTTCCAAGCCCACCTATCCAAGGTGATCTTTACCAGGTCTCTCCACTATCTCCCCATTTTCTTGCCATGAGTTCCCCCCCTGCGGAGGTCCTTCTTGCTAGGGTGGCAAGCTATCAATTTTCCTCGTTGTGGTGTCTGTAGCTATCTAGTGATTTTTACAGGGTGGGGTAGATTGCCCCACGACCGACCTCCTTAGACGCCTCTTACGACATGGTGGCAGGTAACAGTGGTTCTATTCTTTACACGCCAAATTTGGGCCCCGGTAAGCGCTCGGGCGTCTCTTGTTATAAACACTAAAATAAAAAGCCATGGACTCGTGTCAAAGGAAATCAATAGTTAAAACTGCAATAACGCTTACAATGTTCTATCTAACATATACAACAGTCAACCCCCATACAAAAGGGAATTTCCGATGTCCTGATTGAGCTGCTCGTCTTGTATTACAGTAGACTGTGAAAGAGATTAGCGAAAGTAAGGTAAATCTACAGCTAGCGATGACAGCAAGCTCTTCCCAAAGTACTTCAAATAACAGATCTCTCTAATCCAGTGTTTCTCAGAGTGTTCATCGCACGCGTCCCTGCGAGGCAATTTGAATAACTTTCTTTTTCACTAATCCTGTTTTGTCTCACAGCGTCAGGATAAGTGATTTCTAGAACAGGTTTTGTGTGCGCTTCCCAAATAGTGTTTTTCACCGTCTCCGTTAATTCTAAGATCCACTTTTTGCGTTGACTGCCTTTGCTTTGTATTAACTGTATCGGGGTAGCATTGCTCTTTAAGGTGCACTGTATGTTAGTAATCTGCTTATGTGGCCGAACCATTTAATTTTTAACCAGGTTATTTTTTTAAACCATTTAATTTGTTGTTTCTTGATGAAGTTCAGTACTGAAACAACTTAAATAACTTGGAAGGCAATTAGAGACTTGTAACATCAATGTCATTATGCAAAATTGTGGCATATCCTTTACATGATGTAGCTAGCCATCAACCATGATGTATAGCCTTAGCCATCAACCATGATGTAGCTAGCTATCAACCACAGCAAACGAGCCGTTGATTTTCTAGGTCTCACTTATACGTTAAGTAGTTTGCCATTACTTTCTGAACGGCGTTGGTCTATTTTTACCTTTCGTTAAAAAAATCCACGGGAACAAATTTGCTTCCAAACTGCCCGTCGTGGTGTTTTAACCAGGTACGCTTGGGTTGTGATAGAACTGACTACCGGTTAAGCTACAGGCGCTCACTGTTATTATATGTTTACTATAAAATACAACTTGTCATCTATAGCATTAAAAATTGGGACTACAAATAACGAGAAATTAAACGAGAAATATAATGAAGATATGACAAATTTTGCAGATCAGTCAGTTATCAGTTATGTCTATGAGGAATATCATAGTACTCGATATATATATATATATATATATTATATATCGATCCCAGCTTAGACTGATGTACCAGATTTTCTCATGAATTCTGCTGTTGCTTTTACCTCCGTACAGTTTCTCATTGAACTTATTTTCGGGCCAGATTTTGTTTCTCATGCCTGCTAGCAGTTTGCAGTCTTGCAGTATGTGCGCGCCTTCATGTCAGCTTTTTCACAATGGCACAGGCTAGTTGTGCCAAATTTAAATTTGTTGTACATTTGGGCCTGGAGTTTGTTATGGCCGGTACGGACGCGGAATATAACAACGTGTTCGCTACGGGACAGACCATAGTACCCATCTCTGAGGCTGTGTTGAGGGTGGTCTTGCGACCACTTTTCTCTATATCGCCATTCGATGGTTGTTTTTGGCCTCCTCGTAGCTGATCTCGTAATCGGTCTGCGGCAGTCGCCCTATTGCCTTTGCTAGTCTGTCTGCCTCTTCGATTAAGCTTATATTTGCAGTGTGATGGGACCCCTTGTTTGACTCTGCGTCTGAGTGAGTTTGCTAGTACTCCGAGGATCGCTTTTAGCACGTTGAGCTCTGTTCTGGTTGATCTAGTGCCGTGATGGCCGACAGATCATCGGTGAATATCTCTACTTTGTTACGCGAGGCGCTGCTTCACTCTATGATCATTTCGGCGGCTATTCTTAGTGCCTGTCTCTGCCCGGTAGTTGTTTGAGTACTTACCTGTGGCAATCGCCTTTGTGATCTTCACCTTCTTTGAGAATTTAAGCACTATTCCTCCTTCTCCTCCATCGCTAATCGCGTTCTTTGCCAATCCATCGGTGTACACGTGCGTCCACGCACTATCATTGTACTCTGTCGCTATGAATTCTTCTGTAACCGCTCTTATTTCGCAGTTCGCTTGCTGCCCCCTTTTTTGAATGCCAGGGATTGATTCTTTTAATTCTGGCATCGTGGTCTCCCATGGTAGAATCGTATCGGTTGCAGGTATAAGTTTGGGTTTGCAGTTTGCTAGGACCGTGTGGTCTTGGATCAGTGCTTTGGCACTTTGCAAGCTGGTTCTCTTTAGCCTGCCCCTTCCTAATCCGTTCATTCTGTCATACATTGGGTGGTAGTTAAGTCGCTTTAGTTTCTCCGCCAGTTGTGTAACCTTTTTGTCTCTGCGAACTGTTATTGGTTAGAGGCCTGTGATTGTTTCCAGCGCCTTGATGGGCGTGGACGTCATGACTCTGTGATAATGCGTGTTGCACGATTTTGGCGACTGCTCACTTTGACAAATTGCTTTGTGGATGCACTACACCATACTGTAATGCCGTACTCCAGGACTGGTCGTACTCGTTTTGCTGTTTACTCCCCACGTGGAAAATGCGAGTTTTCTCATCATACTTTGTCTTGCCTTTACAGTAGCGTTTATCTGGGAGCACCATGTGAGCCTTCGGTCTAGTGTGACTCCTAAGTACGTTGGGTTTTTGTTTTCTGGCAGATCTTGCCCGTTTATTTTAAGCTTTACCGTGTGGTTCTGATTGTTCTGCGAGAACACAGTATACGTGGATTTTTCGGCGTTAATGCTCATGCTCCACTTTTCTGTCCAGATTTCCAGTTTGGTAAGCGTGTCATCTAATCTTTTTGTTGCTATGGGCATTGATTCCTCCCTCGCCCAGATTGCCAGATCGTCGGCATACGTGGCTGAGTGTACTCGCATGGGAAGACATGTAGCTATGTCGTTGATATAAAATTAGAAAGAGAGTTGGTGAGAGCACTCATCCTTGGGGGACTCCTTCCTCTAGTGTGGACTTCATGCTTGTGTACCCCTGAACTTGAACCCGTGCTGTTCTGTTCTCTAGGTATCTATCAAGCCATCTGTACATTCTTCCCTTTATTCTGAGGCTCAGGAGTTTGAGTTTTAAACCATCTTTCCAGACTGTGTCGAACTCTTTCTCCATGTCTACCAAAACTGCCAGCGTTTGCTTTTTCTCTTGGAAACCATCTTCGATTTCCTGGGCAATATAGGTTCGGTAGATCGGTACCTCCTAAATACCCCCCTGTCGCGCCATGAGCAGCCCCTTGCTCTCCAAGTGCAATGATAACCTTTTGTTCACAATGCGTTCCATGAGCGTGCCCGTACAGCTTAGGAGGCGTATGGGTCTGTAACTCGCCGGGTAGAGTTTATCTTTGCCTGGCTTTAGGATGGGTACCATGATCGCTTCTTTCAACTCTGCTGGTACTATGCATGTCCTCCAAGATATGTTTCTTTGCCCTATTTCCCAAGTTTTTAAGTATCTCATTTGTGATCCCATCTTTTCTCTGCGATTTTCTGAGCTTTAGATCCCTTAATGCCTCTTCCAGCTTGTTTCTGGTGAATGTGTCCGTTAAGTGACTTTCGGTTTTTCTTGGCTCGCCTTGGAGAGCTCTCGCTTTTCTCTTTGTTTCGTCTCTTTTTGCTTTAGGAATGTTTACTCTGCTGACGTTGGCATATCTTTTCATTAGAAGTTTGCTGCCTCCTCCCTGAGCACATCTTGTTATTTTACTTTAGAACTTTTGGGGGTCGGCTGGTGTTTTCATCACTCAAGGCTTTTGCTAACTTCCACAATTTGTGGCCGTCCCTATCGAGGTTCAGGGATTCGGTCTTTTCTACCCAACTCTGTCGTGCTGACATTTTGACTTCACATTTATATTTGGCCGCTGCCGCCTTGTAAACTGTATTGGATTCTGTGTTTTGGGTATCTTCTGTCTCCTCCTTGCCTGCTCAAGATCTGATTCAAGCTTTTGGATCTCTGCTGTCCAGTAGGGCTTGCAATCCTTCCGTGCGCCTCTGGGGATGGTCTCCCGTGCGGCTTTCAGGATTGCATCCGAGAGTTCTTTTGCTAAGGATCTCATGAGTTTATTTTCGTGAGTGTTAATTTGCTCAACATTGGTGTCCGACAGTACCGCAAATATTTTCCAATTAGCTTTTTTTGTAATTTCACCAAGGGAACCATATTTTTGGCTCTAGGATCTAAACTGATGAAAATAACGGAGCAGTTCACGGAGCAGTTCACCTATTTGTGTAGCAATTTTGATTGCACTAGAAATATTTAAAATAAATGATGCTACGAATTGTCAAATCAACATCAGCTGTTAAAATACGAAATAAAATATAGAAGTATATAGTTTTAAACTAAATTATGAATTTTCAATTCCAATGTTGTATCAATACTAAAATATGCCTGAGAGAGTTGGAAAAAATGACTCGAAAATCGTGGCATATTCTTTACAGGAAGATCGCCATCAACCACAGTAAACGCGTCGTTGATGTTCTAGACACCACTTATACGCTCCGTAGTTTGTCATTGCTTTCTGAGCGGTGAGGTCTGCTTTTACCGTTCGTAAAACCCAGGGGAACAAATTTGCATCCGGACTACCTGACGCGGGGTTTGAACCCGGTACAATTGGATCATGTTAGAGCTCACTACCACTTAAGCTACAGGCGCCCATTAAAAATGACTAAAATGACTAAAGATATAGAAAGTAAGTTGATGAGTGGGGCGTTATATTACTTGGTGCGCTGAAGCGGGGGCATGATCTAAAAACAGGATGAGAACCAGTGTTCTAACCGGATGATGGTGCAAGCAGACAAGCAAACAGACCAGTAGGTTGTTGACATGTTTAAGTGGTGACAGCAAACAGGACTGTTGGCTGTTTAGTAGACAAAGCTACGCTGGATAGAACTTGCTCTAACACGAACAAGCATTTCAAGTATGTGTGAGAATTGCTGATGTTGTTTTATCTGTCTGTTTGTTTGTTTGTTTGGTTGGTTGGTTGGTTGTTGGTTGTCTGTGGCCTTCCTCCTCCTCTTACATCTGATTTGTACTAGTATATCTCCTACCCTCTCCCTCTTAATTTTATATTAACATCTATATTTAAAATCATATTATAATCCTTATTTTGCTTATAATCTATCTAAATCTATATAATGTATCTATTAAAATCTATGTTAAAATCTGTGATAATCTATCTGTTAAAATCTATTTATAATCTATCTTAAAATCTATTTATAATTATTGTTAAATCTATGTTATAATCTATCTGTTAAAATCTATGTTTAAATCTATGTTAAAATCTATGTTAAAATCTATCTGTTAAAATCTATCTAAAGAATCTACAGATACTCGGTGAGAAAAGTAAAAAGACGCTGGCGATGGATAGACACAATTGAGAAATCGATCTGGAAGCAT
The DNA here is from genome assembly GCA_020796225.1 of Arion vulgaris. Classification (NCBI taxonomy): domain Eukaryota; kingdom Metazoa; phylum Mollusca; class Gastropoda; order Stylommatophora; family Arionidae; genus Arion; species Arion vulgaris. The sequence continues at coordinate 42,365,896 of CM036760.1, forward strand.
TAAGACAAGACGTTAGAACCGTAGGAAAAGAGTAGGGAAGGCCTAGGACAGACCTGGAGAAGAGAGCTGGAGAGCTGATATTAAAAGGATAGGTAAAACATGGAACGATTTGGATGTGAAAGGAAGAGCTGGAAGAAATGTTTTGTTGAAGACGTGCTCCGTTGGGGGCTGAAAAGTGAAGAAGAAGAACATCGATGCGTACTTCTTCAATGTAAGCATGAAAATAATGATGATCATCTGTTTAGCTGTCAGTGAGAAGAATCCACAGGGTGTTTTTCAGAAAGAATGATGTTGATCATCTGTTGTTTGTTTAGCTGTCAGTGAGATGAATCCACAGAGATGTGGTTTTACAGAAGAATGATGAAAATGACAAGTTCAGCATTAAAAAAAAACAACAAATGATGAGATTTTAAAACAGGCCCGCAAACAACGAAACATTATCAAACGAATAAGAATCAGACAATCGAGGTTCTTCTGGTATAAAATACGAAGAGAAGGTTTAACACATTTGGTGACTGACAACTGGTAAAATTAAGGGAAGGAGAGGTCGTGGAAGACAGAGGGAGAAGATGTCTGATGACCTGACATCGTGATTCGACAAAATATCGACGTCAGAACTGATTAACTGCACCATGGAGAGAGAGAGAGAGAGAGAGTTGTGGAGAGACATGATCGCCGACGTCGACACGCATGCCCCTTGATTGATGGAGATGTTTGGGTGTCTCAATATTGGGGCTAGTTTATAATTTTTACACAGATCAATTTTACACAGATCAATTTTACACAGACTCAATCAATGAACATGAAAATCGTGACATATCCTTTATAGAACTTAGCCATCAACAACAGTAAACGAGTCGTCAATTTTCTAGGCACCACTTATACATTTAGTGGTTAGCCAGCCATTGTTTTCTGAACGGTGGGGTCTATTTTTATCGTTCGTAAAAAAAAAGCACTTTCAAAAAAATATGTAATACTTTATTTACTAGCGTTACTTAACCTTGCTCAAGTTTTCCGCGTCAATAAGTGTTATCTCCAACAAGCACTGTTACAGCCAAATTCCATACCGCAAATGATTCACTCTTGCACTTCAGTAATCTGAGTCCTGTTATCTGAAGTTTCATATCTTTTTAAAAAACGTTGTGATCCGATAATGAAGTTTTGTTTTGGTACAAACGGTGTTCCATATTTATCATTACTCGGTCTTAATTTCCGTTCTTAATTTGGCGGATGCACTGACGAGTAATGCTGCGATCAAGAATAGGTCTTCTATGGACAAAAGCTACATCATCAACGCTCTAAGAGAAAACTGTTGCATCCGATAACATGAATTTTGCCCGGGCATCGGTTTTCCAGAACGGTCTTCTCGATTATGAACTGCCAAGAGTTATTTTACGTGCCCAAATTGAACACCGGACCTTTTTTTTATCGTCCATCTCCGATAGGACTGAGAACTCGATTTCACCAACACTGAAGCCAGGAGTCGCTGGCCTGAACAAAATATCCCGATGGCTCCACGAGGGCGAACCTGTACCTTTAGTACGATTCTACTGGTAGTAGTATATCAATATATTTGTTTTCTTCAAGTTAAAGTCCGTTTTTAAGGTTTCTTCAAGTTAAGAACGATTCTACTGGTAGTAGTATATCAATATATTTGGTTTCGCAAAGATCCAGTCGCCAGGTTTCTTCAAGTTAAGACATCAGTCTGAGAGACACATATCGTATATTCGTAGTAGTTCGTAGAAGTGACGACGTTTGAGTTCACAGCGGGCAGAACATCGCTATCTCACACAATCAGTGGAGTTCCTGGCCTGTGTCTTGCCGGAGTAGCAAGGGGAGCAAAGAATTGTAACTCTGCGACCTACAAGGCATGTCGTAAGAGGCCCCTAGGTAGGGTCTAGGGAAGCTACCCTAGTAAATACATAGCTTCGCAGAAATCGGATGTACTTGTAGGCGCATAACTGGCACAACGTACAATCACTCTTAGACTCGGATCACATACAAATCACAAAGAGTGGTTAACAAGTGGTCGATATGGAGCGCTCGAAGAAGAAGAAGAGAAGTCGAGTCACTGATCAGTTGTTCTTTCGAAAGCCTTGACAAAGACCACGGTAGGTAACGACCAAGACCACGGTATGTAACGACCAAGAAGGAATAGCTACAGGGAACCACTGTTTTAGTTTGAGAATCGTTGTCCAAACACTTCTAAAATAGAAAGAGCAAGAAATAGAAAAACAAACATGAGCCCCCTTCCCTATTAAACAGACAAACTTTCTAAAATTAGATGAAGACATATTGGGTTGGGGAGTTTTGGGTAGCGTGATGCATAACTGGGTGCTATCCAGTCATTTGGTTTTTTCGTTTTAAATTACATTTTGGTTTTTCCCAGTCAAGAGGTGTGTGTGCTTGCTACCGAGAATTTCACTAGTGATAAATTATAATCTGTGGAATGTTCATAAACTTCTCATTTTTTTTCTAATGATATTTCTGTCTTTATCTTTCTTTATCTATATTTCTCTCTCTTTATCTCTCTCTCTCTCTTTATCTCATATATTTGTCTCTTCATTCTATTTTCTTCACTCTGTCATCATTTCTCTCCGGTGATTAACTATTCTGGGATCTATTAAACTGTTCCTCTGGCATCATTAAAACTCAGTTCTCCTGGCGATCTATTAAACTTGTTCTCTGGCGATCTATTAAAACTGTTCCTCCTGACGATCTATTAAAACTTGTTCCTCCTGGCGATCTATTAAAACTTGTTCCTCCTGGCAATCTATTAAAACTTGTTCCTCCTGACAATCTATTAAAACTTGTTCCTCCTGGCGATCTATTAAAACTTGTTCCTCCTGGCGATCTATTAAAACTTGTTCCTCCTGACGATCTATTAAAACTTGTTCCTCCTGACGATCTATTAAAACTAGTTCCTCCTGACGATCTATTAAAACTAGTTCCTCCTGACGATCTATTAAAACTAGTTCCTCCTGACGATCTATTAAAACTAGTTCCTCCTGACAATCTATTAAAACTAGTTCCTCCTGACAATCTATTAAAACTTGTTCCTGGCAATCTTTAAACTGTTCCTGCGACGACATTGGCAAAACTCGTAGCAGTGACGACATTGCAACAACTCGTTAGCAGTGTGACGACACTTGCAACAACTCGTAGCAGTGTGACGACATTGGAAAACTAGTACTCGACGATCTAAAAATAGTTCTCGACAGTTATTAAATTGTCTCCAATCTATTAAGACTAGTTACTTGGCGACTATTAAAGACTGAGACACTCCTGAGGAACTTTAAGAACTAGTCGACTGCTGGAGACCATAAAAACAGACAGAGACCAGAGAAAAGTGGCAAACAACTGTTGAGGCCTATGCTCCACGAGGAGCGGAGAGGAATAAGTAAGTAGTATTGTGATGTACATCTACTATGATGTTAATTATCTGATGTCCATCTACACTAGTAATATGAAATAACAGATACTCCATACCATAATATCTGTAGAGGCTATGACAATTTTAGAAAATTCTACCAACTAATAATAAAAATTAAAAATTATTTTAAAAATGTCACCCCCTCTGATAAAAATATATGTAATCGCCCAAGGACGTACACATGCACATATGCACACGACATGTGCATACATAAACATGTACATGTTTTTTTTAGTTCATTCCATGGTTGGATCATCATTACTCCATGTCGAATCAATTAGATCATAAGTGCTCCAATCTCTTCTTTAGTTATCTCTCAGTGTGTGGCGGACTAACGACATCGGTTCTTTGTGGGTTTACTATTTTTGTTTGGTTACCAGTGTAGTGTTCTTGTCTAGCTACATATACAAGCACACACACAAAAGCGTTCATATATATATATATATATATATATATATATATATATATATATATATATATATATATATATATATATATAATATACACACACACACACACGTCACGCACAACCCTCTCCCCACCCCCTTCCCCCAAGATACAAAAGACAAACCAGGCGTCAAACCATTCCTTGACCTCCACGTCATCACACAAATAAATATAGGAGCGGTGGGGAATGTGCACCGAAATGCAAACGCTACAATCAGACAACACGTAGACAACCACGTGCGAACAAGGAACATGATTCGAATTGCGGAAATCGCTGAACGGAAATTGACACTACCGACCAACGCAAACCAAACACCGACACTTACAAAACACTTCAGCTTAGCAAAATAAAAAAGGGAAAAAAAACAACAAGGACATGCATAGACACGTCAAACAATTTAGACAGTTACGAGGGGAGGTTTGCGTTACAACAATATGAGCAACACACACACGCAACTTATCACAGCAAACACACACATATAGACGCACGATAACACAGCAAACACACATGTATACACACATACGCAACTTACCACAGCAAACATATACAGAAACACAGGCACATACAATACCACAACAAACATACACATATATACACACACGTACAATACCACAGTAAACACACAGATAAAAACACGCAACTCCCACGGCATGGCACTAGATGGTGTTGATGATAAGAATTCGAAATACTAGAAGTTAACAACTGAGAAGAGAAGACTAAGAACAGAAATAAATGGGGCCGAGTGATATCTCCCAATGATACCAGAGCCAAAGATACCAGGCTCGCTCTCTCGTGGAGCTATCTAGATATTTTCTAGAGACCCCTGATCTCATTGTAGGTGAGATCAAGTTCTGAGTCCTATCGGAAATGCGACGATAAAACGTAGATACCGTGTTCAATATGAGCACGTAAAAGAACCATTAGCAGTTCAAAAATCGAGAAGAGCAAGCTGGAAAGCTACTGTCTTTGCAAAATTCATTTAAAAGAGATTTTTAAATAATAAAAATACCTACAAAATACTTTTACTGTCTTCTAAATGACATGTGAAACCGTCACCGGTGCTACGGAGTTCGTGCACTGCAGCTGAGATATGACTGTGTAATAAAGATATAACCATACTCAGAGAACGACCAAGTAAACGATGGATCGACGCATATCAAAGGCACTAAATTCCACCTTGTACAAAGCGCATAGGGAGACTCGCTCCAGGTGTCTCTTTTTCGACCTGACTCCTAAAGGTAAAACAGGATTAGAGAATAAAAGAAAAAGATCGGAGCACACATGGTCACTCAGCGAAGTGCGACGATGATCGTCCTATCAATCAATCAATCTATAGTTAAAAAGTACACACCAGACCTTGATTGTCCCCACATTTCAACACTAACAAGTACACCCCCAGACCTTGCTTGCCTCCACTTATCAACACTAACAAGTACACCCCCAGACCTTGCTTGCCTCCACATTTCAACACTAAAAAGTACACTAATAGACCTTGATTGCCTCTACATTTCAACACTAACAAGTACACTACCAGACCTTGATTGCCTCTACATTTCAACACTAACAAGTACACTACCAGACCTTGCTTGACTCCACATATCAACACTAACAAGTACACCCCCAGACCTTGATTGCCTCTACATATCTACACTAAAAAGTGCCAACACTGAGGCAGATCTCCAGACTAGCATGAACAGATTCTCACAAGCTTGCTCCAACTTTAGTCTTACCATCAATACCGAGAAATCTGAAGTCATGTACCAAACAGCTCCTGCAAAAGTATATGCCGAACCAAATATTACAACAAGCGGCAGGAAACTGAAAGTAGTGGACAGATTTACATATCTTGGAAGCACACTGTCCCAAAATGTCACCATAGATGATTAAATAAATACCAGAATCTCTAAAGCTAGCAGCACCTTCGGCAGACTACATAGAAATGTCTGGCACAGATGTGGTATTGACCAAGCCACAAAACTGAAGGTATATCGAGCTGTCGTGCTCCCAGTCCTTCACGCATGCGAAACTTGGAATGTATATCAGAGACACGCAAGGAAGCTAAACCACTTTCACACAGTCTGCCTTAGAAAATTAATGAACATCAAATGGCAGGATATGATCCCAGATACAGAGGTCCTAAAAGAGCTGCTCTCCCAGGCATCTATACAGTCTTGATGCAGTCCCAGACTAGATGGGCAGGACATGTGGCTCGAATGCCAGATTGCAGAATACCCAAACGACTCTTTTATGGTGAGCTGCATAGTGGTAAACGCTCACAGGGGGCCAGAAAAAGCGATTCAAAGATACTCAAGAATTCGATGAAATCTTTTGGCATAGATTTCAACAACTGGGAGAATGCTGCTCAAGCCAGATCAGCCTGGCGCACACTTCTTCGACACGGCTCCACGGCCTGCGAGGCAGATAGAACAGCGTGGATGGAGCAAAAACGTCAAAACAGAAAGGCAGTAAAACTTCCACAAGTGCAAGTATACCTTGCCCACACTGTACACGAACATTTCAAGCCCCTATCGGGCTCACTAGTCATCTACGCACACACAGACAAACATATCGCAACTACATTCCCTTGGATGAAAATTTGTGTAGTCATCATCACCCGTGACGGACGAGCATCACACTAAAAAGTAGATCCCTAGATCTTGATTACCCCCACATATCTACACTACACAGTAGATCCCTAGACCTTGATTCCCTCCACATATCTACACTACACAGTAGATCCCTAGACCTTGATTGCCTCCACATATCTACACTACACAGTAGATCCCTAGATCTTGATTACCCCCACATATCTACACTACACAGTAGATCCCTAGATCTTGATTACCCCCACATATCTACACTACACAGTAGATCCCCAGACCTTGATTGCTTCCACATATCTACACTACACAGTAGATCCCCAGACCTTGATTACCCCCACATATCTACACTACACAGTAGATCCCTAGACCTTGATTGCCTCCACATATCTACACTACACAGTACATCCCTAGACCTTGATTGCTTTCCCCATATCTACACTACACAGTAGATCCCCAGACCTTGATTGCCTCCACATATCTACACTACACAGTAGATCCCCAGACCTTGATTGCCTCCACATATCTACACTACACAGTAGATCCCTAGACCTTGATTGCCTCCACATATCTACACTACACAGTAGATCCCCAGACCTTGATTGCCTCCACATATCTACACTACACAGTAGATCCCAAGACCTTGATTGCCTCCACATATCTACACTACACAGTAGATCCCCAGACCTTGATTGCCTCCACATATCTACACTACACAGTAGATCCCCAGACCTTGATTGCCTCCACATATCTACACTACACAGTAGATCCCTAGACCTTGATTGCCCCCACATATCTACACTAAAAAGTGCATCCCCAGACCTTGATTGCCTCCACATATCTACACTACAGTAGATCCTGACTGTTGCCACATATCTACATAAAGTGATCCCCAGACCTTGATTGCCTCCACATATCTACACTACACAGTAGATCCCCAGACCTTGATTGCCTCCACATATCTACACTACACAGTAGATCCCTAGACCTTGATTGCCTCCACATATCTACACTACACAGTAGATCACCAGACCTTGATTGCCTCCACATATCTACACTACACAGTAGATCCCCAGACCTTGATTGCCTCCACATATCTACACTACACAGTAGATCCCTAGACCTTGATTGCCCCCACATATCTACACTAAAAAGTGCATCCCCAGACCTTGATTGCCTCCACATATCTACACTACACAGTAGATCCCAAGACCTTGATTGCCTCCACATATCTACACTAAAAGTGCATCCCCAGACCTTGATTGCCTCCACATATCTACACTACACAGTAGATCCGCAGATCTTGATTACCCCCACATATCTACACTACACAGTAGATCCCCAGACCTTGATTGCCTCCATATATCTACACAAAAAAGAACATCCACCCGACCCGACGACCACATCTGAAGTAACCCCGAACGTGAACCATGACATTTCACAAATATCGTTACTGGAGACCTTTGCCAAAAAGTCATGGCCAAGTATTGTAAACAGCGATAAGCAGTGTGGGGTGGAAATGGTGTGGAGTTTTTTGTTTTTGTGGAAACAATTGAAAAATCATTTGGGAAGGGTAAAGTAGGAACATGCGATGTTTTTGTTTGCTTTGTTATTGTTGTTTCAACCCCATGGAATGTCAAGTTTACAATCTTTCTCTTATAAATTAAAGTATAAAGTGTATTTATCTGCTATATCATCAAGGTGCGTGTCCTTTATAGAACGTTGCTCTCTTTGCAGTGCATCTGAAATTCACTCTATCTCTAGCCAGTTCACCCACTTCGTCGATGGTCATATTCATGGTTTCTTTAATATCTTGTAGTCATCTTCTTCTTGGGTCTGCCTCTGCGTCCTGGGACACTGCCCTATAATATTGTTCTCTTCAGGCCATCGTGACGCTTGATGTGACCAAAGTATCTTATTTTTCTGTTTAGTATATTGTTTATCAATAGTTATAATCTCAAAACTCACGACGGTAGACAGAAGATCTCTGTAATAGAGACAATGGATACGGTCATAGACCAGTATAGTCACTGCCAGAAAGGAAAGCAATGGCAGACCATAAAACCCTAACAATAATGTTACTGTCAACATCACAAAAATGGATTGAGAAATTATTAGGAGAAGTGAAAGATAAAAACGAAAAACAAAATCTATATCTCAATGTGGCAAAAACAAAAATAATGACAACAGATAAAACGGACATGACAAAAGATATTTTTATCAATGGAGAGAAAGTAGAAAATGTGAACAGATTTGAATACCTTGGTTCACGACTAACAACAGATGGAAATTGGATGAAGGAAATTAAATGAAGAACAAATATGGCTTTACAAAAAATTAAACAACTAAAAACTGTATGGAACGGAACTGATAAGAAAACAACGATCAGAATACTAAGAGCATGCATATTCCCATTGGCAACGTATGGGTGTGACGCATGGACATTTAACAAGGCAGAGGAAAAACAAATATGTACTTTTGAATATAAGTGTTACAGAAGAGTCCTACGTATATCTTGGACAGAAGAGTCCTACGTATATCTTGGACAGAAAAGAGAACAAATAAATCTATCCAGAAAGAACTCAAAATCAAGAAAACTGACTGATGCTACAAATAAGAAAGAGAAAACTGAGATATTTTGAACATATAAAAAGACATGAAGGGCTGGAGAAGACCATCATGGAAGGATGCATACTGGCAAAGAGAAGAAGAGGAAGACCATGGAGAAGATGGATTCAGGGTGTAACTGATGGTTTGAGCATGATGACTGTAGAGGCAGGACATATGGTCTATGAGAGAGAGAAATTCTGGAGGATTGGCAAAGTTAGGCTCAGGACAAGCTATTTGATGATGATGATATTGTTTATCAACCATTTGTCTTTAACATTCAGTTCTTTCAGTACATCACTGTTCTTCCTTTTTTCTGTCCATTGTATTTGTTAGATAGTGGAGAAATATATATACATTTATATATATCATCACCAAGTAGCTTGTCTATTCCGGAACTTGGTTCCCATGACAGCAATCCTGAAAAACTCTGTCCTGTGGAAGTTGATTTAATTTTAATCTTTCGATTAAATGTTTCCCGGGAAGCGAGTTTCCAGCCTGCTCTTCTCGATTTTTAAAAACTGCCAATAGTTCTTTTACGTGCTCAAATTGCACAAGAGAAGTATGTATATAATCCGTCTCCTATAGGACTAGGAACTAGATCTCACCTACAATGAGTTCATGGATCTGCGGGAAAATATCCGGAGTACCTTTAGAATCAAATATTAAGTGCCGTCTCCACGTGAAATAATAGTTAGACTCAATGTCAGATGTCTTTATATTCTCCGGTCTGAAAATTGCCCCTCGACCGACAATATCTTCATCATATCTTCTCTTCTCAGTTTCACCGCCGTGACATCCCTTCTGACTCAGTCCTCAATCAAATGTGTCTCTTATCAGACCAGGACGGACAACACACAAAATGGCTGCACTCTGATCCGTGACCTAAATTCAGCATTCAAGGTCAATGAATATCCCGGCAGGCCAGGACCGTGGAACGACAAGAGAGGTTAGATCTGGTGGTGAGAGATAAGAGCTTTCTCCAGGACGGAGATTGAGAAGAGGGGGAGGGTAAGGATTCCAGCAGGGGTCATGAAGCTGTTAAAAGGTCAGCGCAGGCGTGAGCCAAGATTAAATAGTTTCTAGACTTGATTTGATTACTCTTTCTCGCTCTGTTCTGTTTTCTCTCTCTCCCTTCTCTCTCTCTCTTCTCTCTCTCTCTTCTCTCTCTCTCTTCTCTCTCTCTCTTCTCTCTCTTTTCTTCTCTCTCTTCTTACGTTTTTCTCATTCTCTCGCTTAAATAGTTCTTTCTTTCTTTCGATATTTCCTTACCTCTCTCTTTTCCTCTTTTCAACTTTCGTTACCCATTTCCATATGTTCCTGTAGCTCACTAATACTATCTCTTTCTATCTCTCTTTTTCTCTATCTCTCTTTCTTTCTATCTCTTTATCTCTGTTTATTTCTTTCTCTCAATTTTCTTTACTTACTTTTCCATTTTTATTATTTATATATCTCTCTCTTTAATCCTTTTTGTTTCTCTTTCTTTATCTCTCTCTCTCTCTCCCCTCTCCTCCCCCTCTCTACCTCTCTTACTTTCTTTTACCACCAACAATCGACGATCTCGATCTACGAAACGTTGTTGCATGTAGGCAGAAGAGGATCTCCCGTTTTATATCCAAATAGGGGGAAGACTGCAGTAAAACTTGGTAAATAGCGAAACACGTACAAAGTACTATAGTTTTACAAAATACAGAAACAGTGACAATAAACAGCTTATCTTCACTGTTTATCGTCACTGTTTCTGTATTTTGTAAAACTATAGTACTTTGTTTGTACGTGTTCCGTTTTATATCATATCTACTTCATTATTTTCTTTGGTTTGATCAACATTTGTACACTTCTGATACATTTCTTGTTGTTGATCTGTCTGTACGAACCGATGACATCAGAAGCAGAGTGGGCATAACTTCATGCACTGAATATATTGAAAGACAACAAGTGCAGTGGTTCGGACATTTAATGAGAATGAAATACACCAATCACCAATAACAGCATACAATAAAAGAGATCGGGTACTAGAGCTAAGGGAAGACCAAGAAAAAGATGGATAGACAATATCAAAATTACACTACATAAACACGGATAGAACACAACAAGAGCGACTCATCTGGCCCTAGAACGCAAATTAAAGCTCCCACTCCTACGATTAACGGCAAGAGTGACAACCAATTCCATCATCCACTTGGGAAAGATAATAGATAACAGATATGTCTGTTCTTCGTTTTCATTTCTTCCTAACCTTTCTTTCTAACCTCTCCTCTCTCTCTCTCTCTCTCTCTCTCGATCATTCTTTTTCGGCCATTTTTATCATTCTTTTGTGATATATAAATAGCCTTTGCAAAGAACGTTTGTTTTACGTCACATTGTTCGGTACCATTTGGAGATCTAGTGCTTGTCCTTCGGTGAAGTGTTCGATTTCAACCAGCGCTTACTGGGTTCGCTCTCCGTCAGCTTTTGACTGTCCCCAGCCATCCTGCAAGGCAGCAATTATTACTTTCTTTTAGGTTAGCGACACTTAGATGACCTGCCCTCCAGGGTTGTTGAGCGTCATCTGTCCAGGAAACCTGTCTTTTTATGGACTATTTGGTTTTCCTGCCGTCCAGCTTTGTGTACGGTTTACTCTGCTAGCCTTTGATTGTCCCCAATCAAACTACAAGGCAGTAGTAGTTCCTGCTAGGGGAAACGCGCACTGGGTTCAATCTCTGCTGGGCTTTCCAATTTTTTTGCACACCTGGGTGGTCCGCTCACCCTCACGCCTGCCACGCCCCATCAGCGCCGTGCACGTCTGCTCAGCGGTGGGCCCACTCGTGCATCGTCCGCCTGCGTGTTCGCTCTGCCCTGGTGCCTGCCCCACCAGTTATCACCGCTCTAGGCTGTCCGGGCACGTGGTTCAACTCGCGCCCCCAACCTCAGGGCTCCGAGTTTCGCCTATGTGGGCCCACGTGCAACTCATCTCGGGTCCAAGTGTTGCTCCACGCGGACCCATGTCTCTTCTATGGATGCAACTCTCATCCCTTTATGGCCATCCACTCAACTTTTCTTCTATCGGCCGGGAGAGACGAGCATTAACAGTCACTCTGGGATTCCGCTCGTCTGTGTTGCGAGCGGATCCCATCCAAAGAGACTACGTCTGCATCTCTACCACCACCAGAGTAGCTCTCCCTCGATCCCTACCCTCTTATCCAAACCGGAACCAATGTCTGTTACCAGGAGACCCGTGGAGGTGAGATAGGATCTTGATTAGTGCCAGCTCACTAATCCTAGTCCGGCGTTGTCCCCATGCGCATTTGACTCTAACCTTTCTATCCTTCCTACCTTCATTTCTTTCTTGTCTTATATTTCCTTCTATTCTTTATCCTTCTTTACCTTTGAACGCTCCATAACGTTAACCACTCTTTGTAACTTGTATGTGATCCGAGCCTAAGAGCAAATGTACGTTGTGCCAGTTATGCGCCTACAAGTAGGCCAGCACATCCGTTCTCTACGACGCTTTTTATTTACTAGGGTAACTTCCTAGGCCCCTACCTCAGTCGCCTCTTACGACATGCATTGTAGGTCGCAGTGTTACTATTCTTTGTTCCCCTTGCTAGCCCCGGCAACACACTGGCGTAAATGCAGACGATTTGTAGTACTATGTGTGCGGAGACGACGAAGCACACTACACCCATTCTCACGTTTTCCAAGAAAAAACACACATTAAAAACACACATCAAAAACACACATATCAAAAACACACATATCAAAAACACACATAACAAAAAGAGTGGTTAACTTGGTTGATACAGACGAACACAAACTTATTCGTCAAGACTAATTTGTCTCGTATTTGTCAAAATGAACCTTCCATTTATTTACCAAGAGGAATTTCTCATTTGTTCACCAAGATTTGTCCTTCTTTTCTAATAATGGCGTGGCTCCTGGTCAGACTTAACAACTGATGGAACCCATCAATCATGGAGGCGCTAGAAGGAGACAGGAAGAAAGAAAAGGGATAGAAATATGAGACGGTGTGACTGGGGGAAGGAGAAATATTTGTGAAGTAGAAAGTAATGGAGATGAAGGGTCTTTGGGAGAGTTTGATTAATGAAAAATGAAAATTGTGGCATATCCTTTACAGAACTTCGCCCTCAATCACAGTAAACGAGTCGTCGATTTTCTAGGCACCACTTATACGTTCAGTAGTTTGTCATTGTTTTCTGGGAGTTGTGAGAAATTCAAGTAGAGGCAAGTAAGTGCGGCTGATAAGAGGCAGCCAAATGAGGCAGCCAAATGAGACAGCCAAGTGAGGTGGTCAAGTGAATCAGCCAAGTGAGGCAGCTAAGTGAGACAGCGAAGTGAGGAGTGAGGCAGATAAGTGAGGCAGGTGGGTGAGGCAGGTGGGTGAGGCAGGTGGGTGAGGCAGGTGATGAGGCAGATAAGTGAGGCAAGTGAATAAGGCAGATAAGTGAGCCAAATAAGTGAGCCAAATAAGTGAGCCAAATAAGTGAGCCAAATAAATGAGGTAGATAAGTAAGGCAGATAAGTGAGGCTGATAAATGAGGCAGGAGTATGGAGATAAATTAAAGATGGTTTAAAGGCGATGAAGTTACTTCATTGCACCGGTCCCCCATATGGGTGGGTTACTCTCTGCAGTAATGTCACTCACAACCTGCTAAAAGTATTGCACAAAGCACAGACTCCGTAACTGCAACAACAAGCCTAGAGGATCTTCAACAAAAAATTGCGCTCGTGTACTGAACGACGATGTCTGAATTCGAACTCACGACATTCACAACGCAAGCGTGTTGTCTACTGACTGATGAAGCTGTTTAATGAATGTTTGGTCAAATGTTCAGTTGGTACTTCCTTCACTCCATCCAGACAGAATTGATTGATTGATATCACCATCATCATTGCACTTTGGTGAGTAACCATGTGTGCTCCGATCGCTTTCTTACTTAGGAAGATCTCAGCTGCAGTGCACGAACTTCGTAGCACCGGAGAGGGACCGATGTAATTTTGAAGATGGTGAAGATATTTATGTAGGAATTTTATTTTTAGTACTTTTCTAATGAATTTTCCCCGCGCAGCGGTTTTCCAGAATGCTCTTCTCAACTTTGAACTCTTCTCAACTTTGAACTCTTCTCAACTTTGAACTATCAATAATTCTTTTACGTGCTCAAATTGAACACGGATTTATACTTATCGTCCGTTTCCGATAGGACTAGGAACTCGATCTCACCTACACTGAGATCAGGGATCTCTGGAAAAATATCCCGATGGCTCCACGAGGAAGCGAACCTGTTACCTTTGACACGAGAGACGAGCACCTAGCCTCTACGCCACAGAGACTCACAGAAAAATCATATAAATTCATTGTTTGTTGTATGTAGGAAGTACAACATGAAAATTATATAAATTCATTGTTTGTTGTATGTAGGAAGTACAACATGAAAATTCATTGTTTGTTGTACGTAGGAAGTACAACATGAAAATTATATAAATTCATTGTTTGTTGTATGTAGGAAGTACAACATGAAAATTCATTGTTTGTTGTATGTAGGAAGTACAACATGAAAATTCATTGTTTGTTGTATGTAGGAAGTACAACATGAAAATTATATAAATTCATTGTTTGTTGTATGTAGGAAGTACAACATGAAAATTATATAAATTCATTGTTTGTTGTATGTAGGAAGTACAACATATAAATTCATTGTTTGTTGTATGTAGGAAGTACAACACATAAATTCATTGTTTGTTGTATGTAGGAAGTACAACATGAAAATTATATAAATTCATTGTTTGTTGTATGTAAGAAGTACAACATATAAATTCATTGTTTGTTGTATGTAGGAAGTACAACATGAAAATCAACAAACAAAAGACCGAGAACATGATAATCAGCAGAACATAACATCAGATCAGCAGAATATAACATCAGATCAGCAGAACACAACATCAGATCAGCAGAACATAACATCAGATCAGCAGAACATAACATCTGATCAGCAGAACATAACATCAGATCAGCAGAACATAACATCAGAGTCAAGCAAGTTTCTGAATTCAAATATTTAGACAGCATTTTCACACAGGACGGAAAACTCGATGGAGAAATAAAGACAAGATATCAAAAAGCAAACGCAGTGATCTACCAGCTGGCACCATTACTACAACACCCAAAAGATCAAGATGGAAGGGAAAATACATGATAAAAAGTATGTTTCTACCAACACTTGTGTTACTAGTGCCAAATTTGGTCCCTGACAGCAACACACCACAGAAAGTTTACAGCATGTGAAATGAAATGTTTGAGGAAAGCGGTGGAGGTCACCAGGATAAAATGACGCATAACTTCATGCACCGATTACATCGAAAGACATCAAATGCAGTGGTTTCGAAATAGATAAAAATCTCTATACGTTTTCGTTATTAAATAGCTTGTTCGGCGCAGAACTTTGTCACACTAACTGTTCTTCTGAATTTCTCTTTCTCGTTTGCCAGTCTCTGCAGCTGTCATGCTCAAATCATCAGTTACATCCTGAATCCATCTTCCCCGTGGTCTTTCGCTTCTACTCTTTGCCAGGATGCCTCCTTCCATGATGGTCTTCTCCAACCCTTCATGTCTTTTTATATGTCGAAAATACTTTAATTTTTCTCATTCCTATTTGTAGCATTCGCCAGTTTTCTTTGATTACGAGTTTTTTTCTGAATAGATCTATTTGTTCTCTTCTCTGTTCGTGATAATACGGAGCACTCTTCTGTAACACATATGTTTTTCCACTGTCTCGTTAGGTGTCCATGCTTGACATCCATATGTTGCCACTGGGAATATGTATGCTCTTCAGTATTCTGTTCGTATCTTTCTTTATACATGTTCACCATCTTCAAAATGACACCTGGTACACTCGCACGTGTTATGTATATTCAGCAATTCCTAATTCTGTGTAGGGAAGAGATGTGAGCACAGTTCGTTTTCTTTCTTTTGTCGTCACACTGCTACCGGGTTGTTGTCCAGTGTCGTCACACTCCTACCGAGTTGTTGCCCAGTGTCGTCACACTCCTACTGGGTTGTTGTCCAGTGTCGTGGTTTTATGTTTTTGTCTTGCGCTGTTCTGGTGACTTGAGTGATTGTCATTTTTGCTCTTTGACGGGATTCTGCTATGCCATCTAACCATCTTTTTCGTGGTCTTCCTCTCGCCGTCTTTACTGATGTTCTGTTATAGAAGAATTGTTATTTTTGCTCTTTGACAGGATTATGCTATGTCATTTAACCATTTTGTCAGGTCTTCCTCTCACCTTCATTCCTGATATCCTGTTATAGAAGACTATACTGTGAAGTTTGGATGCATTCTTTTTTGAGTGGCCAAACCACTTCATTCTTTAGTTTCTCAATGTAATTCAAGCAAGGTTCTGTGCCAACTTTCTTTCTTATGCTGATGTTGGTGACTGTCGTTAATATAAAAATAAAAATATCTACATGTGAAATGCGCTGCCTGCGAAAAGTTACCAACACCAGAAAATACAGTTACCAACATCAGCATAAGAAAGAAAGGTGGCACAGAAACTTGCTTGAATTACATTGAGAAACATAGAATGGCCGAAGGAAACATAGAATGGCCGAAGGAAACATAGAATGACCGAAGGAAACAAAGAATGAAGAAAGAATGCAAAGGATGAGCACAGTTACGCACCAAAAAATGAAAGCCATATCATCAATCAATCAATTTTTCCATTTACACCGGTAGTAGAAGTGTTACCGTTAACCGATGTCAACACACAACGCTGGAAAAACAGGCCTTGGGGCCATAGCCTGATCTCAGCACACAGCATGCCTAACGTTTAGCACACATTCATTGTGTTCGTACTGTTAATAGACTTCATTCCACCAGTAGCTGTGACCTACTAACCTAGTTGTAGTAGTACAAATCTATGGAAGATGCATTCTTACCTTCACGATGCTATTTTTTATTTTTTTTATTTTTGTTGAAAGGACCATCATATTTGCACTTCGGAGTGTAACAATGTGTGCTCCGATTTCTTTCTTATGCAGGAAGATCTCAGCGGCAGTACACAAACTCCATAGCACCGGCGAGGGTCCCCGATGTAATTTTGATGATGATGACGATATTTTTATAGGGATTTTATTTTTAATCTTTTTCTAACGAATTTTGCCCGGGCAGCAGCTTTCCAGCCTGCTCTTCTCGACTTTGAACTGTCACGGGTTCTTTTACGTGCTCAAATTGAACACGGAACCTACGTTTAATCGTCCGTCTCCGATAGGACTAGGAGCTCGATCTCACCTACACTGAGATCAGGGATCTCTGGAAAAATAGCCACGATGGAGCGAACATGGTACCTTTGGCACGAGAGACGAGCACAGAGACCATTATCCTTTCCAACACTGTCTAACTTTATTTGTTTTTTGTTATTTGAATTTTCTTTATCATCATCCTTAGAAATGAGACAAAATTAGAAATAAAGAAATCAGAAGAAGACTGTTAGACCAGTCATGTAATTCATAAAAGAACAACTGATTAAATGGTTTGGACACCTGACAAGAATGCCCTGGTATCGCCTACCATAGAGATTCAGACAGAAAGTGTAACGAGTACAGAGCAAGAGGAAGACCACGCAAAAGACAAAGTGACAGAATCAAGAACAGCCTTAAGAAAATTAATAACAGCTTAGTGCATTAGATCAAGCACACACAAGATCACTACACCCCCAACACTTCTGTAAAGAAGTAAATAGTGGAAGAGACCATCATCACAAATATAATGGAGACACCTATGGCAAGTAATGCAGATATCACCCTAGAATCTAAAATGATAAAAATAACAGCAGTTCACATATTTAGGTAGCAATTTTGATTGCAATGGAAATGTTAAAAAATCATGATACTAAAAGCAACATCAACAACAAATCTAAAAAAATATGGAACTGCAAGTTATACAGTTTTTAAACTAAATTACGATTTTTCAATCCCAAATGTTATATTAATCCTAATATATCCCAGCGAGAGTTGGAAAATGACTAAATATATAGAAAGTAAGTAGAATGCATTTGAAAATAGATGTTTGCAAAAAATAATGAACATGAAATGGAACGAATTCAGAATACAAATCAGAGAAACGTCTTGTCAACCAACCACTAGTGACAACTGAAGGAGAAGATGGAGATATGTTGGGCATACCTTGAGAAGAAATGTCTGGTCAACCACTAGTAACAATTGAAGGACAAGATGAAGATATGTTGGGCACACCTTGAGGAGAAATAATCAACAAATATCAAAGCAGACATTGAAGTGGGATGCAAAGGGTTCAAGAAAGAGAGGACGACCTAAGGAGACCCTGAAACGAACTTTGCTGAGAGAGGCAAGAAATATCGGTCTCTGTTCCATGGAGGAGATTGAGCGAGTTGGCCAGGATAGAGTGGTATGGAGAAATTGCTTGCAGGCTCTATGTAATGTATAACGGTACGAGAGGAATTATTATTTTACCACCATATGTGCTTACTTATAGTTGTGGCTGAGTATTCTTCTTCTTCTTTACACTCTCGGCAGCTAACATGAAATTGACCAAAAGCAGTAGTTGTCCTTAGGAAGTTGTGTCCATACCACTTCTCCCTACTATCTACACAGAGCAGGTCACCACATATGTCCATACCACTTCTCCCTACTATCTACACAGAGCAGGTCACCACATGTGGGGGTCTCTGTGGCTAAGTGACTCAGTCTGTCGTGTAAATGATGACACAGTCTGTCGTGTAAATGTTGACTCAGTGTGTCGTGTAAAGGATGGCTCAGGGTGTCGTGTAAAGGATGGCTCAGGGTGTCGTGTAAAGGATGGCTCATTCTGTCGTGTAAATGATGACTCAGTCTGTAGTGTAAATGATGGCCCAGTGTGTCGTGTTAATGATGGCTCAGTCTATCGTGTAAATGATGGCTCAGTCTATCGTGTTGTGTTAATGATGGCTCAGTCTGTCGTGTAAATGATGGCTCAGTCTATCGTGTAAATGATGGCTCAGTGTGTCGTGTAAATGATGGCTCAGTGTGTCTTGTAAATGATGGCTCAGTGTGTCGTGTAAATGATGGCTCAGTCTGTCGTGTAAATGATGGCTCAGTGTGTCGTGTAAATGATGGCTCAGTGTGTCGTGTAAATGATGGCTCAGTGTGTCGTGTTAATGATGGCTCAGTCTATCGTGTTAATGATGGCTCAGTCTATCGTGTTATGTTAATGATAATGATGGCTCAGTCTATCGTGTTGTGTTAATGATGGCTCAGTCTATCGTGTTATGTTAATGATAATGATGGCTCAGTCTATCGTGTTCTGTAAATGATGTCACAGTCTGTTGTGTAGATAGCGTTCTAGTGTTACGCCGATAGTATCCCTGTCTACATTATCCCAGTGTTGAGTCGACGTTGTCCAAGTGTCGTCAGTGTTGGCAATATTGTCCTAGTGTAGCGTCCATGCGTCACCAGTCTTGTGTCGATGTTGAGTCTCGTTGATGTGTCAATGTTGAGTCTCGTTGATGTGTCAATGTTGAGTCTCGTTGATGTGTCAATGTTGAGTCTCGTTGATGTGTCAATGTTGAGTCTCGTTGATGTGTCAATGTTGAGTCTCGTTGCTGTGTCAATGTTGAGTCTCGTTGATGTGCCAATGTTGAGTCTCGTTGATGTGTCAATGTTGAGTCTCGTTGATGTGTCGATGCTGAGCCTCGCTGGTGTGTCGATGTTGAACGTCATTGATGTGTTGATATTATCAACGCATTATATTACCCTATAACAGACACGTACTCTCACCAGACCTATTCAACTTATATAGCGAAAACGTCATGCGATCTGTAGAAGAAAAGACAGGAATAGCAGTCGGAGAACAAAATATAAACAACCTCAGATACGCTGATGACACAATTCTCATGGCTACAAATGAACACGATCTGCAAGACTTGATAGACATACTAGTGAGAGAAAGTGAAAAGAAAGGATTAAGCATGAATATAAAGAAAACAGAGGTTATGGTTGTCTCCAAGAAACACCAACATGTAATATTAAAATAAACAACACAACACTGAAACAAGTCCATCGATTCAAGTATCTGGGAACATTCCTAACATCAGATGGAAGATGTACAATAGAGATTAGGATTAGAATAGCTCAAACGAAAACACCTTTTATGAAAATGAAGAACACACTATGCGTGAACTCACTACCAATGACATTGCGAAAACGAGTACTGCAGTGCTACATTGAACCAATACTTATGTATGGCAGCGAATCATGGACAATGAACAAACAATCAATACGATCATTGGAAGCCACAGAGATGTGGTTTTACAGAAGAATGTTGAAAATTCCATGGACAGCAAAGAAAACAAACGTGGAGGTTTTAAATTTTTTTTTTTTTTTTTCCATCCAGAAGCACTTGAGCTTTTCAGCTCTTCGGCTCGGTGCCATGGACATCGTAACCTTCGGTTCGGTGCCACGAACACCGTGAATCTGGGGAATCTGTGGCTTTTTCTGCCTGCCCACGGAATTGAACCCGTACACACAGAGGGCTAGTCACCCACAGTCCAAGGCGCTACGAACACGCTGGGCACGCGGGCGGAGGTTTTAAATCAGGCCTGCACACAAAGAAATCTTATCAAAAGAATAAGAATCCGACAATCAAGGTTCTTTTGGCATATAATGCGAAGAGAAGGTTTAGAACATTTGGTGACTACAGGTAAAAATTCAGGAAAGGAGAGATCGTGGAAGACAAAGGGAGAAGATGTTGGATGGCCTGACATCATGGTTCGACAAAATATCGACGTCAGAACTGATTCCATGCACCAAGCAAAGAGAGTTGTGGAGAGACATGATCGCTCTACGCCGGCAGGCACGGTAATAGATTGATTTGATTGATACCAGACACACGTCATTATATACACAGTCGTAAACAAAGATTTTTTTTTCCCGATCCAGAAGCACTTGAACTGAGAGCTCTTCGGCTCGGTGTCATGGACATCGTAACCTTTCGGCTCGGTGCCACGAACACCGTAAATCTGGGGAACCTGTAGCTTTTCTGCCAGTCCGCGTAGTTGAACCCGCACTTACAGAGGACTAGTCACCCGTGGTCCAACGCGCTACGAACACGCTGGGTACGCTGGCCGTAAACAAGGATAAAATCAACACGAGAAACTAGGTCAGTGACATATCACACATAAGTACACACTATTTTGATCAGTTGCTGAACGGCAAATGGTGGGCTGATCAAATAATACGAGAAATATTTCACACCAATTATCTCACCAGATCACTCGGATCAGGTGATCAAGACAGCGATGTCGTAATATCAGTGACATATTTGTGTCTCTAAATGATCAGACATTATCATAATTATCCTCATAATGATATCTCCCCCCCAAAAATGGTACTAACAGAAGTAAATTACAGAAAAGTAAACAGATATTAGAACATAACACACAAGGCAGCCAGATCTTGCACGAGAATTGGGAGTCAAGGTTATCCCCAACATTGCTGACGGAGAAGTTCTATACCAGCAGGAAGAGAATGCAGAAAGGGGGAACAAACAAAGATGTCAAGATGAGAATACATAAAGCAAGGGGAAACTGTATTGCGTTGAGTATGATATGGAAGTCAAAGGAGATCAAAACAAACACAACTCTTTCAATCAAATGTGAAGTCAGTGCTGTTCTATGGCTCGGAAATATGGAAGACAATAAAAGAAACCACCAGCAAGCTACAGACCTTCATAGATGGATGTTTACATATAATAGAGGGACTGAGATGGTATGATAAGATTACGAACGAGGAACTCAGAGAAAGAATTAAGCAGATACCAGTGGAGACAAAGAGCTAAGGAAGGAGATGTTAGCGATGGATAGCGCACACATTGAGAAAACCGACTGGAAGCATAGCAAGACATGCACTGATTTGGAACCCGCAGGTAAAGAGGAGTAGGGAAAGACCAAGACATGACAGGAGAAGTGAGCTGTTGACTGATATAAAAGGACAGGTAAAACATGGAAAGAATTGGAAGGGATGACAAGAGAGAGGAAGAGCTGGAAGAAGTTTGTTGAAGACCTGTGCTCCGTTGGGAGTGGAAAGGTGAAGAAGAGGAAGTAAGAGAATAATTCGTTTCTTCTTAAAGAACCCCAGGGGAAGCAACGAAGCCAATGACTAGACAGTGTACAAGTATTAGGGGCTGACGGAAAATATGATCAATAAATGGACAGTGTACAAGTATTAGGGGCTACCGGGGTGTAATTACCACACACAGGATTCGAACCACACACAGGATTCGAACCACAAACCCTTATATCTTACGGCACCCTTTACTAAATTCTACAATACAAACCCTTATTTCTTACGGCACCCTTTACTAAATTCTACAATACAAACCCTTATTTCTTACGGCACCCTTTACTAAACTCTACAATACAAACCCTTATTTCTTACGGCACCTTTTACTAAACTCTACAATACAACCCCTTATTTCTTACGGCACCCTTTACTAAGCTCTACAATACAAACCCTTATTTCTTACGGCACCCTTTACTAAATTCTACAATACAAACCCTTATTTCTTACGGCACCCTTTACTAAACTCTACAATACAAACCCTTATTTCTTACACCTTTACTAAACTCTACAATACAAACCCTTATTTCTTACGGCACCCTTTACTAAACTCTACAATACAAACCCTTATTTCTTACGGTACCCTTTACTAAACTCTACAATACAAACCCTTATTTCTTACGGCACCCTTTACTAAACTCTACAATACAAACCCTTATTTCTTACGGTACCCTTTACTAAACTCTACAATACAAACCCTTATTTCTTACGGCACCCTTTACTAAACTCTACAATACAAACCCTTATTTCTTACGGTACCCTTTACTAAACTCTACAATACAAACCCTTATTTCTTACGGCACCCTTTACTAAACTCTACAATACAAACCCTTATTTCTTACGGTACCCTTTACTAAACTCTACAATACAAACCCTTATTTCTTACGGTACCCTTTACTAAACTCTACAATACAAACCCTTTAAAGAACACAACCAACTAGCCCTTTCAAAAAAAAGAGCTTTACAGAGGAGTTTCTTTCGTTGGGGAGTCACTAGAAATTTATTGTCTGATTCTATATGTATTGTGCCATGTAAGAAGTTCTTCACTTCTAGTAGTGCATTCGTTGCCTGATAAGGGCCTTTTGGTAGAAAAGTTGCTATATTTTGTAAAACTACAGTACTTTGTTTTTACGTGTTTCGCCATTGTTACATAGTTTTACTGCAGTCTTCCTGATATCAATACAATTTTGCATTGCAGGTGTATGTACACGTTCAGCTGCAGTTTTCGTAATTATTACCAGAATTTTATGAATAATATAACATTTTGTAGGTAAATGAATTTTCTTTAAGATCTTTTTAAGACAAATAAATATTAGAGCTCCCATCGACTTATATGAGTCAATCAGTTAATCTGTAGACAAGTAAATGATAAGAAAGTAAGTTACAAAATAAGCATGCGGATAAGGTTTCTAAAATCAAACAGAAATATAAGGTAAATGTAATCGCAAGAAAAAAACACACAGATCGACTAGAACGATTATAAAGAATAACAACGATACTTGAACTACATGATTACCGTACCTTATTATTCCTGGCTATATATCGTACTCCATATTGATGAGTCCAGGAAGGTATCGATCCCCAGAGCTAGATACTCGAATCCAAGGGAAATGAGAACTAGGCAGAATCAGCATTGATATTTTCCCCCCAAATGTGAAACAGCAGATCCACTCAAGATACCTCTAATTCACGCTGGAATCCGTAAAACTTCAAATTCAAGTTGAATTCAGTAAAACTTCTAATTCACGTTGGAATCTTTAAAATCCTGTATTCACTTCTAAAACAGTAACACTTCTAATTCACCTTGGAATCTTTAAAACCCCAGCATTCACTTTTAAAACAGTAAAACTTCTAATTCACCTAGGAACCGTTACACTTCTAATTCGCAATTAATACAGTAAAATTTCAATTTTCTTTGAAAACATTAAAACATCCAAACTCCCTGTAAAAACAATGTAAATTTCTTCTTCGAATGCTCCATATCGACCACGTGTTAATCACTCTGTGTGATTTGTATGTGATCTGAGCCTAATAGCGATTGTACGTTGTGCCAGTTATGCGCCTACAAGTAGGCCAGAACATCCGATCTCTGCGATGCTTTTTACTAACTAGGGTAGCTTCCTAGATCATACATCAGTCGCCTCTTATGACATGCCTTGTAGGTTGCAGTGTTACTATTCTTTGCTTCCTTGCGGGTCCCGACACCACAAGTGCGATGTAAAAATCTAATTTACTGTATAACCAGTCAGCATCTACATATTGGTATAACCAGTCAGCATCTACATATTGGTATAACCAGTCAGCATCTACATATTGGTATAACCAGTGAGCATCTACATATTGGTATAACCAGTCAGCATCTACATATTGGTATAACCAGTCAGCATCTACATATTGGTATAACCAGTCAGCATCTACATATTGGTATAACCAGTCAGCATCTACATATTGGTATATAATTTGTACACAGGCTCCGGTTCTATATGTATATTTTTTTACAACTATATGTTAACATTAAATATATATATATATATATATCATATTATCATATTGTTGACAGAGGCGTGCCTCTGCTTAAAGAGGGGTTAATCATCTACATCTGCCAAACTGGGGCCGAAGACCCCTGAGGTACTCAGAGGGGTCTTCAAGCGCTTGAAGAAATATTATGATCTTTGACATTTCAAACAGAAAAATAAATTTTAAGGCTAATTATAGGCCTATTGTTTTCTTTATTGTTAATTAAAATGTTGAATTGCAGACATTGTTGACTATTGTAACACACAAATCATTGATTCCTGTCCATTTTCATATATAGAAACTTTTGGTGGTCCACGGCAGCAAAATACAGGGTGTTCAAGATAAAAGCGGTCTGTGAATGGAGCTAATCTGGCATATATGTATGAAAATGAGAAGGTTCAGCTATGACGTAGTATAGGTCAAGGTTGTGTGACGGTATGTAATTGTAGTGCGGGAAGGGGCGATGAACAAATGTGACATAGGACGAGCTAGTCAGAACCGGTTTAAATAGTAAATATACACAACACGATAGGTTATCTGGCAACTTTCAATTTGTCAATGGCGCTGCAATTATCTTGAACACTATGTTTAATTTTTTTTAAAGGGGGAGAGGGTTCCACGGTAATGCAAAGTTATTCCTAAAACCACTAGTCTACACAATATTGAAAACAATTTAGAAGTTAAATTGAAATATACAAAACCATTAGTCTACACAATATTGAAAACAATTTAGAAGTTAAATTGAAATATACAAAACCACTAGTCTACACAATATTGAAAACAATTTAGAAGTTCAATTGAAATATACAAAACCACTAGTCTACACAATATTGAAAACAATTTAGAAGTTCAATTGAAATATACAAAACCACTAGTCTACACAATATTGAAAACAATTTAGAAGTTAAATTGAAATATACAAAACCACTAGTCTACACAATATTGAAAACAATTTAGAAGTTAAATTGAAATATACAAAACCACTAGTCTACACAATATTGAAAACAATTTAGAAGTTAAATTGAAATATACAAAACCACTGGTCTACACAATATTGAAAACAATTTAGAAGTTAAATTGAAATATACAAAACCACTAGTCTACACAATATTGAAAACAATTTAGAAGTTAAATTGAAATATACAAAACCACTGGTCTACACAATATTGAAAACAATTTAGAAGTTAAATTGAAATATACAAAACCACTAGTCTACACAATATTGAAAACAATTTAGAAGTTAAATTGAAATATACAAAACCACTGGTCTACACAATATTGAAAACAATTTAGAAGTTAAATTGAAATATACAAAACCACTAGTCTACACAATATTGAAAACAATTTAGAAGTTAAATTGAAATATACAAAACCACTAGTCTACACAATATTGAAAACAATTTAGAAGTTCAATTGAAATATACAAAAATACTAGTCTACACAATATTGAAAACAATTTAGAAGTTAAATTGAAATATACAAAACCACTAGTCTACACAATATTGAAAACAATTTAGAAGTTAAATTGAAATATACAAAACCACTGGTCTACACAATATTGAAAACAATTTAGAAGTTAAATTGAAATATACAAAACCACTAGTCTACACAATATTGAAAACAATTTAGAAGTTAAATTGAAATATACAAAACCACTGGTTACACAATATTGAAAACGATTTAGAAGTTAAATTGAAATATACAAAACCACTAGTCTACACAATATTGAAAACGATTTAGAAGTTACATTGAAATATACAAAAATAAGAAGAAGAATTATCCAACCATGTAAAACAAACTTATAAAGTTACCAAAACGCAACAGTAGTTTCCTTAAAATTCTTACAAGTAAAAACCACACACCCGTATAAACTCAATCAACTAAATTAAATATATTTATACAACATGTTACGCTCGGTGTGCCATAGTTCAACACAATTTCAACATGGTGATCACAAACTTATTTATAATTCCATGACCTCCGACAACACCTGTTTACTTCATACAGATCAGCAGAATCCGGGTTTTAAGCCAAGATCTGTTAGAAAGCACGACTGTTTCGTTTATAAAATAAAAAACTGGCCTTCATAAATAACATTTAAAAGTCAATGTTCTCTCACTTCTGGTTGTACGAAATGTTGTTGACATGAATTGTGTGCTTATTCAAGTTGACGTCCACGTGACTCTAATGACGTTTGGAGCAGAAATTTTGGCGATTGTCCAAACATTACTGTTATCGTCTGTTGTTTATTCGGTAAAGTAGCACGTATCCATGCTCCGAATCTCAAGTCCTTTTACGTTTCAGGGTCGTTGTCCATGAGATTAATTCTTTTTTTCGGCGATCTTTGGTCATTCTGAATCTCAAATTTATTTAATAGTAATAAATAAAAATTCCTACAAAATATTTCACGATCTTCTAAATTACATCTGGGACCCTCGCTGGTGCTACGGAATTCGTGCACTGCCGCTGAGATCTTCATGTGTAAGAAAGAGATCGGAGCACACATGGTTACTCACCGAAGTGTGATGATGATGGTGGTCCTATTAAATAGCCCGTGTGGTGTCGGGGCCCGAAAGGAAAGCAAAGAATAGTACCACTGCGACCTACAAGGCATGTCGTAAGAGGCGACTGATGTAGAACCTAGTGAAGCTACCCTAGTAAATAAAAAGCATCGCAGAGATCGGATGTACTGGCCTACTTGTAGGCGCATAACTGGCACAACGTACAATCGCTCTTAGGCTCCGAGCACATACAAATCACAAAGAGTGGTTAACAGGTGGTCGATGTGGAGCGTTCAAAGAAGAAGAATCAATCAATATATGGAATATTTGGTCGGTTCGTGGAAACTAAACATAATTAAAGGGGTTTGCGGTATCCAACTGGTTGAGAACCGCTGACCTATAAAATCCATTTTAAATAGTTAAAAGGTCAGATGTCACATGAAGTCGTGTCTACTCGATGTCAAAGGGTAATTGTAAAAGATATGTAGTATTCTTTATCTCTTATTTAGATAAAATCAGATGTTGTATCTTCTCCCCACTGAATTGTTCATATATAATCTATTCTATAGTTGTAGTAGCCCGTGACATCACAAGGGTTGGTGACCGCTAGTGTGGTAAATCATGCTGTCCCCCCCACGGACTTCTACCCGTACTAGATCCTGCAGATTCATTAGTCATCATTTTGTGACGTATGCACATCGAATTTTGGCCGCAATGTATCTCCAACAAATTCTGTTCCGTGCCATGATGGTACATTTTTGATATGTTGTTCTGATTGTGCAGCTTTCCTTCTTCGAAGGTTCCATATCGACTACTTGTTAAACCACTTTATGTGATCCAAGCCTAAGAGCAATTGTACGTTGTGCCATTTATGTTGCATACAAGTAGGCCATCACTTTCGATTATTACGACGCTTTTTAATGTACTAGGGTAGCTTCCCTAGGCCCCTACCTCAGTCGTCTATTCTTTGCTTCCCTTGCGTGCCCCGGCAACACACGAGCGGTTCGCCTTGTGAACATTCTTATTGAGATATATCATTAATCTTTGACAAGAACGACAGCTGAGACAAAAAAGCAATATAATACAATAAAGAGTTACACTTATTATTCATCAATCAAGAAAAGGTATTTGACAGTATAGATAGAAGTATTCTTTGGGAAACATTAGAAACATTACGGAGTCAATGGTCAGCTAGCTAGCTGCTAGACAATATCAGAGCAATATACCAAAATAGCCACAGTGTGGTAAGAACAACAGACGGAATGACAGACTCATTCGAAACAGTATCAGAAGTAAAACATGGTTGTGTGCTCTCACCTCTCTTCTCTTCAACATATATATCGACAGAATAGTGAAAGATGAACAGTGCAGAAAAGATCTCATCGTTATATAGAATGAAAACTAGGATCAATTAAATAATCAAATCAACGAATTGCTTTTTGCAGACGACCAAAGTTTAATCTATGAAGATGAAGATCAGCTACAACATCACATGAATTCATTGCTAATAGTATGTAGGAAGTACAACATGAAAATCAACAAATAAAAGACCGAGACCATGAAATCAGCAAAACGCCAAGCAAACATACAAACAGACAACACCAGAGTAAAGCAAGTTTCTTAATTCAAATATTTAGGCAGCATTTTCACAGAGGACGGAAAACTAGATAGAGAAATAGAGACAAGGTGTCAAAAAGCAAATGCAGTGACCTACCAGTTGGCACCATTACTACAACACCCAAAGATCAAGATGGAAGTGAAAAGACAGATGATAAAAAGTATTTTCCTACCAACACTTTGTTACCAGTGCCAAACTTGCTCTCTTACAGCAACACATCACAGAAAGCTCACCACATGTGAAATGAAATGCTTGAGAAAGGCAGTGAGAGTCACCAGGAAAGACAGACTACGAAATGAGGACATCAGAAGTAGAGTGGGTATAACTTCATGCATCGAATACATCGAAAGACAACAAATGCAGTAGTTTGGATATTAAATGAGAATGAAATACAACCAACCACCAATAACAGCATACATTAAAAAGAGATTGGGTACTAGAGCTAAGGGAAGACCAAGAAAACATGGATAGAAAATATCAAGACCACACTACATAAACACTGATATAACACAACAAGGGCGACTCATCTGGCACTAAACGCAAATTAAAGCTACCACCCCTACGCTTAACGACAAGAGTGGAACAACCAATTCCATCTCCCATCTGGAGATAGACAATAGACAAGAACGACCAACGTTAAACCCCGGTTCCTAGGCCCCTACTTGTGTATGGTACCATACACGTGTAGGGCAGGGCTTCCGGTTTTATTCTACAGGAAATGTTTTGAGCATGTCTCGCTGACAGTCAGTCCCCCACACTTTCCCTTTCTTCGTGTATTCATTCATTGCTCTTTAACGGTCATTTTTTGGCTGTATATTTGAGCTTTATGATGTTCGTCTAAGAGTATGTCTAAACTATGCGCACTTTCTGTCTATGTGAAGTCGTTTCGAGTACCTGAGTATGAAAACTGAGATGTTTGAGAGAGAACAAAGAGAGAAAAACAAAACAGTGAGGCCACGAGGGTTAACAGTGCAACGCCCACAGTGGGTACGTGAAAGAGTGAAGGTTGGAAAGAAAAAAAAAACATCAATTCTACCACACCCTGAGGAGGGCGTGTCAAACGGTACAACATTTTCACTAAACCACCACCTCATATACCTCTCTCTCTATTCATCTTTTCTTTCTCCTGTTTATGTTCACCACCCCCCTCCCCTCCTGTTTAATCTCACCCCCCCCCTCCCATAATTGCAGTTTTGTCTATAATATTCGTATCCATCCAGAGAAAAAAATGTAAAGAAGTTGTGGTTTTTACATCTACAACAACGATACCAACAAACACAACAGCCACAACATCAAGAATTATGCAAACAACAATAACAACATTCGCAACAATAACCAGCCACAGTGTCCAAAATAATACAAGCAGCAAGAACAACAACAACAACGATAACAACATCAATAACAATATGACCATTAGTAATAAAACAACAATAACAACATTAGTAAGAAAACAACAATAACAACATTAGTAATAAAACAATATTAGCAACTTTAGTAATAAAAATAGCAAGAACGATAACAAAAATAATAACAACATCAAAAGCAACAACAACAACTACATCCGATATTTAAAAAAACGACATAACCAACATTCACAAGAACGACGACATCAGCAATAACAATGTACGGCGGAGACACTCATTAAAAAGGAATGCATTCTTTCACGCAAAAATCAGAAGCGCCATACCAGGTGCCCTGACTACGCCTGAAGTCATAACGGACGAACGCAAGAAGAAGAAGAAGAAGAAGCAATAACGACATCAACAGCAAACACAACACCAGCAACGACAACGTCGACAACGACAAATGCAATAGCAACAACACTATTCTAAAACAGACTAACGACAACTCTGAAGTCTGAGAAGGGCTCGCTTGAATGGAAAGGGACACTTGTGATAAGGAAAGTAAGCCTTCACGCAAATTAGGTGCGATGAGTACGCCTGATTTCATAGCGAGCAAACGAAGTAGGAATATATATATAAAGATAGCAAGATCAATATAAGCAACAACGCCATCAATACGGACAACATCAGTAACAACATCAGCTAATTTTACTACATCAACAACTACATCAACTACTACTACATCAACAACAACTACTACATCAGCAACAACTATATCAACATCAACTACTACTACATCAACAACTACATCAACAAGAACAACATCAGCTACTATTACATCAACATCAACTACTACATCAACAACTACTGCATCAACATCAATTACTACTACATCAACAACTACTACATCAACCTCAACTACTACATCAACATCAACTACTACTACATCAACTACTACATCAACATCAACTACTACTACATCAATAACTACTAATCAAACTACTACATCAACACTACTGTACATCAAAGCTACTGATACATCAACAGCTACTGCTACATCAACAGCTACTGCTACATCAACAGCTACTGCTACATCAACAGCTGCTGCTACTGCTACTACTACTACATCAACAATTAGTTTAGTTTAGTCGTCGGATCACCATCACTGCACGTCGAATAAATTAGTCCATAAGTGCTCCGATCTCTTCCTCAGTATGTCCATCAGCGTGTGGCGACTAACGACACCGGTTCTTTGTTGGTTTACAATTCTTCTTTGTCTGCCAGCATAGCGTTCTAGTCGAGCTACACCACACTTAAACTTTGAGTTCTTGCAGTCTGGTTAGTGTTGTAGCAACAAGAACTACATCAACTACTACTACATCAACTACTACTACGACTACATCAACAATTACATCAA
This sequence comes from Arion vulgaris, assembly GCA_020796225.1. Taxonomy (NCBI): domain Eukaryota; kingdom Metazoa; phylum Mollusca; class Gastropoda; order Stylommatophora; family Arionidae; genus Arion; species Arion vulgaris. The sequence continues at coordinate 42,397,506 of CM036760.1, forward strand.
CTACTACTACATCAATAAGAACTACATCAACTACTACTACTACATCAACTACTACTACGACTACATCAACAATAACATCAACTACTACTACTACGACTACATCAACAATAACATCAACTACTACTACTACGACTACATCAACAATAACATCAACTACTACTACTACGACTACATCAACAATAACATCAACTACTACTACTACGACTACATCAACAATAACATCAACTACTACATCAACTACCACTACGACTACATCAACTACTACTTCAACAAGAGCGACATCAACACCAACACCAACAACTACTACTACTAACATCTCCTATTACCTCAACAAGAATAAAATCAACAGCACAAAAATATGCAATGGAAATAGACCAGGTTCGATTTGAAAACTGTAGACCACCACCAGCAACAAAAAACACATCACAGAGACACAAAAAGTATTAGCGTGTTATATTCCATGCTGGGGATGTCATGGTTGAACAACTCATAACACAAACAGGTAAATTCAATATTGACAACAATTTGTGAACAAAACAAGCAGCAGTAATTCTATATGTGTCAGGTAAACAATAACCGCCCTTGATGTCGAGGATTGAAAGGGGAGCCAAGAATAGTAACACTCCTACCTACAAAAATTGTCGTAATGACCAGGTGCAATGAAGTCTTCGGCTTTAGACAGAATATCATAATAAGAGAAAGGAATTTGGTACTTGAATAGAATATCATAATAAGAGAAGAAAATTTAGTACTAGGCTGAGGTAGGAGCCTAGGGAAACTACCCTAGTAAATAAAAATCATCACAGAAATCAGATGGGCTGGCCTACTTGTATGCGCATAACTGGTACAAAGTACAATCGCTCTTAGGTTCAGATCATATACAAATCACAAAGAGTGGTTAACAAGTTGTCGATGTGGAGCGTTTGAAGAAGAAGATGAACAATAAACAATTTGTGAACAGGATAATCGACTGCGGATCTCTCTCTGTGACGTAGAAGTTAGGAGCTCGCCTCTTGTTGCAAAGGCACTTGGTTCACTCCCTCGTGGAGACATCGAGATGTTTTTTCCTGAGATTCATGATCTCAGTGTAGGTTAGATGATGTTCCTAGTCCTATCGGAGATGGACGATAAAACGTATGTCTCGTCTTCAAGTTAAGCACGTAAAAGATGCCGTGGCAGTTCAACATTGAGAACAGGCTGGAAAGCCACTGCCAGGGCAAAAACCATCATAAAATAATTAAAAATAAAATGTTAACATTTTTTCACCATCTTTTAGATTACACCGGGGAGCCTCGCCGATGCTACGGAGTTCGTGCACTGTTGCTGAGATATTCCTATGTAGGAAAGATTTCAGAGCAGGCATAGTTACTCATCGAAGGGCAATCTTTTTCTTCGAACGCTCGATATCGACCACTTGTTAACCCTAATTGTGATTTGTATGTGATCTGAGTCTAAAAGCGATTGTACGTTGTGCCAGTTAGACACCTACACCACATCCGTTTTCTGCAACGCTTTTTATTTACTAGGATAGCTTCCCTAGGCACTTACCTAAGTCACCTCTTACAACATGACATGTCTTGCAGGTCGCAGTGTTAGTATTCTTTGTTTCCCTTGGAAGACCCATCAACACACGGGCGACTGAAGCGCAATGATGATGTTCATATCAATCAACAAACGTTATTGCAGATTGACTGAGATTGACCGTTTATATTGTGTGTATGCCATCAACAGTTTTAGATCTACAAGAGATCGGGATTTAGTTGATCAACTTTCAAATCAATCTATGTAACATTTGATATACTTAAGATATATATATAATTGTTGTGATACGGGTCCGAAGATATATATATATATACTAAACCTGATTTGTTTAGTACAGGAACAAATTTAACATCAAGGGCGAGAATGTCTTGGTATCGCATACCACAGAGAGCCACAAAGTAAAAGTATAAGGAGTATAGAACAAGAGGAAGATCACACAAAAGACGGCGTGACGGCATCAATAACAGCCTTAAAAAATGAATAACAGCTTACAAAGTGCGTTAGAAAAAGCACACACAAGATCACTACATCTCCCCTACCTCTTCCCTCTTCCCCCAAATCTTGTATAAAGAAGCAAAGGGCGGAAGAGGAGACAGGAACACATACCACTATTCTAAAAGAATAAATGACACAACATAAAGAGGAATTTAGTACGAGAAGAGAATATCCTGTGGGCTCTGTGGCTAAGTGGTCAGTCAAGCTTTCTTCTTGCGTTCCGAAGTCGTGGATATTCGAAGTGGTCAGTCAAGCTTTCTTCTTGCGTTCAGTCGTGATATTCGAAGGTCAGTCAGCTTTCTTTGCGCTGAAATCATTCGAAGTGGTCAGTCAAGCTTTCTTCTTGCGTTCCGAAGTCGTGGATTCGAATCCGGCAAGCGCCGTTCTGCTCACAATACTCGGCAGTTGGCGTGTCAATTCTGCGGACCGAGCCATATGATGAGTAAAACCAGGTGCAATGAAGTCAAGCCTTCGGCTTTGGACAGAATATCATGAGAGATGGGAATTTAGTACTAGAATATAATATCATAATAAGAGAAGATAATTTAGTACTAGAATATCATAATAAGAGAAGAGAATTTAGTACTAGAATATCATAATAAGAGAAGAGAATTTAGTACTAGAATATCATAATAAGAGAAGAGAATTTAGTACTAGAATATCATATCATAATAAGAGAAGAGAATTTAGTACTAGAATATCATAATAAGAGAAGAGAATTTAGTACTAGAATATCATAATAAGAGAAGAGAATTTAGTACTAGAATATCATAATAAGAGAAGAGAATTTAGTACTAGAATAGAATATCATAATAAGAGAAGAGAATTTAGTACTAGAATATAATATCATAATAAGAGATGGGAATTTAGTACTAGAATATAATATCATAATAAGAGAAGAGAATTTAGTACTAGAATAGAATATCATAATAAGAGAAGAGAATTTAGTACTAGAATATCATAATAAGAAAAGAGAATTTAGTACTAGAATATCATAATAAGAGAAGAGAATTTAGTACTAGAATATCATATCATAATAAGAGAAGAGAATTTAGTACTAGAATATCATAATAAGAGAAGAGAATTTAGTACTAGAATAGAATATCATAATAAGAGAAGAGAATTTAGTACTAGAAGATATCATAAAAGAGAAGAGAATTTAGTACTAGAATATCATAATAAGAGAGGAATTTAGTACTAGAAAAAATCATAATAAGAGAAGAGAATTTAGTACTAGAATATCATAATAAGAGAAGAGAATTTAGTACTAGAATGTCATATCATAATAAGAGAAGAGAATTTAGTACTAGAATATAATATCATAATAAGAGAAGAGAATTTAGTACTAGAATAGAATATCATAATAAGAGAAGAGAATTTAGTACTAGAATATAATATCATAATAAGAGATGGGAATTTGTCATGAAACCCACAGGTAAAGAGGAAACCTAGAAATACCTGGAGGATAGAGCTGTAGACTGATATTAAAAGGATAGGTAAGACGTGGGAAGAATTGGAAGGGATTGCAAGAAAAAAGAAACATCACAAAAAGAAAATAGGTTGTATTACGGTAACTGAACGAGAACATGACATTACAAACGATATTCTATTCATTTAAGTAATTGTATAAAACATCACAAAACGTAAAGAGATTCTATGACGAGAATATCACAATACGAAAATATGGAGCGTTCGAAGGACAAGTACCCGATAAGACAAAAGAGATTCTATAACGAGAAAGAAAATATCACACAACGAAAAGAGATTCGTTAATTTGTATAAAATATCACAACACGAAAATGGAATTTAGACGTTAACAGAAACACACACACACACACACACACACACATATTATGGTAATCTGAGCTGGGAGCGAAGTACACGACATTACCAATATTCTATTCAATATTTAATCAATATATATATCAATATCTAAAATATTACCAACTATGGATGGAATCTACATGGATGCTAGTAATTGTTTGATATCCACATCCACGAATAAACACAATATATCCACGAATATGATTTATATTAAATGCACTTTTAGAAATGAAAACACGGCTGCAACACCACCATTCTAGCTCAGCAAGTGAAAATGAGATAGCTGTTTTCGTACCTCGCTCAAGCCAGCGTGGATCGAAGGGACTGTTCGCAAGCCCGGCTTGGCCTGGTTTCACGTTAGGCAAACTAGCTATAGCAAGATCTGTTCAGGAGTGCAGACTCGCCTATCTCTCTCTCTCTCCCTCTCTCTCTATCTCTCTCTCTATCCCTCACACACATACACACACATTCTTTTTCCCTCGCTCTACCTTCCTCCATCTCTCTCCCTCTCTACGCGACATTTGCTTACCTCAGCGTGTAAACTGCAAGTCAAGGGTTCTTACGTTGTGCAAATGTCTTTTTCTTTTGTGTCTGCGTTTTTGCTGTTAGGCGTAACAGGTTTAACCGATGATCGGTTTCCGAGATAGTGCACGCTCAGTCATGCTGTGATATTGTGGAGTTTTAAAATATCTGCAACTCCATCAATCCATCTTTTTCTTGGTCTGTCCCTTCTTCTTGATGATTCCATTTTTAGATTGTACGCTCTTGCAACTGGTGTATTCGGGTTCATTCTCACCATGTGGTCAAACCATTTGAGTCTCTGTTTTTCAATTAACCTAACAGCAGGTGTTGTTCCGACTGTTCTTCTAATTTTCTCATTTCTTATACGGTGTCTTCTTGTTTTATTTACCACTTTCCTCAAGCATCTCATTTCACATGTGGTAATTTTCCTTTCTTGTTCTTTTTCAGTTCCCATGTTTGGCACTTGGTAGCACAGTGCTAGTACGAAGATTGCACTTATAATGTCTTTTAGTCTCTACTGGAATAGCTGGGTGTTTTAAGATTGGGGTAAGCCGGTATGTAATGTTGTTGGCTTGCCGGATTCTAGTTTCGATCTCTCTGTCCTGTCCAGTCTACTATCAGAAGTGAAGATACTTCCAAGGTATTTGAATTCTCTCCGCCCGAGTATTTACCGGGACCCAAATTTGTGGTGTAAAGAATAGAGCCACTGTTACCTACCACGCATGTCGTAAGAGGCGACTAAGGAGGGTGGGTGAGATCGGATGCACGTGTCCTAAACGTGTAGAAGTCTATGCATTTAGAGGCCTACCAAACTAATGTGCAACGTATACACGTTCTTGGCAAAGATCAAACATATCACAAAGAGTGATTAAACTTGGTCGCAAATAACGAGCGGAAAAGAAGAAGAAGAATTATCTCACTTGCTTTAGCGTGTGGTCATTTATTTGTATGTTGATATCTTTATGTTCTATGTTTATAGTCGTGATTGTTGCTAATTTTCCCCCTGAAATTTGATGTTTCAGTTATTTTTTTGTGTGTCTGATTCAGAAGCACTTGAGCTTTCAACTCTTCGGCTCGGTGCCATGGACATCGAAACCCTTCGGTTCGGTGCCACGAGCACCGCAAATCTGGGGAACCTGTGGCTTTTGTGCCAGCCCGCGGAATTGAACCCGTACTCACAGAGGGCTAGTCACCCGTTATTCCGTGCACTTGGTTAGGCATTTATTGGTAGTTTAAGGCCTTGATAAAACCAAGGCACTTTGATTGATAGGACTAACATCATTATGTTTCTTTATTTGACGTCCAAAATCTCATCGGCAGAGTACGAATATGTGCTGACGAGGCTCGAAAGGGGAGGAAAGAATATGCAGCAATGTCTACCTGCCAGGCAAGTCGCAAGAGGCGAATAATGAGGGTGTTGGGGCTGGCTACCTCACCCCGTAGAATAATTAAGACAGCATCTTCAGCAAACATAGAGCTGGAGGCTGATATGAAAAGGATAGGTAAAACATGGAGCTGAAGGCTGATATAAAAAGGATAGGTAAAACATGGAGCTGAAGGCTGATATTAAAAGGATAGGTAAAACATGGAGCTGAAGGCTGAGTAATGTAAAAGGATAGGTAAAACATGGAGCTGAAGGCTGATATGAAAAGGATAGGTAAAACATGGAGCTGAAGGCTGATATAAAAAGGATAGGTAAAACATGGAGCTGAAGGCTGATATGAAAAGGATAGGTAAAACATGGAGCTGAAGGCTGATATTAAAAGGATAGGTAAAACATGGAGCTAAAGGCTGATATGAAAAGGATAGGTAAAACATGGAGCTGAAGGCTGATATGAAAAGGATAGGTAAAACATGGAGCTGAAGGCTGATATAAAAAGGATAGGTAAAACATGGAGCTGAAGGCTGATATAAAAAGGATAGGTAAAACATGGAGCTGAAGGCTGATATAGGAAAAAGGTGATAGGTAAAACATGGAAAGAATTGGAATGGATGACAAGAGAGAGGAAGAGCTGGTAGAAGTATGTTGAAGACATGTGCTCCGTTGGGAGTTGAAAGGTGCAGAAAATAAGAAGAAGAGCACGAACTCCGTAGCACTGGCGTGTGTCGCCGATACAATTCTGAGAATGGCAAACATTTGTATCATCATCAGAGCTCTCTGTGGCGTAGATGTTAGGTGCTTGCCTCACATTTCAAAGGTACTCGTTTCGCTCCCTCGGAGAGTTATCGGAATATCTTTCCAGAGATCCCTGATGTCAGTGTAGTTGAGATCGAGTTCCTAGTCCAATCGGAGACGGACGATAAAACGGAGTTCGATAAGACGGAGGTCCCATGTTCGATTTGAACACGTAAAAGAACCCTTGCCAGTTCAAAATCTAGAAGAACAGGCTGGAAAATCGCTGCCCGGGTAAAATTCATTAGAAATATTAGAAATAAATTTTTTACAAAATACTTCTACCATCTTCAAAATTACACTGAGTCCTTCGCCGGTGCTACGGAGTTCGTGCACAGCCACTAAAATCTAACTGTATAAGAAAGAGATCGGAGCACACATGGTTACTCACCGAAGTGCATTGATGATAGTCTTAGGAATCAATCAATTCCAAGGATAGTCCAGCATACTTCAGTTTCTCAAGAAGACTCCGTCTCCAGGTCTGTTTAGAACGTTCTCTTTTTCGTTTTTCTTGCGGGTTTCATTCAAAAGCATGTCTAGTGATAGTCGATTGTATCTTCTGCAGAGCATTGTTTAATTTCACTGAGCTCTTTTTAAATGAAAGGATAGTTAGACTATCTCACAAACCAACCACCTTTCTCCCATGGAAGGGTAGTTAGACTATCTCACAAACCAACCACTAATCCCCCCACCTTTCTCCCATGGAAGGGTAGTTAGACTATCTCACAAACCAACCACTTTAATTACCTTCTCCCCCAATGGAAGGGTAGTTAGACTATCTCAAACCAATCTCAGAAAACTTTCAACCACCCTTTCTCCCATGGAAGGGTAGTTAGACTATCTCACAAACCAACCTCCTTTCTCCCATGGAAGGGTAGTTAGACTATCTCACAAACCAACCACCTTTCTCCCATGGAAGGGTAGTTAGACTATCTCACACTTGGAAAACTCAGATAGACAAAGCTGGAAAAAGAGCAAAGCAGAGAATGAGGATTATGAACAAGTTAGCAGGCACCACCTGGGGTGCAGATTGTGGTATCTTGAAAAGGTTATATACAGGAAGAATCCGACCAGTACTCGAGTATGGCATAGCAGCCTGTGCTACAACCTCCAAGACACAATTTGCAAAGCTAAGCAGAGTTCAAAACCAGGCCTCACGGATCATCACTGGAGCCATGAAGTCTACCCCATAGAAGTACTGGAAACTGTGACAGGGCTCCAGCCAATGGAGGACAGACGGAACATGAAGGTTCTTCAACATGAGAAAATTCAAGAGACTGACGAACCATCCAATGCACCTCCGAATCAACAGCTACGGTAGGGGCAGATTAAAAAGAAGTAACTTCGTGGCAAACTCCAAAGAACTTGCTCACAAAGACGCAATATTGGCACTGGCTCAACCAAAACACATCCAACCAGCCAGCACCTCCCTCCCTGGGCATGTAGTCTCTCAGAGCTCTCAGAAGAAATAAGTGTCATTGGCAAGAAAGGCACACAGACAGACCTGGAGAGAAGGCTCATTGCAGAAAAACACACAAATGAAAACTACCCAATGGACTCATGGACACATGCATACACGGATGGCTCTGCTACAGATGCCACCCACAATGGAGGAGGGGAGTTGTCCTCCAACTAAAAATGGAGAAGAGCTAACCTTGGCTCTGGCCACTGGCAAGTTCTCAACCAATTTCAGGGCTGAGGTAGAGGCCCTCAGTGCAGCTGCAAAAATGGCACTATAAAATATGAACCAAATACATGCAAAAATAGTGCTTTTGACTGACGCATTGTCCGCTATCTCAGCACTGAAATCTGAAAGGAACACAGAACTAAGTGATCTCAGGTCAACCTTAGCCCAGTTACCCCATGAATCGGAGAGAGTAGTAATCCAGTGGATACCCTCACACTGCAAGATCAAGGAGAATGAAGATGCTGACAGACTGGCTAAAGAGGGAGCAGGAATGCCCCAAGAAAACAACCTGGTTAGCTATGAAGAAGCAAAACCATCGCCAAAGGGCACTACAGGGCAAAGTGGATAAAGAACACCCAAAACACAACAAGAATGATGGATATTATCAACTGTCCAGAAGGGACCAGACAGCCATACTTCACCTCCGGACGGGTCACAACAGAATGAGACACCACCTGTACACCAAATTCAAGATAGGCACCAACGACCTGTGCCCCTGTGGCTTAGCAAGTATGACAACAGAACATATCCTACAGAACTGCCCTCAGTATGCAGACCTGAGAAGAAAGAGGTGGCCCACTTACACCAGCGTCCAAAACAAACTGTATGGCGTGGCTGATGATCTGAGGCAGACGGCTGCCTTTGTTAGAGAATCCGAAATCAAAATCTAGTGAGAACGCAGAAGAAGACTATCTCACAAACCAGCCCCTTTCTCCCATGGAAGGGTAGTTAGACTATACACAGCCAACTCTAGATAACTAGGCCAGACAACTGACTAGGTGTTTCCTGACCTAGATCAGAAAAATGGGCCGGAAAATATAGATGTTTGATAGAACACTGCAAGCTTTTTTGCAATTTTACTCAATTCTGTGAGTTTATGGTTATTTATTGATGAAAAATATTCATAATATTGATATTCCTTATTGTTAAAGTTAACTTGTTGCATAGTATAACTCAATTTAGCATTTTGTGCTGATTTTAAAATAAATTCGTCTATATACACCAATCTGGAATGCGAGGTCACGTGGTGTAGTTGTGGTCTGATTTCCCATAATTCTTACCTGAGTCCGAAGGCCCATAAGTTTATAGTTGGCTCTGGACTATCTCACAAACCATCCCTCTCCCTCACCCCTTCCCAACCTGGAGGACCGGGAGACCACATTTAGTCTGACCTCTCTACTTTGACCTGTCTAACTTGAGAAACCCTGTCAGCAACAACGTTCCTGCTGGAGCAGCTCTCCGAGTCATTGAAGTAGGAACCCGCATCCCTTCCCCTACATCCCTAGAATTCATGGCTGGGGGTCTTCCAGCATAAATATATTAATCATATAATTCTAGAAATCTTTGTTTCCTGGTTATCTCTATGGCGTATGACGTATGACGTATGACGTATGACGTAGTGGATGAGACGTTTGCATGTCGGTCTGAGTGTTGTGGGTTCGAATCCAGAAAGAATCACATACGCAATTTTTTTTCATGACATTCCTATGATTGCTGCTGGAACCACGGAGTTCGATCTTTGTGCAAACACTCTGGACATTTCTTCCGACAGGGTCGGAGCCATATAGGGAAACCCTGTAAAAAGAAGTCAATCCTCGTAGGTCGCATTGCTACTATTCTTTGCTCCCCTTGCGAGCCCCGGCCACACACAGGAGATACGGATCACAAAATGATGGAGAATGACAGAATAAGAATTAGGGGTCTCTGTGGCTAAATGTCTTAATCCTTGCCTAGCGTTACGAAAATTGTGGGTTCGAATACGGACCGTACCGTTCTGTTCACGAGTTCATTTGTACCGTTCTGTTCACGAGTTCATTTGTACCGTTCTGTTCACGAGTACATTTGTACCGTTCTGTTCACGAGTTCATTTGTACCGTTCTGTTCACGAGTTCATTTGTACCGTTCTGTTCACGAGTTCATTTGTACCGTTCTGTTCACGAGTTCATTTGTACCGTTCTGTTCACGAGTACATTTGTACCGTTCTGTTCACGAGTTCATTTGTACCGTTCTGTTCACGAGTTCATTTGTACCGTTCTGTTCACGAGTTCATTTGTACCGTTCTGTTCACGAGTTCATTTGTACCGTTCTGTTCACGAGTTCATTTGTACCGTTCTGTTCACGAGTTCATTTGTACCGTTCTGTTCACGAGTTCATTTGTACCGTTCTGTTCACGAGTTCATTTGTACCGTTCTGTTCACGAGTTCATTTGTACCGTTCTGTTCACGAGTTCATTTGTACCGTTCTGTTCACGAGTTCATTTGTACCGTTCTGTTCACGAGTTCATTTGTACCGTTCTGTTCACGAGTTCATTTGTACCGTTCTGTTCACGAGTTCATTTGTACCGTTCTGTTCACGAGTTCATTTGTACCGTTCTGTTCACGAGTTCATTTGTACCGTTCTGTTCACGAGTTCATTTGTACCGTTCTGTTCACGAGTACATTTGTACCGTTCTGTTCACGAGTTCATTTGTACCGTTCTGTTCACGAGTTCATTTGTACCGTTCTGTTCACGAGTTCATTTGTACCGTTCTGTTCACGAGTACATTTGTACCGTTCTGTTCACGAGTTCATTTGTACCGTTCTGTTCACGAGTTCATTTGTACCGTTCTGTTCACGAGTTCATTTGTACCGTTCTGTTCACGAGTTCATTTGTACCGTTCTGTTCACGAGTACATTTGTACCGTTCTGTTCACGAGTTCATTTGTACCGTTCTGTTCACGAGTTCATTTGTACCGTTCTGTTCACGAGTTCATTTGTACCGTTCTGTTCACGAGTTCATTTGTACCGTTCTGTTCACGAGTTCATTTGTACCGTTCTGTTCACGAGTTCATTTGTACCGTTCTGTTCACGAGTTCATTTGTACCGTTCTGTTCACGAGTTCATTTGTACCGTTCTGTTCACGAGTTCATTTGACATTCTGTTCACGAGTTCATTTGTACCGTTCTGTTCACGAGTACATTTGTACCGTTCTGTTCACGAGTCTCATTTATCTGTTCACGAGTCATTTGACCGTTCTGTTCACGAGTCATTTGTACCGTTCTGTTCACGGAGTTCATTTGACCGTCTGTTCACGAGTTCATTTGTCGTTTGTTACGATTCATTGCAGTGTAGGAGTTCATTGTACCGTCTTACGAGTTATATGTACCTATCTAAGAAGAAGAAGTAAACGAGAGGTACGAGTATGAAGAAGAAGAGAAGACATGTTCAGAGAAGTGTTAGAAGCGTCGAGAGAAAGTAAACTAGAGTAGAAGAATGTACAGAGTCATAAGAACAGGTTCTGAAGAATGAAGATAGTCAGAGAAAGAAACTGAGAGAAGTACATAGGAGATGAATACATTGAGGAATTATGAAGAAGAGAAAGAAACTTATGAGAGAAGAAGAGAGAAAGAATGACTATGAGAGAAGAAGAAGAAGTCAGAGAAAGAAACATTGAGAGAAGGAAGAAGAATGAGAGATCATATGAGAGAAGTAAGAAGAAGAGAGAAAGAAACATATGAGAGAGAAGGAAGAAGAAGCAGAGAAAGAAACATATGAGAGAAGGAAGAAGAATGAGAAGAAACATATGAGAGAAGGAAGAAGAAGCAAGAGAAAGAAACATATGAGAGAAGGAAGAAGAAGCGAGAGAAAGAAACATAGAGAGAAGGAAAGAAGAAGAGAGAAGAAACATATGAGAGAAGGAAGAAGAAGAAGAGAAAGAAACATATGAGAGAAGGAAGAAGAAGCAAGAGAAAGAAACAAGAGAGAAGGAAGAAGAAGAAGAGAAAGAAACATATGAGAGGAAGAATAAGGAGAGAAAGAAACAGAGAGAGAAGGAAGAAGAAGAGAGAGAAAGAAACAGAGAGAGAAGGAAGAAGAGGCAAGAGAAAGAAACATATGAGAGAAGGAAGAAGAAGAGAGAGAAAGAAACAGAGAGAGAAGGAAGAAGAAGAGAGAGAAAGAAACAGAGAGAGAAAGAAGAAGCGAAAGAAACAGAGAGAGAAGAAAGAATAATGGAAATGTAAAGAGGAAAATAGCTAAGAAATAAGAAAGAACAGAATAAAAAGAAAGAGAAGATAAAGAAGAAGAAAGAAAAGAAGAAAAAGGGAGATAGAGAAAGAGAAGAAGAAGATGTATGTACGAACAGACGGAGAAGATATAGAAGAAGAAGTAGAAGAAGTAGAGACCCTCAGAAAGACATACTCTGGCCTAGTTCTGTGAGATCTTCTCTTCCTTACGGAGACATAATTTATGAACTTGACTAGATCGTGTGTCATAGCTCCATTATCAACGGTTCTGTAACCATATGACATCTCATCCCTTGCTACCCTAGCATGTTGTATATATAACCATTACAGCTGTCGTGCTTAATCAAGCTTAGGGAATATAGTACAACGGTTCTCATCTTTTTGTATACAAGGCACTTCTTCTCTCTCCAATCGCTATTGTGGTGATTGTGGACGTATGCGAACTTAAGCGATAGTGAGCTCGATCACAGCCTACGCGTACCTAGCTCAAACTCCACGTCGGGCAGTTTTGGAAGCAAATTAGTTTACGTGGATTTTTTTTCGAAAGGTAAAAATAGAACTCACCGTTCAGACAGTAATGGCGAACTACTGGACGTATAAGTAGTGCTTAGAAAATCGACGACTAGTTGACTGTGGTTGATGGTGAAGTCATGTAACGGATATGATACAATTTTTATTTAACTAAGAAGAAATTACTATATAGTGATGATGATGATGCAATCCTTAGAGTAAAAGTTAACTACTAGCATCTACTAACAAAGTGCCTAAAGACAAAGGCTACATTGTACCGGAATTGATCCCACATAGCTCGGTCGTCTCCGCCGAAATCGCACGCAATCTACCGAGAGTATTGTACAAAGCACGAACTCCTCAGCTCCGGCAACAATCATAGGAGTCTCTACAAAAATGTACCGTGAATCTAACGGTAGAGGTTAGTGTCTCGTCTTTCGTGTCAAAGGTAGCAGGTTCGTTCCTCGTAGAACCATCTGGATATTATTCCAGAGATCCCTGATCTCACTGTAGCTGAGATCGAGTTCCTAGTCCTATCGGAGACGGACGATAAAACGTAGGTCCGTGTTAAATTTGAGCACGTAAAAAAAACCCTTGGCAGTTCAAAATCGAGAAGAACAGGCTGTACAATCACACTGTCCATGGAAAAGTCAGTAGAAAAGATTAAAAATAAAATTTTTAGAAAAATATCTTCACCATCTTCAAAATTTCATCAGGGCCTCGCCGGTGCTACGGAATTCGTGCACTGCAGCTGAGCTCTTCCTGTGTTAGACTGAGATGGGAGCACACGTGGTTACTCAGAGAAGTGCAATGATGATTGTCCTATCAATCAAAGAATCATAACGACGTTGTCCGGATTCGAACCCACGAGCTTCGAAACGTAAGAATGGATTTAATCACTTAACAACAGAGACCCCCTAGGTCTCTACTCAACAGCTACTAAGAATTCATAACTACTAATGATGTAATCCTTAGAGAAAAGTTTACTAATTACAAGAACATCGAGCCCAAATGTGGGTCAAATTGCAACTAAAGTGCAGACATCAAAAATACAAACGTGTCCAGGGAAATTATCTGGAACTGACAAGCAGCGCAATCGATAATCGATATTTGGATGGGGTCAAAGGGCGCAAGGAAGCGGCGCGCCAGGATTAAAGAGATGGATCTAATCCCCTGCTCTCACCTCCACGTGGTGACCCTGGTAACAGATGGTGGTTCCGGTCTGGCCAAGAGGGTAGGATCTGTGGGAGAGCTACTCTGGGGCAAGTAGAGATGCAAAGGTAGTCATGCTTGATGGGATCCGCTCGCAACACAGACGAGCGCACTCCCAGAGTGACTATTAATGCTCGCATCTCCCGGACGATGGGAAAAGCTAGAACGAAACATGTGGATCCTTGCGGGGCGCAACTCGGAGCCCGCTCATTTTCTCTCATGATGCACTTCTCTTGAGCCGATGAGTATGCCGGGTGATGAGTTCCGCATATCTGCTCGCACGATGGTCCACATAGGTCAAAAGTCTAGTCCCCATCACAGAGAGGCACGAATCAAAACCATCAAAGGGACGTCGACCACCGTGCGGCGAAATTCGGAGCCCGCGCATTCTCTCTCTTGAGGCACTACTTTTGAGCCGATGAGGATGCTGGGTGATGAGTTGGGCTGCACTTTGGTCTACATAGGTCAAAAGTCTAGCCCCATCACCGAGATGGGGGCACAAATCAAAACCATCGAAGAGACCCGCGTGTGGTGAAATTCGGAGCCCAAGCATGCTATCTGTTGAGACACTACCCTAGAGCCGATGAGTATGCTGGGAGGCGAGTATGCACGTGGGCAACATGGGGCGAACTCGGTTGTGCCCCTTCGAAGTCGGACAGCCCAGTAGGAATTGACGGAAATGGTGAGGTAGGCACCAGGGCAGAGCGAGCACGCACGCTGGCAAAGTCACAGTGGTCTCCGAGGCATCGTGGCATCGAGGAGCAGGCCGGCACGGCATGCGCGGAAAGCGAGGCAGCCACTGCTGCGGCGAGCATGTCAGGCAAGAGGGTGTGCGTCCCACCCACATGAGCAGAACTGGAAAGCTCAGCAGAGACAAAACCAGTGTGGGCGCGGCAGCGGAAAGCGCGGCGGCGGCAAGCAGGGTGTGCATCCCACCCAAATGCTCAGAGCAACTGGAAAGCCCAGCAGAGGTAAAGCCAGTGCGTGTTTCCGCTCGCAGGAACTACTACTGCCTTGTAGTTTTGATTGGGGACAATCAAAGGCTAGAGGAGCAAACCGCAAACAAACCTGAACTGGCGACAAACCAAGGTATTCATTAAAACGACCGGTTTAGCTTGGCAGATGGCGCTCATAAGCCCGGGAGGGCAGGTCGTCTAAGGGTCGCTGCCCTGAAAGAAAATAGCAACGCACTGCCTTGTGGGTTACGGCTGGGAACAGTCAAAGGCTAGCGGAGAGAGAACCGTACACAATAACTGGCTGAAATCGAACACCCCACGGAAGGATAAGCAACTGTGCTCAAATAGGTGCTGAAGGTTGGTGAACGTACATTACGTTCTGATGTTTGGCTGTTTATACATCACAATAAGAATGATAAAACTAGCCTAGAACGATCGCAAGAGAGAGAGAGAGAGAGAGAGAGACAAGTTAGCCTCTTGAAATGTGTTGGAAAAGTGATGGATAGGCTTCTCAATAGAAGACTCATGTGGTAACTGGAGCAAAAGCAATTGATACTACTACAGCAGAGTGGATTCAGTCAGCATGGATCAACAGAGGACCAAGTAACTTACATTACACAGGAGATCGAATGTGGATTTCAAGAAAAGAAACATACACTAACGGTATGGGTTGACATAGAGAAAGCTTTCGATAGGGTCTGGAGAGAGGGACTCAAAATCAAACTCCTCAAAATCAAAAGGCGCATGTATATCTGGATATGTTACTATCTGGTAAATAGAACAGCCAAAGTTTAGAACCAGGAACAACATAGTAGGAAGTCAATCATCGAACAAGTTGTTCCACAAGGAGGGATTCCTGTCTCTAACACTACTACGTTTCTAGAAATAATTATGGAAGACATCCCCAACAGAGTGCATGGTCAATTTACAATGATGATCTGGCATTGTGGACACGAGAAGAAACAATAGCAGTAGTCACCTCAAGGATGCAAGATGTAATTAAAAGACTAGAAAATAGACCTGATTTTGACTGCCCTTTGAAAATGAAATCAATTTCACAGTCTTTAGTCTATCCAAGAAGAAACAAATGCTCAAACTCAAGTTCAATGACCACCTACTCTCAATGGACGAATGTCCAACATATATGGGAATCATAATGGACAGCTCGATATTTGGATCAAGCTCGAGCCCGTGTGTTGTTGGGGATCTAATGGGGAGCAAAGAATAGTAACACTGAGACCTACAAGGCGTAAGAGGCGACTGAGTTAGGAGCCTAAGGAAGGTACGATAGTAAATAAAAACAGAAATCGGATGTGCGGGCCTACTTGTAGGCGCATAACTGGCACAACGTAAAATTGCTCTTAGGCTCAGATCACATAAAAATGACAAAGGAATGATTTAACAAGTAGTAGTTGCATCTTTTTTTTTTAAAAATTACATGTTCAAAGGGAGGTTAGAGAACATAATTGAGTATTCTGAAAATATTTCCTGACTTACGTCCCTTAATCTAGTATGAGCACACGGAGCCTCTTTCAAGAACCCCAGAGGAAGCAACGGAAGTAACGAATATGATCAACAAATAAACAAGGAACAGGTATTAAGAGCTTCCGAAAAACAAATAGACAAACACGGGACTCGAACCACTTACCCTAGTCCTTACGACACCAATCGCCTAGCCTAGCAATACGAGCGCTTTTACGGACACAACCAATGATCCATTCTAAAAAAATGAGGTATTAATCTAGTATGCAAACGTTTGTATGTAGTCGTCCATAAGTTTTTGTTGTTTTTATAAATTTGTCACTCCTGTTGTTCGTTTGCTTGATAAAGGTCTTGTTGGTCGAAACGTTGCTGTATATTGTCATTGTTTTTGTAAAACTACAGTACTTTGTGATTACGTGTTTTGCCAATCAAATAGTTGTACTGCAGTCTCATCTATATATTATGTAAATAAAACGAAATTGGGACATATCCTTTACAGCACATTGCCATCAACATCAGTAAACGAGTGATTTTTTTAAAGGCACCACTTATAAGTTCAGTAGTTTGCCATTGCTTTCTGGGCGGTGAAGTCTATTTTTACCTTTGTAAGAATACCACGGAAACGAATTTGCTTCCAAACTTGTCTACCGTGGGATTTGAACCAGGCACGCTTGGGTTCCGCCAATTTTAAGATGCAAACACGTCACCATGAACACAAAAAGAGCAATGTTCAACACAATCTTTCTCCCCACATTATGTTACCAGTGCCAAACCTGGACGCTGACAACAAACGATAGAAGAAAACTAGTCACAACAGAGATGAAGTGTCTACGCAGAATGCTGGGTGTAACAAGAAGAGACCGGTTGAGAAATGAAGACATCAGGAAAAAGTGGGTACAACATCAGTACTAGACTTCATCAAGAAACAACAAATTAAATGGTTCGGTCACGTAAGCAGATTACCATCAGACAGTGCACCCCAAAGAGCAATGCTGCTCCGATACAATGGGTACAAAGGAAAAGGCCGGCCACGCAAAAGATGGATCTCAGAGATAACAGAGGCGACGAAAGAGACTATCTACGAAGCGCATACTAGGTCCCGTTTTAGAAATCTCTTCCTGACCTGACGCTGTGAGGCATACAGGATTCGAGAAAGAAAGAAAGAAAGAACGCTTGGGCTTGTAATCGTGCTCACTACCGCTTGAGCTACAGCCGCTCACAAGTTCTGCTTAGGACAAATTATTTGATGATAACTGGAACAATTTATGTGAACGCCCATAACGCTAATCCTACTATGTATTCTGTCTCGGAAACTTGCATTTTGTTCTATTGCTGACACTGTTTATTGTGATAGATGTTAAGGAAATGAGGTTACATCCTTGTTTTATTACAGATATGCGAAGGGAGGTCAGAGAACATAATAGGGTATTCTTAATAATTTCCTGACTTACGTCCCTTAATCTAGTTTGTAAATACACACTATATTTTGGGTCACACATATGGAAATCAGTAAAAAACACCAAATTAGAACGACAGGTAAGAGTTAGAAGAGCAAGGGGTAGATAATGATACAGTTGGGAGGTGAACTATCAGGAATGAGACAGGCAAATGTCTGACAGAATGTTGCTTCTGGGTTCAGGGATAGAACATGTTGAGATGTCATTATAGTTAGTCTTTGCTTTAAGACTTTTATCACGGTCCTTGGGTTTCACGTGGATGGACGATGATGATAATGATGAGGAGGTTGATGATGTTGCTGCTGATGAAGATGATGTTGATGTTGCTGCTGATGATGATGATTATGATGATAATAATGCGAATGATGATGATGATAATGCTGATGATAATGGTGAAGATGATAATGATGATGTTGATTGATAATGATGATGGTGATATTGATGATAATGTTGATGGCGATGTTGATGTTAATGATGATGAGAATGCTGATGACGATGATGATAATGATGATGATGATGATAATGTTAATGATGATAATGCTGATGATGATAATGTTGGTGATGATGTTGATGATGATGATGATGTTGATGTCATAAGAGTAAGATTAAATTAAGTAAAGCTTTTCGATCCTAGTCTTATGGGTACTTGAGTCTGATAAGGACTGATGCAGATGCAGATGCAGATGAAGATGTTGATGATGATGCAGATGCAGTAGTGGTAAGATCAAATTAAGTAGAACATTTCTGTCTTTGTTTTATTTGTTATTGAACGCGACGAGAACTATTGTTATTAATATCTTTCATCCACTATGAATTCAGGAGCAGTCATGGCGCCTAACATTGCAGCTCTGATTGATTTTTGCTTGAAAGCTAGCTTTCCTTAATCATCAGTGTTCCTCATCATTCTGACAATCTTTACTTCGACTTTTGATGTACTTGTAATTTAGATTCCCAAGTCGCCCGAGTGGTTACCGGGGCCCAAAATTTGGGATGTAAAGAATAGAACCACTGTTACCTGCCACGCATGTTGTAAGAGGCGTCTGAGGAGGTTTGGCTGAAATCGGATGCACGTGTCCTACACGTGTAGAAGTCTATGCGTTTAGGGACCTACCAAACCAATGTGCAACGTATCCACGTTCTTGGCAAAGATCACACATATCACAAAGAATGATTAAAATTGGTCGTAAAGAACGAACTCAAAGAAGAAGATTCCCAATACCTCTGGTCGAAGAAGGTTCTCCTGAATGGCGAGGGACACTGGTGATAGGGAAAGCAATCCTTCACTCAAAAATCAGCAAGAAGCACCATACTGGACGGTCTGACTACGCCTGAATTCATAGTGGGCAAACGAGAAGAAGAAGATCCACAAGTAAAGGATTAGGAAACCTCTAGTCCAACCGTGTTGATGTCATCTATAGATGTTTCTAACCTACAGACCTCTAGTCCAACCGTGTTGATGTCATCTATAGATGTTTCTAACCTACAGAGACTCATGTGGATCTAATGCCCTTGGAATACGGCTATTCGCAGCAACGAGAGAGCGAACATGTTTGCATGGAAAGTTTTGCATCGACTGTTGGGGAGTTTGGGATTGATAAGTGGGATGTTCTCCGGTCTCTTGGCGACCTACTGTTGAATGAGAACACTAAAATTGACACTGAATAAATCTAGCGATTTAAGGAGTTTGGAATGTGCACGCTGTACAAGTAGAACTGGATGTTTGAGGAGCAGAGAGAAGAGTGTGCTTAATCATTGAGACGCACGAACCATCCGTATGCATACCCTTCGACATCTATTGGGGCAGATTGAGCACCTATGGGTCTGCCCGGAGTTCTGTAACCAATAACCAACTCTATTTACTATCTCATATTCATCATCATCAGGTGCCGTCTCCACATCGAAGGTTGGCTGCAATGAATCTCCAGCATCTTCTGTCTTTCGCCTTGGTGTTGCACACTGCCAAACTGTAACCTACCATTTTTAAAGTTTCCTCCCACTTATCTCTCGGTCTTCCTCTTGCTCTTCCCCTCAACTTTCCCCTCTAGTAAATGTTTTATCATGGTGTCATGTCTTTTATGTGCCCAAAATACTTTACTTGTCTGAATTTTATTTATCTTAATAATTGTTTCTTCATGCCTAGTTTTCCTAACACTTGTTTATTTGTCTGTTTTTCTGTCCATGAAACTCTGCCATTTTTCTATATATCCACATCTCAAATGCATCAATTCTGTCTTCTAACTGCTTGTTCATTGTCCATGTATCACATTATGTATTACTAAAATGACGGTTCTGTTGTCTGTTAAGATACATATACTTTTAGTTTCCTTCTTTTTTAGAATGTATATTCTTCCTGCTAGGAAAGGTTGGGTTGGGGGGCAATATAGATCACAGTCAGATTACATAAAGAAGATCTACTTAATGAAAAACAGGAACTTGAAATGAGTTATCAGGAAGCGCAGTCAGGAAACCGTTGTCACGGAGCAAGCCAAATAACTTGAATTTCAACATGTCGCTGTGCACGACCAGAAGCAAAACATGCAAAAATAAAGTCAAGTATTTCTATTATTGAGGATGGTGTTTACATGTGAGATTTGCAACACTATCTGCACCATCGTTTGTAAACAAAATGTTGAAGAAGAATCCTGCAAATTATATTGTCAAATACCTTTTTTCTTCTTTTGCGTTCTCACTAGATTGAAATTTCAGATTCACTAATAAAGGCTCTGGGCATTGCAAGACAGGCACTGCTTCATAAATAGTGTTTTTCGACTCCTCTGTTATCTCTGAGGTCCACTTTTGAGTGGACGGCCTTTTGCTCTGTATACATTGTATCGGAGTAGCATTGTCATTGAAGCACCCAGTTTTGTTGGTAATCTGCATATGTGGCCGAACTATTTAATTTGTTGTTTCTTGATGAAGTTCAGTACTGATGTTGTACCCACTTTTTCACTGATGTCTTTATTTCGAAACCAATCTCTTCTTGTTACACCCAGCATTCTGCGTAGACACTTCATCTCTGTCGTGATTAGTTTTCTTCTATAGTTTAATATCAGCGTCCAGGTTTGGCACTGAGAGCATAATTTTGGGACAAATATTATGTTGAGCATTGCTCTTTTTGTGTTCCTGGTGATATGTTTGCATTTGATTATGTACAATTCTTCTTATTTTGTCGTCACACTGCTACCGGGTTGTTGTCTTGCACTGTTCTGGTGACTTGGGGGATTGCTATTTGTGCTCTTTGGCCTGATTCTGCTAGGCCACATAACAATCGTTTTCGTGGTCTTCCTCTCGCTTTCTTTCCTGATGTTTTGCTGTAGAAGACTGTGTATACAGTGGAGTGTGGATGCATTAAGTACCCTACAACAATCAATCTATCTATCTATATATTTTCTAATCATGTTCTGCTGTAGAAGACTGTGTATATAGTGGAGTGTGGATGCATTAAGTACCCTACAACAATCAATCTATCTATCTATATATTTTCTAATCATGTTCTGCTGTAGAAGACTGTGTATACAGTGGAGTGTGGATGCATTAAGTACCCTACAACAATCAATCTATCTATCTATATATTTTCTAATCATGTTCTGCTGTAGAAGACTGTGTATACAGTGGAGTGTGGATGCATTAAGTACCCTACAACAATCAATCTATCTATCTATATATTTTCTAATCATGTTCTGCTGTAGAAGACTGTGTATACAGTGGAGTGTGGATGCATTAAGTACCCTACAACAATCAATCTATCTATCTATATATTTTCTAATCATGTTCTGCTGTCGAAGGCTGTGTATACAGTGGAGTGTGGATGCATTAAGTACCCTACAACAATCAATCTATCTATCTATATATTTTCTAATCATGTTCTGCTGTCGAAGACTGTGTATATAGTGGAGTGTGGATGCATTAAGTACCCAACAACAATCAATCTATCTATCTATATATTTTCTAATCATGTTTTGCCTTTCGGTGTCAGATTTAAAAAAAGACATCTGCAGCGAGCCTCCCTATGCGATTTGAACAAGATGGAATTTAGTGACTCGGATATTACGTCGATCCATCGTTTACGTGGTCATCCTTTGTATCTATTGTTGTTGTATCTGAGTGATATTTCTCTCTGTTGGAGACTGTCTTGTGGTAACCTTGATACATGTCTGAACCATTTAACCTGTTGTTTCTTGATATATTGTAGCACCGGCGAGGATCTCACTCTTCTTCTGATTTAATCGTTTCTGATCTTATCTCTTCCTGTAACATTTCGAATTTGTCATGAACACTTCATCTCTTCCTGTAACATTTCGAATTTGTCATGAACACTTCATCTCTGTTCTTTGGATTCTTTTATTTGTTCTCATTTGTTGTCAGTGTCCATGTCTGACAACAAAATAAGATAATAATCGTGTTTCATGACAAGAGCTAAGCACGAATGTGAAGTGTGTACTTGTTGAAATTGTGTGCAGACTAAACAACAGGAAAACAACACTGATACAGATGTTGGATTAAATATGTAGACAAGGAAGAACAATAAGAAATATAATAACAAACTATAACGAATTCTTAATGTCCATTAAAACAAGTAAAATACTTCACATACACAGGGAGCATTTTGTCAGCAAACGGAAGAATAACTAATGAAATCAAACACAGATGCAACAAAGTAAATCAAATGATAGGAGAAATGGCGGCAATTTTAAAATGCAAAGATGTCACCATGAACACAAAAAGAGTTATGTTCAACACAATTTTCTCCCACATATTCACCTATCACTGCCAAACCTGGACGCTGTCATCAAATGATAGAAGAAAACTAGTCATGACAGACAGCAAGTGTCCACGTAGAATGCTGGGGTAACACAAAGAGAACGGTTGAGAAATGAAGACATTAGGAAAAATGTGGGTACAACATCAGTACTAGACTTCGTCAAGAAACAACAAATTAAATGGTTCGTCCACAAAAGCAGATTATCAACAGACAGTGCGCCTCAAAGAGCAATGTTGCTCCGATACGATGGATACAAAGCAAAAGATCGGCCACACAAAAGGTGAACATCAGAGATAACAGAGGCGACGAAAGACACTATTTATGAAGCTGACACAATGTCTCCTTCTAGAAATCTCATCTTATCCTGACGCTGTGAGGCAAAACAAGATTGAAGAAAAGAACAAGAACGAAAAGAATGAACTGCATGAATTAAGTGAAATTGTTTTGTAAATTTCTTGTTCTTCTTCTTTTTCTGTTTGTCCGCTATGAATTTAGGCAGTGGCGGCTCGTCATTAAGGGCCAGTGGGGTCAGGCCCCAATAAAAATAATTTATAACGTGTATTTATTATTTTATAAATTAAAATATAGCAACCAAAAACCATGGTTATCCGGAAAAAAATATCTGGCGCCACCAACAAAAATGATCACGAGCCGCCACTGAATTTAGGCGTAGTCATGGAGTTTTGTTTGGCGCTTCTGACTGATTTTTTTTTGGTGATGGTATCCTTTCCTTGTTGTTAGTGTTTCCTGCCATACAGTTAATAGCCGTCCATAGCAAGCGATGATGACAACAGCATCAGACATGTGCTGCTGCACCTCTCTGGTGTGTACGGAGGTGACTGTAGAGTCCAATCCCCGAACACAATCCCCTACCATAGGTGGAGCATACATGATCCAGGTTAAACCTTTTGAGTGTTGTGTGTTTTATCTTTTTGCGCAGCTCGTTTTCTCTGCGCATCAACGGCACAACGATTCTCAGCTTTGCGAGTTCCTCTTGTGTTGTAACAGCGCCACATTTGACGATCTTTTACCAGGGATTCCCAGCACGTGGTTTCTATATCAAAGCATTTTAGATACACTTTATGAGTGTTTTTAAAGTGGTTTTTCTGTCCCCTTCAAGTTCGCCATACATCAACTGTTTTTCTGTCCTCCAGCAGAGCGTCTGTCCCCTTCAAGTTCGTCATACATCAACTGTTTTTCTGTCCTCCAGCAGAGCGTCTGTCCCCTTCAAGTTCGTCATACATCAACTGTTTTTCTGTTCTCCAGCAGAGCGTCTGTCCCCTTCAAGTTCGTCATACATCAACTGTTTTTCTGTTCTCCAGCAGAGCGTCTGTCCCCTTCAAGTTCGTCATACATCAACTGTTTTTCTGTTCTCCAGCAGAGCGTCTGTCCCCTTCAAGTTCGTCATACATCAACTGTTTTTCTGTCCTCCAGCAGAGCGTCTGTCCCCTTCAAGTTCGTCATACATCAACTGTTTTTCTGTCCTCCAGCAGAGCGTCTGCCCCCCTCCAGAGAAGATAATTTTGGAGGGAATGTTGTCTTGAAGACGAATGAGAGGAAGACATTGGCGATCTGAGAATGACTGCTGCTGACACCGGTCAACTTGCACAGAACAGAGAGTTTTTCAGGATTGCTGTCATGGGAGCCAAGTTCTGGAAGGGACAAGCAACTTGATGATGATGACGAACTTGCCTAAAGCGTTCGACTATCTACTCAAACATAAAGAGGCTATAGGTTCAATCCTACACTCGACTTTTCACACGAGAGGAAAGAAGTGGCCTCCCCTCCTGCACACTAGACCATAAAATATGAAGTGACAGTTAGCTTTATACCCTAAGATCTGAAAACGCTACGCGACATTTATTTATTTCTTCTTTGTCTTCATCTTCTTTTCTAATCCTGTTTCTTCACAGTGTCAGGATAAGAAGAGATTTAGAGAAAGGGCTTTGTGTCACTTCATAAATAATGTTTTTCCTCACTCTGTTATTTCTGAGGTCCCATCGACATCATCCTACTTTATCGTGGTTGCAGGGTTTGTGGTTGGAGGGTTTGTGTACCATTAATATCATTCAGGCTATGTCGGCGGGTGTCTTAACTCCTAGCAGGTCTAACCAAGCCAAACAGACTGAAGATGAAAGGCGAGACCAAAGTGCGTGGAGCAGGATGAGGCCTCGTAAGGTGACAGTGCAGAACCACCCACCGGCAAGTGGTAAAGGCTCTGGCTGCAATCAACCCATCCCCAGGTATGGGACAAATAACAGTCGTCTCTCTTCCTTGAAGATGACATCATTTTCTTGTCTTGTCTTCTACTTCAATGACACTTTCCTCCAAGTATATGGAATTAAATTATAGTATCCAGGAAGCACACCCTGCCCAAAAGCCAGGGTTGGTAAGCCCGACGACAGAAAGTCCCATAGAGTAGGAAGACTCCAGACAAACCCGGGAAGACAGATCTCGTAAGCAGGGAACTGCAAACGTCTAGAAAACAAACTAAAAAAAGATTCATCAGGAACGAAATGTGTCACCAGGAACGAAATAAATGAACACATTATCGGAACAAAAGAACAACTTACAAACACATGCAGATACCATTACATAGCATTGGGCCGAAGGACGAAAGCTCAAGTGCCGCTGGATCATTGAAGAAGAAGAATGACTTAATGGCAATGGTCATTTATGAGGTTCACCATTTGCGAGGACGGCATTTATCTTTGTATCTAGTGTATCGGAGGGGACAGCATTTATCTTTGTATCTAGTGTATCGGAGGCAAGACTTATAATTCAAACATTGAAACATTTTGAAAACTGACAACCCCCATCCTAAGACAGTGTTGACTCACTAATAACCTCGTTTAATTAACCTCCATCTTCTTCTTCTTCTTCTTGTTTGCGTTTGCCTGCTTTGTGTTCAGCTCAACGGTGTATCGGTAGCGCTCTTTCAGTTATGTCCCTTGTTACGCTTAACTCCCTTTGTTACGAAAGGTTAACCTTTGCAAGGTTACGAAATGGCGACATTTCGGTAGGCTTATATGTAGCTTCAAAGTCCGACTGTTGTTAATGTAAAAACACACTATATACGCTATTACATTTAGCTATAATAAAAGTTCCTATGTAGCTCTAGATTATTGTGAAGTTTAAGTCTGTTATATAATATAATTATGAAGTTATATCGGTATGAACTAGTCACATTCCAAGTAGCTGACGACGATGTGCTAATTACGCAGATGGGGTACGTTGTTAATATTCATTGAAGGAAGAAATATGAGATACATCAATGTACAAAGTTTAGTTTTTGACAAGGAACACGTTATCTATACTAAAATTTATATTTTTAATACGCACAGTTAACAGAAATATAGTGAGAATTCTTCATTGCCATGAGATTTTCTGAATGAATGAGAAGTAAGAGAAAAAAAAATTGTTAAAATAAAAATGAAATTGTAATAACACGTGTAGAATATAATAATTCCAGAATAAATTAATTGTAAAGAATTTTATTTCATTATAGCGTAGAGCACGATGGTTGACATATAATACCATACTCATATAATGTCAACAGCTAACGAAAGACGAATTTTAAAAGCTATGTCTGGTCATTTATAATAGCATAAAAATGTCATAGACAGTTATGATAAATTACTGTTAAATTGCTAATATATTTAACATATCTCAACATACCAAAATGTTATATATATATATATATATATGTTAATCACAATAACATAAATTCACACATCTATTTTTAACTTCTAAATTGTTATTAAGACAGCTAGACAATACAGCAGTGACAAATTGTACAGCCCAGAGGTCTTCTATTATTTAAACTTTATGTTTTTCACAGTGAACTTGTGTATTTACAGTTGGATAAGTTTGTAGCAGCTGTGTTTCTATGATAAATTTTAATTCCTTAGTTTTATTTCTTAACTAAGCTCTTTTCTCTATACCAGCTAATTGAATGTACAACTTCTCCTTGTTCTCCTAAAAGCCACCCAAAACCATTAAGCATGATCCAGTTTGCACAGTGATGTTCTAGTATGTGTTGATTTGGAATTATTTTATCTGGAAAATACAGTCTGTATATTGTCATATAATCTTGTATTGCTAATTGTATTTCTGGAACTGTGTAAGCATGTATTGATCTACTGTGTGAGATGTAATTGTGAACTTTTTCAAATGCTGTATTTAATGAATTAAAAATTCTCTTAGATCAATGCAAATTTATTATATCCTTATTCTGCAGTGTACAATTGTGTGTGTTTATGACATCTTCTGTAAGATTTTATAGACTTTACATGTTAAGTATTTATATCAGTGGATACCAACAAAAGCTCTACTATGATATGCCTGTGGTGTGATTTTGTGTTTATCTAATACTTTATCTAAATGTGAACATATTGGACCAGACCTATCACACAGTGCTACAAACTCAAGTTCTAATAGGTTTGACTAGTGTCTTTTAATCTTAGTATTGCATTTTGTTTTCTCCTCACTTTCACAAACTAATAAATCTGCATGTAACTTGTTTATTTATAATTTGAACATATCTGCCTGATGCTAATTATTACCATATTGTTTAAATATTGTATGTGTTTGAACTAGTGTGTTCCTTTTCTATGTTTCATGATATCTCTGTTATTCTGTCAGCTTCTTTTCTAGTAATGTGTGATGTTTATGAACAATACCTAATAAAATGTAAGGTAAGGAGGAGCAACTTTGTCAATATCAATATTTAAAATTGGAGCATGCAAGCAGTTCTACATTGATGCATGTTTTTTATTACCATGCCAATTGTAATGAAACGATTGTGATATTGTTTCAACAATGACAGACCTCTGGCTTGTACAGATCTGCTCTCCGTTGGAACCTGAAAGTCTTTACGTGATTGGAGGCACCACAAGCATGGATATCTTCCTGTGCATCTGATAGCCCATACACTTTTGTTAAAAATCATAATCTCCATAAAAGAAACCACCAGTTTCTTACCCTCCCACTCTAACTGTTAGTGTTTCTATCGAGATTTCATATCTGTCATAATTGTTTCTACATTGTTGTATATATCTTTAACTTTAGCTATTGCTACTAGAATAGATTTTAATTTAAATTTGGTCTTGCTAAGTTTGCAATTTGCATTGTGACTTTGAAACTGTTCTTGCCATGGTCACCTCCCACTTTAACCCAAATCTGATCTTCTGGTATACATCTGCTATGCTATGTTAATAATCCCTCTCTGATATAATCACTAAGAAGTGTACAAACAAACCTACCCAAATCTGATCTTCTGGTATACATCTGCTATGCCATGTTAATAATCCCTCTCTGCTATAATCACTAAGAAGTGTACAAACAAACATACCAAATCTGATCTTCTGGTATACATCTGCTATGCCATGTTAATAATCCCTCTCTACTATAATCACTAAGAAGTGTACAAACAAACATACTCAAATCTGATCTTCTGGTATACATCTGCTATGCCATGTTAATAATCCCTCTCTGATATAATCACTAAGAAGTGTACAAACAAAACTACCCAAATCTGATCTTCTGGTATCATACTGCTATGTATGTTAATAATCCCTCTGCTATAATCACTAAGAAGTGTACAAACAAAACTACCCAAATCTTTAATATAAGCATATGGTGCCTCCATTGTATGACCATCATGTCCCTCAAATACTTTCATATCAAATGCACCAGTCTCTTGTAACATCTTTAGACACTGCCTTTCTGATCTTCATGTGGCATCTCAACCCCAACCTACTTCAGATATGCTTTATGTTTTCTTTCTTGCCTCCATGATAATCCTAATGATTCTTTCATAGAAATAGCTAAAGGAGTTGGGACTATTACTTTTAATTCTGCTACTTTACTGATATTCACACAGGATCTTTTGGAGTCATTAATTTCATGTGCTTAGTTGCACTTAAAGAATCAGTTGATGTCCTGCTACAAGTTCCTAACATCTTGAAGATACTTAGACCGCTTTCGTTTTGTTGGAATTTATTTGTGATGCTTGTTTCCTGATTTTACTATTTAAAAAATACAAGTGGTTGTCCTCTTGTTCTGCATGTTATTACATTATGTGAGTGAGATGTGTTTAGTTTTCTTCTAACAAAATGTGTAAATAACTCTTCCTCACCTCTAGATAGAGGCTCTTGAAGTGATTTACTAAGATAGAGATGGATTTTCTTGCTATCTAACATTGGTGAGGTTGAAGAGCATGTCATGTGTGATGCAGTTTTTTTTCTATGTAAATTGTCTTCAACAGTCACATCAACCTCATCCTGTAAAAATATCCTACACATCACTGCAAGGCTGCTTAGAATGCATGGGAGATCATGGAGGACAGTATCCAATGTAACTGTGGGCTTAGAATTCATGACATTTTTGAAACAACTAAGACGATTTTGTATAGTGAAAACATAGACTACGCTCATTTACACTAACATCAGAGTTAAACTCAGTCCATATATTCTGAGATTTATCAGCAATGTTGTGCGTTGAGTGAATTTTCTGATAGTGTGCTTTGAACACGTATAATTCTTGACACACATCTCCTACACATACTTGTTGAATGTTTATTGGGAAAATCATTATTTACATTTATTCCAAATGTCATTTTTAATGTTACACTGGCTAGCTTGTGGTATGATTTTTTCTTTTTGATTAAGAGTTTTCTCCACATGTCCTATACATGTCCTATGGATATTTGAGATGCTTGTCCAATGTATGTGCCATGTTAATATAATTGCAGTATAACATGCAGTATTAATAGGATGCAGTAATTGAGTTTGTAGTATTGCAATAGTTTTAGCAAACAATATCTCAGCCTGAAATAGATAATTTACAAATTATTAGCTATTATTACATATTATATATAATTTTTCTGTGGTTACAAGCAATTTATTTCAATCATAATATATTCTATTATTTACCTTTATTTTTACTTATAACTCCCAATAGCATAATGTTACGAACTTACAGTCCCTAATTAGATCTCCAAAACATATTGTAATCGGTCGTTGGTAATATTCAGATAATGAATAATGTGTTCTGTCGTCAATATATATGGATGATTGCATCTAGTCACATTTCATTTTAGCTAGGAATTTATAATACTAAACTTATTTCGATATATAAAAACTATACTATAAAACTATAAATACTAAACTATATTCGATACAAATATCAACCAACCAGCAGAAATACAGCATAACAGAGTTTTGTAATTATGCTTAGAATTAGCGTTTATCGCTCTGTAAATAACAACACTGTTGTTTACAAGAGTCGGAGTGAATATGACGTAGTAGTCGTAAAAGTGAATCGAAACAAAACGGTCGTCAATCTAGCGATCAAAGTTTGTAAGCTTCAATATAACGTGCGTACACTAAAATTGAACAAAGAGAGAGGAATCATTCATCATTTTGAAAATGTATGACTCAGTGACGATATATATCTTAATCGTATGAAAATATGAAGTTTTGGAGTTGTAACTGTGCAAAAAGTAGCGGTGTACAAAATTATAATTATTGCGTTGACCCTTCGTAATTGTCTCGTTATATGTAGCTTTCCCTTACGAAATGTTTATAAAATATTTTGGTAATATGAAATACTTTAAAGTTTATAATAAATTTCATATTTTCTAGAAAAACGTGACATACAAGTATACTAACCTGATTTATTTCACACCAGTTTCGCCGATTAACTAGAAATTCAAAATGGATACAAGTTATGAACTTTTTTATTACCCAGCATTCAACGCGCGAAGAATGTCTTACTTGGAGGCAGCGCCGGATTAGCCTAGTAGCAGAAGTAGTAAATGCTACGGGCCCCGCGCTTCTAGGGGGTTATTGGTTATTGGTTATTGGTTACTAAACTGACGTCATAGCACTCCGGACAAACCCATAGGTGCTCAGTCTCCCCCAACAGATATCGAAGTATGCATACTGATGGTTCCTGTGGCTCGCTGATTAAACACACCTCTCACTCTGCCTCTCAGGCATCCAGTTCGACTTGAACAAAGGTAATTCCAAACTGCTTAAATCGCTTGATTCTAGGGCCCTGCGCCTATGTGACAGATGAAAATTGAAAAATAACCAGATGTTATATCAAAACACGGAAGCTGTCTGAATTTTTAAATGTCATGTGATGGTGCTGAATCCAACGAAATCGAAGCAGAAAATACAGAAGACGTGTCTCACTGTGTAGTAGATGAAGGCAATGCTATAGAAGAATCATCATTACCAATATTACCATTAAGATCAGCAACTCTTCACGATTTAGCCACATTTTTCCAAGACAAACTGAAATCAGATGTCAGCAAGTCCTCCCAATTTAGCATATCATCTTCAAGCCAAAGAGAGGCAGAAAGCACAGCACATGCTTCTAATTAGCAACATCATCTACAAGCCAAAAACACAACGAAAGTAAAATGTACTCCAACGATATTGGTGAATGGCCAAACAACTTCAATCGAGATTATTGGATTGTGAAAGAAAGTAGGAAATGCAAATATGAACAGTGATTTCGTCTAAAAACCACAAAAACCCTACGATAAGAAAACAATCCACGATTTTGTGAAAGTCGTTTTTCACATACACATACATCAACAACAAAACTCACGTGAGAGATTGTTGTGTTATACAGAAACTAAGGACAACTGTTCTGTTTTGTTTGCAAAGTTATTGATTTAGGCTGTACCATAGAGTACTGTGTATTTGGAATACTCGCAGTTAAAATCTATTATAGCGAAGAGATCTTGAAAAAAACTCCAAATATTGTCAGCTCTTACCAAGAGGATTTGGAAGAAAACCTAGGCGACGAACTTATGCAGTTCACTGAACTTCTTAAAATTAATGTAGCTGCTGCTATTAGCAACGAAAGCATGAGTACTTGAACTGCAATTTATAAACTTATAATGGAAAATTCATTAGAGTCGTGTTTCCCAAATGTAGAAAGTCTTATGAATTTATTTGTCTTTAATGATTACCAACTGCAGTGGAGGACGTTCTTTTCACATTAAAGTGTATAAAAAGTGAGTTAAGAAACATGATGGGACAAGATCGTCTAAATAACCTCACCTTAATGAACATTGAATGTAATTTACTTAGAGAAATTGATTTGTCTAGTGCTATCTCTAAATTTACTCACATTAAATCGAGACAAGTTTGTTTGTAAAAGTTGTGTATTATTTTGTTATCATACAAACCTAGGGCCCCGCGCTAGCCTAATCCGGCACTGCTTGGAGGTTCCTTAATCGGTATTTTAATACAAATAGGTCGCCTTGCGTAGTCAGTGTTGTGTTGTATGGCGCTCCTGACTGATTTTTGCGTGAAGGCATGTTTTTCTTATCAGTGTCCAATGCCATACAGTGTGTATTGCAGGCGTTTATATTTCAAATGTCCGCCTGCCCAGCGTTTTCGTAGGCGTGGACAACGGGTGACTAGCCCTTTGTGAGTGCGGGTTCAATTCCGGGGGCTGGCAGAAAAGCCACAGGTTCCCCAGATTTACGGTGTTCGTGGCACCGAACCGAAAGGTTACGATGTCCTGCGCAGAGCCGAAGAGCTAAGCTCAAGTGCTTCTGGATCTGAAAAAATATTTCAAATAATATAAAACAAATTGGTGGTGGTGGAGGCGAAAGGGCGGGGGGGTTGTCGCGTACTGTTTGGGACTTTAACATTTCGGAAATGTACAATTTTATAAATCTGTCGAAACTAGTGAAGTTAGAGATATGCGGTAAGAGAATGATAATAAAAAGAAAAATGAAGGTCAGAAACATGGAGACAGAGGAGAAAAGATTAGTTATTAGGCTTACTACAATCGTCGGAGAGTGTAAAGGCGATTGATGAGAAACTAAAGAGGAACGACTTGGAAGATCAGCGGAAAGGAAAACAAATGTACTGTAAACTAGATTTAAACTAAATTTCCAGTGAAGAACGGTACATCTGCTAGTAATGAACATAACATGGAACGAATTCAGGAGAAGTGATGGAAGTAGAGAAATGTCTGGTCAACCACTAGTAACAACTGTTATAAGAAAGAGAAGATGAGATATATTGGGCATACCTTGAGAAGAAAATGATCAAAGAATATCAAAGCAGACATTGAAGTTTGATGCAAAGGGTTCAAGAAAGAGAGGACTCTCTATGGATACCCTGAAACGAACTTTGATGAGAGATGTGATAAATATCGGTCTCAATATCATGGAAAAGATTGAGCATCAAGTCTGCATTAAACTTTGACTGCGATCAAGTCTGCACTAAACTTTGACTGCGATCAAGTCTGCACTAAACTTTGACTGCGATCAAGTCTGCACTAAACTTTGATACATCTCCGATTAGGATCCATCTCAGTGCAGTTATTATTTCTATCTCTCTCTCTACCTTTTAAGCCGGATTGGAACATATGACCTCAATCAACTCATGCCAAGTCTTTCTAGTTCTTGCTATCTCCTGCAGCTCTCTCTCTAGCTCTTCTTAATATTGTTAATCTCTGCCTTCAAATCTCGTCTTCGTGTATTTCTAGGCCTCTCTTTCTTTTGCTGTCCCTGTGGATTCCAGGAAACGACATTTCTTGTTATATTCCCCTCTAGTTTTCTCAAAGTGTGTCTTATCCAGCGCCAGAGACTTTTTTAACATCTTGGTTCACTGGAATCTGTCTTAATCTCCCTATAAGTTCCTCATTTGTGACCCTATCATACCATCTCAGTCTCTCTTTCTACGCAGGCACCAGTTGGTGAATG
The DNA here is from genome assembly GCA_020796225.1 of Arion vulgaris. Lineage (NCBI taxonomy): Eukaryota > Metazoa > Mollusca > Gastropoda > Stylommatophora > Arionidae > Arion > Arion vulgaris. The sequence continues at coordinate 42,430,872 of CM036760.1, forward strand.
TTTGCAACTTATGCGTTACTATTTTAGTCGTTCTCCATGTTTCTGACTCATATATCAGAAATTATTTTCTATTACAGCATACAATTAGATCGTGTTCATCGTCTGGTATATTAATCTAAATTTATAAAACAACACTTAAAAAACATAGACCGGACCTGGTTTCGGGTTTGTTGAAGATATAAATACCAGAATGTTGAGTGTTCATTAGGACATAACACAGCTGGTGTCATTTTGTACAAGAGTGATAACTCTAGAGAGACAGGAGAACAATGTCAACAATGAAGTTATTACAGAGAGTTGCCTACCTTGTTCTGTTATCTGGTAAGTATTTCAATTCTTCTTCTTCGTCTTCTTGAAACTCTCCATATCGACCATTTGCTACCCACTCTTTGTGATTTCTAGTGATCTGAGCCTTCTTCTGAAACTCTCCATATCGACCATTTGCTAACCCACTCTTTGTGATTTCTATGTGATCTGAGATTAAGAGCGATTGTACTTTATGCCAGTTATGCCTACTAAGTAAGCAAGCCCATCCGATTTCTACGACACTTTTATTTACTATGGTAGCTTCTCTTGGCCCTAATTCAGTCGCTTTCATACGACATGCCTTGTAGGTCGCAGTATTACTATTATTTGTTCCTCTGCGAGCCCCTGAACATACGGCCGTTCAATTTCAATTATTAATTTGTTAATATTTTCTTTTTTTTTCAACCCTGCAATCCTACGTTAATTTCTTAATTACAATCTTTGTCCGTCCATTCATCAAGTAGTGGCATATCCTTTGTGGAACATCACTTTTATCACAGACCGCCTGAAAAACTCTCTGTCTCTAGCTCAAGAAGTAGCATATCCTTTGTGGAACATCACTTTTATCACAGATCGCCTGAAAAACTTTCTGTCTCTAGCTCAAGAAGTAGCATATCCTTTGTGGAACATCACTTTTATCACAGATCGCCTGAAAAACTCTGTGTTTCTAGCTCAAGTAGTAGCATTTCTCTTGTGGAACATCACTTTTATCACAGACCGCCTGAAAAACTCTGTTTCTAGCATGTTCTCGAGCCTCATCAAGGGTCATGTTCAAGGTTTCTATGACGTTCTGCCACCGCCTTCGTCTTGGTCGTCTCTTGCCTCATACTCTAGGAATCATACCTTCCATTGTGTCTAAGTATTACATCAGCCCATGTGTTGCCCATGTTCAGAAGGGAGGCAAAGAATAGTAACAGTGCGACCTACAAGGCATGTCGTAAGAGGCGACTGAAGAGGGCTTAGGAAGCTACCTAGTAAATAAAAGCGTCGCAGAAATCGGATAGGCTGGCCTGCTTGTAGGTGCACAACTGCACAACGTACAATCGGTCTTGAGCTCAGATCACAGAAATCTAAAAGATTAGTTTAACAAGTGATCGATATGAAGAGTTCAGAAGAAGATTATATTATGACAGCCGTTCAATCCTACATTCAATTTTTCCATGTCATTTTCATATTTCAATCATTTCTTCATACAATCTTGTCCTCTTCAATCATACATTCATTTCTTCCACATAGTCTATTGTCTCTTTCCTTCAAATTCTGTACTTTCACAATATCTCCTCCGTTCATGCACTCTTTATTTCTACACTCGAATGTTATTTTTAATTTATTCCATTGTTTCATTCAGTAATCCTTCATTAATTTCTGTTTGTCTTTTTGCTATATTTAATTTGTTTTAATCTCTATATTTAGCTGTTCTGTACGTTAGCATTTTGTCCATATTTAAGAGGCGACAAAAGTTTCAGTTAACAATATCTTCATTTTACATCGGACATGTTCATAGGTGCTTCGATCTCCTTTACAAAATCTCCAACAACGTCCAGCGACTGACCGTACCAGTTGGATATTGATTGATGAGCCTACTGATACATACAACAATCAATAAAATCATTGGAAGCCACAGAGATGTGGTTTTACAGAAGAAGTACTGAAAATTCTATAAACATCGAAGAAAGCAAATGAAAATGTGTTAAGTCAGGTCTGCGCACAAAGAAATCTTATCAAATGAATTGGAATCAGACAATCAAGGTTCTTCGGACATATAATGCGAAGAGAAGGTTTAGAACATTTGGTGAATACAACGAACATTCAGGGAAGGAGAGATTCTTGAAATCAAAGGTAGAAGATGTTGGATGGCCTGACATCTTGGTTCGTCAAAAGGTCGACGTCAGAACTCATTACGATGACCAAGCAGAGAGAGTTGTTGAGAGACATGATCGTCTAAGCCGGCATGGCAATTGATTGAATGTGTTTCAAACTCTATATTTAGCTCTTTTATACGTTATAAAATGTTTCTGATGTAGACCTAGGAAGCTACCTAGTAAATAAAAAGCATCGCAGAAATCGGATGTGCTGACCTCCTTGTAGGCACACAACTGACACAACGTACAATCGCTCTTATGCTCGGATCACATAAAAATCACACAGAGTGGTTAACAAGTGGTCGATATGGAGCGTTCAAAGAGGAAAAAGAAGCCATGAATAGGTAAACCTGACAAGTCTTTGCTTTGATCCAACAATGTGAAATATACTGTCATCTTCAAAACAAAGCTCAGGATATTCAGCTCAATTGTCAAATCTATGTTGCTGTATGGATCGAAAACGTGACGAGTCACCAAGTTTAATAAAAAAAAAAAAAATTAAGAACATTGTCAACGGATGTCTTTGGCAGATTCTCAAACTGTGAGGGTATGACAGAGTTTCAAACACAGACCTGTGGATAGGAACAGGACAGGGACCCATGACCAGGGCCATGTCGTGCTATGATACAGAGAGGCATCGCATCAGGGGCACCGCAAGGCGGCATAATCAGAGAAATAAAATACATTAAAAATATGTATTGAACCATTCAATAATTAAATACCTTTACGAAACGCTTTTCTATATAATGGTCTGTTATTCCGCTATTGATATATACGATTTATGATTTATCGCACGCCTCTGATTAAGCGCTTTCGGTACCCTTTAATTTCAGTTTCTGGTGCAGGTACATCGTTGACAGAGCTCGCTGAAAGACTTTTGATCTGACAGTGAAAGCTATTATTTTGTTTGTAATATACCTAGCGGCCACTCCTAAAAGCTGAGGCGGCAATTATCAAGTTATCAAAAAGTCAGCTTTTTAAAGAAAGAAACAACATTTAGAGTGCGGCATCTCGAAGACTTGCATCATCTGAAATTCTACCGTACGGTCCTACCCATGACTGCCCAGGTTATGAGGAGAAAATGGCGATGGGTTAAGCATACCCTACGGAAGACACAGTCAAGTGTCAATTTGACAAACACTTGAATGAAACCCTGAGAAAACGGAAAAGGAGTCTTAGACAGACCTGGAGACAGAGTCTTCTTGAGGAATAGAAGGAGACTCGACATTCCCGGGCAGCCATAAAGAAAACAGAAAGAGATCTGGAAAAGTGGTGAAGAATTGTTGAGATCCTATGCTCGACGAGGAGCGATAAGAATAAGAGGTGTAAGTCAATAATTGTTTGGGTGTCACTAATTGCAACTAATCAAACCTACGGAACACCATGCTCATCATATTTTATATTCTTTTTTCTTTAAAAATATTTCTCCAGCACTGTATTACGGACCAAAGGTGGACTTGCAGAAATAGATCCATGCTCCAAAGGAACACAAGATACTTAAAGATTCATCACAGAGTACAGGTACTGTACAGTTACTTGTCTCCATCATGTTTTCTTTCCAACTATACTAAAGCTACCCCTTCTACTGTGTCCCCATCGTATAGTTAGTGGGAGGGCTTGTGTATACTAGCACCGCCGAGAGCTATGTTGGACGTAGATTTGCTGCTGGTAGATTTAACCAGAGCCAACTATAAACTTATGGGCCTTCGGACTCAGGTAAGAATTATGGGAAGTCAGACCACAACTAAACCACGTGACCGCGCATTCCGGTATTGATGTATATAGACGAATTCATTTTAAAATCAACACAAATGCTAAATCAAAATTATATTATGCAACAAGTTTAGTTTAACAATAAGGAATATCAATATTATGAATATTTCACCAATAAATAACCATAGACTCACAGAATTGAATAAAATTATCAAAAAGCTTGCAGTGTTCTATCAAACATATATACATTCCAGCTCTATAAATGAACCTAGGTCAGGGGTTTCCCTGTAAGTTGTCTGGCCTAGTTATTCAGGATTGGCTGAGTTTAACCATGCCGAACAGATCAAAGGATAGAGAGCAGGTAAAGAAGGACATCCACAACCCTTCAGGTTGAATAGTGTTGCGTTGGGTTGGTGGCCTACCATAATGAAAACTAGCTACAGAAAAGTCGACGACATATTTTTCAATCAGATACTGGAAAAGCAGTCAAGGATTGAGGTGGATACATGTTGGAGGAGCCGGGCGAACTCTGCAAAGGACATAGAAAAGAAGGGCGGAAAGACCTGGAATTACCTAAGCTGGATTGCTCAAGACATATATGAGCTTTGAGGTGACCTCTGCTGACTGCATCTTCTGCCTGTTCTCCTATTTCATTTAGAAAGTTGTTTGTCCTCTCAGCTGTCTTTTTCAATCTCTGGCCATCGCGTTATATCTAGTTTCTGCTACTTGTTTTTGCTGTTGTGTTCACGCTTGGTTTATTTACTATTTCATCTTCTTTCTCTCTCTACCACTTACCATGTTTCGTCTATGATCCAGGCCTTCCTGTTTGCTGATGGTTTTCCAAGTAGTTCCTCACAGATTCCAACAGCAGCCTGTGGTCATAGTTATTTCAATTAAAACATATTTTTGTTCGGATTTGAAATAAGCGAAAACACAAACATTGAAGGGAAAGAGAAATGTACACGGAGATATAATAATAATAATAATAGCCGTCCATCGCAAACGATGATGACAACAGTCTCAGACGTGTGCTGCTGTACCTCTATGGTGTGTGCGGAGGTGACTTTATTCAGGAGAATTTATTCAGTGATATTTTGTGAGAATTTATTCAATGATATTTTGTGAGAATTTATTTAGTGATATTTTGTGAGAATTTATTCAGTGATATTTTGTGAGAATTTATTCAATGATATTTTGTGAGAATTTATTCAGTGATATTTTGTGAGAATTTATTCAGTGATATTTTGTGAGAATTTATTCAGTGATAATTTGTGAGAATTTATTCAGTGATATTTTGTGAGAATTTATTTAGTGATATTTAGTGAGAATTTATTCAGTGATATTTTGTGAAAATTTATTCAGTGATATTTTGTGAGAATTTATTCAGTGATATTTTGTGAGAATTTATTCAGTGATATTTTGTGAGAATTTATTCAGTGATATTTTGTGAGAATTTATTCAGTGATATTTTGTGAGAATTTATTCAGTGATATTTTGTGAGAATTTATTCAGTGATATTTTGTGAGAATTTATTCAGTGATATTTTGTGAGAATTTATTCAGTGATATTTAGTGAAAATTTATTCAGTGATATTTTGTGAGAATTTATTCAGTGATATTTAGTGAGAATTTATTCAGTGATATTTTATGAGAATTTATTAAATGATATTTTGTGAGAATTTATTAAATGATATTTTGTGAGAATTTATTCAGTGATATTTTGTGAGAATTTATTCAGTGATATTTTGTGAGAATTTATTTAGTGATATTTTGTGAGAATTTATTCAGTGATATTTTGTGAGAATTTATTCAGTGATATTTTGTGAAAATTTATTCAGTGACATTTTGTGAGAATTTATTCAGTGATATTTAGTGAGAATTTATTCAGTGATATTTTGTGAGAATTTATTCAGTGATATTTTGTGAGAATTTATTCAGTGATATTTTGTGAGAATTTATTTAGTGATATTTAGTGAGAATTTATTCAGTGAGATTTTATGAGAATTTATTAAATGATATTTTGTGAGAATTTATTAAATGATATTTTGTGAGAATTTATTCAGTGATATTTTGTGAGAATTTATTCAGTGATATTTTGTGAGAGTTTATTCAGTGATATTTTGTGAGAATTTATTCAGTGATATTTTGTGAGAATTTATTCAGTGATATTTTGTGAGAATTTATTAGTGATATTTAGTGAAAATTTATTCAGTGATATTGTCATAGTTCCCCAGATGGCAGCGGAGGAATGGACAGTTAGTCAGATAGATAGGTAGTATAATTAGATATTTAATAGTTGAGACTATGTGTTGCACTCTCTAAGCAGAGGCGCAACACATAACAACAAGACATTTTGACGTAATGAGAACTACGTAGGTGTGTAGTGACAGTCAGTTAGTGACGAGATAGGTAAACAAGCTTCTGAGATTGACTCTTGACATGGACGGACGTGGTCGGAGAAACATCTGTAAAAGTGTAAATAAACATGATATAAGATTGCCAAAATGGAGTTACTGTCATATAATATACGGCGTCTGATGAGTGTTGTAATTGTTATGTAACAGTTCAGTTTGAAGAATGCCATCATTAATACATAGAATGGAAATCATCAACAAAGTACCTCAGGGAAGACAGTTATCGAACTATATTGTAAAGGATATATGTACAGGGAGTAATAGAAGTAATCAAAATGGTCATACATACAACAAATAAAGGAAATGTACGGTACACATATGTAAGAGAGGAGAGGAAGACACAGAATCCAGAATAACATCATCCTTCATCAATGTACGATGGTACATAAGGAACATATATAATGAGGAAGATATTGGACGTTACCACACTGTATTGGCGTCATCACTAGTATACCATCGTCGATAGTAGGGATTATATACTACAAAGTGAGATCAACACTGCCAGCATATAATGGAGCAGTATTACATAGATGTAGCACGCACGAACAATCCTATCAGTAAAGTAAAGGAGAGAGTATAGTAGGGACCTCACCATACCTCGAGGTGCACACATATACTACTATCATCATCTAAGTTAGAAACCAATCATCAAAGTTAGGAATCTACTTCAATGGTGTCAGAAGTGGGATTTCTGGGCCATCGAACATAAACATTGGATCAAGCCGATTTGATCTGAGTAGAATGCATGGATCTCCTAATCAAAAAGCTGCAATGTTGTCTCTATTGAAGTAGATTCCTAACTTTGATATGCAATAATGCTGACGATTTTCTATTACATTGTTTCAGCACAAGAGCACAGAGGGTTTACTGTTGTTGTTAACCATGGTCACCTATGACCAGTTGACGAGTCACGTTCAACGACGTGTGGTGACTAGTTCCCATTTAGCTCGTTCAACTGGGTCTTCCTGAGATCCCGTCAGGATTTTCTTTTCTTTTCGACCATGGTTGGCTGTTATAGTTAGTTGTTGTGGAGCCACGTTTATCACGTGAGGTGACTAGTTCCCTTTCAGCTTTCACCACTCTAATAACCCTATTGGACACTACCTGTGCGATTTTTCTTAGATTTCGCCGTCGGGGCGACGGCGAGGTCTCCAGGGGGGGGGTGTCATAGTTCCCCAGATGGCAGCGGAGGAATGGACAGTTAGTCAGATAGATAGGTAGTATAATTAGATATTTAATAGTTGAGACTATGTGTTGCACTCTCTAAGCAGAGGCGCAACACATAACAACAAGACATTTTGACGTAATGAGAACTACGTAGGTGTGTAGTGACAGTCAGTTAGTGACGAGATAGGTAAACAAGCTTCTGAGATTGACTCTTGACATGGACGGACGTGGTCGGAGAAACATCTGTAAAAGTGTAAATAAACATGATATAAGATTGCCAAAATGGAGTTACTGTCATATAATATACGGCGTCTGATGAGTGTTGTAATTGTTATGTAACAGTTCAGTTCGAAGAATGCCATCATTAATACATAGAATGGAAATCATCAACAAAGTACCTCAGGGAAGACAGTTATCGAACTATATTGTAAAGGATATATGTACAGGGAGTAATAGAAGTAATCAAAATGGTCATACATACAACAAATAAAGGAAATGTACGGTACACATATGTAAGAGAGGAGAGGAAGACACAGAATCCAGAATAACATCATCCTTCATCAATGTACGATGGTACATAAGGAACATATATAATGAGGAAGATATTGGACGTTACCACACTGTATTGGCGTCATCACTAGTATACCATCGTCGATAGTAGGGATTATATACTACAAAGTGAGATCAACACTGCCAGCATATAATGGAGCAGTATTACATAGATGTAGCACGCACGAACAATCCTATCAGTAAAGTAAAGGAGAGAGTATAGTAGGGACCTCACCATACCTCGAGGTGCACACATATACTACTATCATCATCTAAGTTAGAAACCAATCATCAAAGTTAGGAATCTACTTCAATATTTTGTGAGAATTTATTCAGTGATATTTAGTGAGAATTTATTCAGTGATATTTTATGAGAATTTATTCAGTGATATTTTGTGAGAATTTATTCAGTGATATTTTGTGAGAATTTATTCAGTGATATTTTGTGAGAATTTATTCAGTGATATTTTGTGAGAATTTATTCAGTGATATTTTGTGAGAATTCAGTGATATTTTGTGAAAATTTATTCAGTGACATTTTGTGAGAATTTATTCAGTGATATTTAGTGAGAATTTATTCAGTGATATTTTGTGAGAATTTATTCAGTGATATTTTGTGAAAATTTATTCAGTGATATTTAGTGAGAATTTATTCAGTGATATTTTATGAGAATTTATTAAATGATATTTTGTGAGAATTTATTAAATGATATTTTGTGAGAATTTATTCAGTGATATTTTGTGAGAATTTATTCAGTGATATTTTGTAAGAATTTATTCAGTGATATTTTGTGAGAATTTATTAAATGATATTTTGTGAGAATTTATTAAATGATATTTTGTGAGAATTTATTCAGTGATATTTTGTGAGAATTTATTCAGTGATATTTTGTGAGAATTTATTCAGTGATATTTTGTAAGAATTTATTCAGTGATATTTTGTGAGAGTTTATTCAATGATATTTTGTGAGAATTTATTCAGTGATATTTTGTGAGAATTTATTCAGTGATATTTTGTGAGAATTTATTCAGTGATATTTTGTGAAAATTTATTCAGTGATATTTTGTGAGAATTTATTCAGTGATATTTTGTGAGAATTTATTCAGTGATATTTTGTGAGAATTTATTCAGTGATATTTTGTGAGAATTTATTCAATGATATTTTGTGAGAATTTATTCAGTGATATTTTGTGATAATTTATTCAGTGATATTTTGTCCTTAAGAATATTTTCTTTATACGTTTCTAGGTTTCGATTTACGGTCAACCGATACACCGAAATGTGACGACAAACTTAAAAGGGGCTGGTACCGATTTCAAGATCTGAATGGAGCTCCGACTACAATGCCAACAACATGTCCAGGAAGAAATCGTTGTGGTACTGTTGCTCCATATTGGATGAGTGGGCAGCTTCCAACAGCGGCAAGTGAGTATACAATTAAGATCTAGTATGAGATGGGAGTTGAGGGCATCATAGACAGAGTCGGCTTCGTGGTAGAGAGAGAATGTATAGTAATAAACTTTCCATAGGTCGGTGAGCAGGTGGACTGTGGTTTGGCTGCTACAGCGGAAGATGGAGACTGCATGGGCAATGCTCAATGTGCCATGTTGTCAATCGCGTAATATTCTTCTTCTCCCCTCTTCATCCCTAGGGAGTTATAGATTCACAACCAATATTCCCCAAGATCTTCTATCCAGGACCATCTTTTCCAGATGTCTTCACTCGCTCGCATTTTCTAGCTCTCCGTCTCCAACTCCCACCTCCAGGTGTCCATGTGTCTTCCCTTTTACTCCGGGGTTCCATCGGGGCCTGATCGCATTACATAACATGTTATTGGTTAATGAACTGATGTCACAGCACTCCGGGCAGATCCATAGGTGCTCAGCTCACACTCTCCAACAGATGTCAATGGTATGAATACTGATGATTTCTGTGGCTGGCTGGTTAAACACATTTCTCTCTCTGTCCCCTAAGCACCAATCTCTACTTGTACAAAGTGTAATTGTAAACTCCTTCAATCTCTGGATTGATTCAGTGCCAATTTAGTGTCCTCATCCAACAGTAGGTCGCCAAGAGACCAAAAAACATCCTCTTTATCCACCTTAAACTACCCACCATTAAAATAACATAACGTAACACTAGAGCCAAGGGAAGACCAAGAAACAAATTGGATAGACAATACCAAGAACACACCAAATTAACACGGATATAAAACAACAAGGGCGACTCATCTGACCCTGGAACGAATATTAAAGCTCCACTCCTACTCTTAACGGCAGGAGTGGACAACCAATTTAATCATCCACCTGTGGAAAGACAATAGACAATATGACATAATCTTTTAGATTTTCATTTCATATCCTTGCTATTAGTTTTGTTTGGGATAATCATTTGCGACTACGTCTGTTTATGTTTGTGATAATTTTGTTATGGTATCTGCAGTATCCTAACATATTCCAGCGAGAGTTGTTCAATGTTCTATCAATCCTAATATATTCTAGCGAGAGTTGTCTAATGTTGTATCAATCCTAAAATATTCCAGCGAGAGTTGTTCAATGTTCTATCAATCCTAATATATTCCAGCGAGAATTGTCTAATGTTGTATCAATCCTAATGTATGCCAGCGAGAGTTAGAAAATGACTAAAGATATAGAAAGCAAGTTGAACGAATTTGAAAATAGACGTCTGCTAAAAATAATGAACATAAAATGGACCGAATGCAGGAGAAGGGAAGATATCAGAGAAATGTCTTGTCAACCACTAGTATCAACTGTTATAAGAGGGAGAAGATGGAGATATGTTGGACATACCTCGAGAAGAAGTGTCCGGTCAAACGCTGGTAACAACTGTTATCTTCTTCTTCTTCTGGCATTCGTTCTTCACGGCCAATTTTATCATTCTGATTGTGATATATAATTGATCTTTGACAAGATCTTTTGTTTTACGTTGTGCGATGCCCATGGTGACTAGGCCCGCCCACCCAATTTCAGCCAGCTGTTTATTTACTAGGGTAACTTGCCCTAGAACGATTCATTGTGCCGTATATTTTGGCTTGGATCTACGCCTTTAAGATCATCTTTTTGCCTTAAATTTGGGCTTTGTGATCTACGCCAAAGAGTGAGTCTACACTGTACGCCCTTTCTGACTGTGAGGTCGATCCAAATTAGGAACATTTCTCAGTCTTTGGGGCACATAAGCTTGTCCTGGGACAGGTCTTACGCGTATAACACACCGTGCAAATTGTCGGCCTTCGCCAATGTTTGGATTTGGACAGCATGTCAGATCTTTGCATTGTTGGCCTTACTTAACAGACCACTTTGAGTTATTCGGGAGTAGGAACATTCTCAGCCTTTTCGAGGCGCGTGTCGGCACTTGACAAATTGCAGTTACTACTCTGCATTTTCACTGGCCCCGTGAAACACTGAACTGGGGCTACGTACTATATAATGTAGAGGGTCGATTCATTAGCGCAACTTAGTGCAACTTAGATTTTGCGCTCGCCTAACATCGCCCGCCCTGGTACTTCCGGGGATATTAGTTGCGAGAACAACAGCACCGTCCCCGGTTTGTTTCAGGGAACGCAGTTTCGTTATACGCTAAAACGCAACTTTAGGATTTGCGCTCCGTCAACTTTACCCAATAGATTTATCTGCGCTTGGCCTCTTGTACGGAGTTTACCGCAATCTTCACACGTGTCGTCACGATACGTTACAGTGTTTTCAGAGGCTCATGTCGAGACCTCTGATTTGTTACACATCGTTCTAATTGATTTTTGCCCCACAGCTGGCAATTCGTGCACTGCTGTTTCTTACTTTTTCACGAACTTTTTGGACAATTTTTAATCGGACATCGGCCAGGAGATGCGTGCATTTTGTTCGTAAATTTTGGACCTGCATTGCTTTTCCGTGTTGCACTACTACCACTACCTGTAGATCTCCTTCGATCCCTACCCGCTTAGCCAAACAGGAACCGTTGTCTATTACCAGGGTTACCACGTGGAGGTGGGGTAAAATCTTGATTAGTGCCAGCTCACTAATCCTGGCGCGGCGTTGTCCCTATGCGCCTTTGACACCACAGCTGTTATAAGGAGAACATGGAAATATGTGGGACACAACTTGAGAAGAAAGGATCAAAGAATATTAAAGCAGGCATTGAAGTGGGGGAGCGATGGGTTCAAGAAAGAGAGAACGACCTAGGGAGACCCTGGAACGAACATTGCTGAGCGAGGCAAGAAATATCGGTTTCAGTTCCATGGAAGAGATTGAACAGGTTGCCCAGGATAGTGCGGTATGGAGAAATTGCTTGCAGGCCCTATGTAACGTATAACGGTAGGAGAGGAATCATTATTATTACTATTATCTGCAGTGTATACTTCTGATACATCCCTACTAACATATCCAAGGAAAAACAGACAGACTGCACAAATACAGCCAACAAATTAGACTGAATACAAACTTTATTTCTCTTTATATAGCATAGCGCCCGTGTGTTGTCGGGGCTCGTAAGTGTAGCAAAGAATACTAACCTACAAGGCATGTCGTAAGAGGCGACTGAGGTAGGGGACTAGGAAGCTACTTTAGTAAATAAATAGCGTCGCAAAATTCGGATGTGCTAGCCTACTTGTAGGTGCATACCTGGTACAAAGTTCAATCGCTCTTAGGCTTAGATCACACACAAATCACAAAGAATGGTTTAACAAGTGGTGCGTTCGATGAAGAAGAAAAAGAAATAGTAAATATTGATGATATTTTATGTCTTGTTTTTCTCTTTAGAGGGTATAGTTAACATGAAGATTTGTGCAAAGCTGAAAGATGATCCTGCAGCATCATGCTGTGAAGCCACAGACACCATTGTTATGAAGAACTGTGGCAACTTTTATGTTTATCGTCTGCTTCCAACGGAGAGCTGCGATAGTGGATACTGTGCAGGTAAGAGAATACTGTGCAGGTAAGAGGATACTGTGCAGGAAAAGAGAATAATGTGCAGGTAAGAGGATACTGTGCAGGTAAGAGAATACTATTTAAGAACTAAAAACAGTATGGAACGGAACTGATATGAAAACAACGATCAGAATACTAAGAGCATGCATATTCCCAGTGGCAACGTATGGGTGTGAAGCATGGACATTTAACAAGACAGTGAAAAACATATATGTGCTTTTGAATATAAGTGTTACAGAAGAGTCCTTCGTATATTATGGACAGAGAAGCGAACAAATAGATATATCCAGAAAGAACTTGAAATCAAAGAAAACTCATTGATGCTACAAATAAGAAAGAGAAAATTGAGATATTTTGGACATATAAAAAACATGAAGGGCTGGAGAAGACCATCATGGAAGGAGGCATATCGGCAAAGATAAGAAGAGGAAGACCATGAAGAAGATGGATTCAGTATGTAATTGATGGTTTGAACATGACAGCTGTAGAGGCGGGACATCTGGCCTATGAGAGAGAAATTCCGAAGGACTGTTGGGGTGGAATAGTTCTGCTGAGGACAAACTATTTGATGATGATGAAGAGAATACTCATGTCTCTCCCAAGTCAGAGAGAGAATTAGTTTCATGTCTCTCCCAGGTCAGAGAGAGAATTAGTTTCATGTCTCTCCCAGGTCAGAGAGAGAATTAGTTTCATGTCTCTCCCAAGTCAGAGAGAGAATTAGTTTCATGTCTCTCCCAGGTCAGAGAGAGAATTAGTTTCATGTCTCTCCCAGGTCAGAGAGAGAATTAGTTTCATGTCTCTCCCAGGTCAGAGAGAGAATTAGTTTCATGTCTCTCCCAAGTCAGAGAGAGAATTAGTTTCATGTCTCTCCCAAGTCAGAGAGAGAATTAGTTTCATGTCTCTCCCAGGTCAGAGAGAGAATTAGTTTCATGTCTCTCCCAAGTCAGAGAGAGAATTAGTTTCATGTCTCTCCCAGGTCAGAGAGAGAATTAGTTTCATGTCTCTCCCAGGTCAGAGAGAGAATTAGTTTCATGTCTCTCCCAAGTCAGAGAGAGAATTAGTTTCATGTCTCTCCCAAGTCAGAGAGAGAATTAGTTTCATGTCTCTCCCAAGTCAGAGAGAGAATTAGTTTCATGTCTCTCCCAAGTCAGAGAGAGAATTAGTTTCATGTCTCTCCCAGGTCAGAGAGAGAATTAGTTTCATGTCTCTCCCAGGTCAGAGAGAGAATTAGTTTCATGTCTCTCCCAAGTCAGAGAGAGAATTAGTTTCATGTCTCTCCCAGGTCAGAGAGAGAATTAGTTTCATGTCTCTCCCAAGTCAGAGAGAGAATTAGTTTCATGTCTCTCCCAGGTCAGAGAGATAATTAGTTTCATGTCTCTCCCAGGTCAGAGAGAGAATTAGTTTCATGTCTCTCCCAAGTCAGAGAGAGACTTAGTTTCATGTCTCTCCCAGGTCAGAGAGAGAATTAGTTTCATGTCTCTCCCACGTCAGAGAGAGAATTAGTTTCATGTCTCTCCCAGGTCAGAGAGAGAATTAGTTTCATGTCTCTCCCAGGTCAGAGAGAGAATTAGTTTCATGTCTCTCCCAAGTCAGAGAGAAACTTAGTTTCATGTCTCTCCCAGGTCAGAGAGAGAATGAGTTTCATGTCTCTCCCAGGTCAGAGAGAGAATTAGTTTCATGTCTCCCCAGGTCAGAGGGAGACTTAGTTTCATGTCTCTCCCAAGTCAGAGAGAGAATTAGTTTCATGTCTCTCCCAAGTCAGAGAGAGAATTAGTTTCATGTCTCTCCCAAGTCAGAGAGAGAATTAGTTTCATGTCTCTCCCAAGTCAGAGAGAGAATTAGTTTCATGTCTCTCCCAAGTCAGAGAGAGAATGAGTTTCATGTCTCTCCCAAGTCAGAGAGAGAATTAGTTTCATGTCTCTCCCAAGTCAGAGAGAGAATGAGTTTCATGTCTCTCCCAGGTCAGAGAGAGAATTAGTTTCATGTCTCTCCCAAGTCAGAGAGAGAATTAGTTTCATGTCTCTCCCAAGTCAGAGAGAAAATTAGTTTCATGTCTCTCCCAAGTCAGAGAGAAATTTAGTTTCATGTCTCTCCCAAGTCAGAAAGACCTAGTTTCATGTTTCTTCCAAGTCAGAAGAGACCCAGTTTCATGTCTCTCCCAAGTCAGAGAGACCTAGTTTCATGTCTCTCCCAAGTCAGAGAGAAACTTAGTTTCATGTCTCTCCCAAGTCAGAGAGAGACCTAGTTTCATGTCTCTCCCAAATCAGTGAGAGGCCTAGTTTCATGTCTCTCCCAAGTCAGAGAGAGACCTAGTTTCATGACACTCCAAGTCAGAGAGACCTAGTTTCATGTCACTCCCAAGCCAGAGAGAGACCTAGTTTCATGTCTCTCCCAAGTCAGAGAGAGACTTAGTTTCATGTCTCTCCCATGTCAGAGAGAAACTTAGTTTCATGTCTCTCATAAGTCAGAAAGACCTAGTTTCATGTCTCTCCCTAGTCAGAAAGACCTAGTTTCATGACACTCCCAAGTCAGAGAGACCTAGTTTCATGTCTCTCCCAAGTCAGAGAGACCTAGTTTCATGTCTCTCTCAAGTCAGAGAGACCTAGTTTCATGTCTCTCCCAAGTCAGAGAGACCTAGTTTCATGTCTCTCCCAAGTCAGAGAGACCTAGTTTCATGTCTCTCCCAAGTCAGAGAGACCTAGTTTCATGTCTCTCCCAAGTCAGAGAGACCTAGTTTCATGTCTCTCTCAAGTCAGAGAGACCTAGTTTCATGTCTCTCCCAAGTCAGAGAGACCTAGTTTCATGTCTTTCCCAAGTCAGTGAGAGACCTAGTTTCATGTCTCTCCAAAGAGAGACAATACATGCTACTTCCCATTACATGTATTAACAATTAATGTTTTCATCTTACAATCGTATTCATTTCTCTTAAATGTTCATGAGTTGTTAAGGTTATTTTCTTTTTTTTTTAAATGACCTGCTCTATTACTAGCATCCATATATATTCCTTGAATTGAAAATATGCATGTTATATATGGTTGGAATAATAATTGAGTGGACTATCAAGATATGTGGTTTTGATATCAGTGTGATGTAATATGTGATATCAATGACCTAATTTTAATGATGCTAAAATTAGATGAATTTACAAAAGTCAAATAATTTTAGTCACAAAGAAGAGGAAAAAGGTATAAAAGGTATCAGGAAAATTTTTAACACAGTCTGTAAGTACCTTTATATTTACACAATATATCTAAAAATATCTAACTGGCTGATGCTACAAATAAGAAAGAGAAAATTTAGATATTTTGGACATATAAAAAGACATGAAGGGCTGAGAAGACCATCATGGAAGGAGGCATACTGGCAAAGAGAAGAACAGGAAGACCATGAAGAAGATGGATTCAGGATCTAGCTGATGGTTTGAGCATGACGGCTGCAGAGACAGGACATCTGGCCTATGAGAGAGAGAAAGAAATTCCGGAGGACTGTTGGGGTGCAAAGTTCTGCTCAGAACAAGCTATTTAATGATGATGATACAAAAATGAAGTTGTTTGAGCAATATATAATGCAGTAATCAGGAAATTTGTAACGTTTAAATACTTCCATATTTTGTAGACACAAATGAATAAATAATAAATAAGAGAAAATGATGCAGAACTGGTCTAGTAAGCAGCTCATCAAGAACTAACACTTATAGTCTTCATTGGAAAGTAATCTGAGTCATTAGATGTCATTTTATAAGCAAATGTGTTGTTTTTGACAAGAGAAATGAAAACACGTCTGCAGAAATTATCCAAAATGGCGGCACGATTGGAAATGTCGGTGTAATAAAAGCATCCTCTTACCTCTGAAGTCGGAGATGACCAACCTGTATGGCGAGGGACATCGTAAAAACAGTAAGTAGGCTTTCATGCAAAAACCAGTCGTAAGCGCCATACCAGACGCCATGACTACGCCTGAATTATTAGCAGGCGAACGAAGAAAAATAAGAAAAAGAAGACGAAAGCCTACATTACTCAACGAGATTAGACATTTTAAACATATATAATTCAATTTTAAAATATTAATTATGTTATTATAATATGTTTTGCATTAGTTAACACAAATTATATAATTGAAATGCGTAAATAAACAAAAATGCGACCAGTTCACTAGTCATGTCAAAATGTAAATAAAACAAAAATACGACCAGTTCACTAGTCATGTCAAAATGTAAACAAAACAAAAATACGACCAGTTCACTAGTCATGTCAAAATGTAAATAAAACAAAAATACGACAAGTTCACTAGTCATGTCAAAATGTAAATAAAACAAACATACGACAAGTTCACTAGTCATGTCGAAATGTAAATAAAACAAAAATACGACCAGTTAACTAGCCAAATTTTCATTAACCAAATGTTAGAGAGTTAGAATATTTCCCTGTTGTGGGTGCATCGTGTGTCTGCTGGTGTTGTGTGTGGTGCGGTGCTGTTATTGTAGTATGTGTGGGGCTTGTGTGGTGTGTATGTGCGTGTGCACGTTCGTACGCACGCTCGTGTGTGTGTGTACATTGTCGAATGTATCAATGTTATTGATATTTATCTCCAGGAAATATCATTAGATGTACAGTTGACCAGCGCTCTCCTACAGGTTTTGAGCCTTGCAAAGGTGAATCAAATAGTTTGTGTTTTATTGTAATAATGTAGCAGTCATCAGTTTATTTGTCACTGATTCACTGCACAAAGTTTTAGTATAACCGTTTCAACTCTATCTGTTACCTTACACCAAAAATAACTGGTGATCTTCTCCTGACTCATATTTGTAACGACATGAAAACATAGAAAAAAAAAACCCCATCAGATTATTTCAATACTGTTGTCAAAATTACACAAGTTTATTTATTCAATTCAAATAGCCACTCTTCAACTGGAAGATATTAATAATATATGAATTATGAACCCATTTTATTTCTTTTCCAAAGAAATAGTTTACTTACTTACTTATTCCTCTCCGCTCCTCGTGGTGCATAGGCCCTCAACAGTTGTTCGCCACTTTTCTCTGCCTCTGGGTTTTCTTTATGGTCTCCAAGGATAGTCTAGCACTCTTCAGTTTGTCAAGAAGACTTCGTCTCCAGGTCTGTTTAGGGTGTCCTTTTTTCGTTTTTCTTGCGGGTTCCACTCAAGTGCTAGTCTAGCGACACTCGACTGTGTCTTCCGTAGGGTATGCCCGATCCGTCGCCATTTTCTCCTCTTGACCTGGGTTATCACGGGCTCCTGTCCGGTTCTTATCCACAGATCTGTGTTTGTAAAGAAATAGTTTTAAGTCATTTAATTTATCTTAGTCAACACAATTATTCCACAAATCACATACTAACTTCATCTCACCTAATCATTGACGAATCACTTACTAACTTCATCTCACCTAATTATTCTTGATTTTTAACAAACAATTTGTTATTTGCAAAACATTTTCAAGAACTATCCGATACAGAGCTGGCAATACCATACCGGGTTTCGTCGGGGTAAAAGCATAAAGTTCTTGGTCAACAGATCAACTCTTCTATCTGGTTATACATGCTTCACTCTCTAACCATCCATCTCCATCTTGGTTACCCTCTCTCTAACTGCCCATCTCCGTCTTGGTTACGTTCAACGCCAGGATTCTTTTCTTTTCAAAATCGGTGCGCTTCAGTGCGCCTTAGTTGTAGCTATTATTTTCAGCGGCTGTGACTTCTGTCGCAGTAATTACAACTGATTGGTTGATTGATTGATGAACTGATTCACTGATTCATTGATTGAATGATTGATTGATGGACTGAATGACTAATGGACTGAGTGATTGATATTGAGTGACTGACTGATCGACTGATTGCTTTACTGATTCTTCTTCTTCGAAGACTCCACATCGACCACTTATTAAACCACTCGGTGTGATTTGTATGTGATCTCAGCCTAAGAGCCATTGTACGTTGTGCTAGTTAGGCACCTTTTTCTTCCAGACATTTTATGTGACTGTATCTAACATCATCGGGCAGGGGCGCTGTATCAGAGCATGTCTTTAGTATGGATTTGATATTATCGACAGAAATGTATTCTAAATCGTCTATGACAGTCCTTATCTCTAGCGCATGGTGTACGATCTGTTGAATTCTTTTATGTTCCTATCTGTCTTTCTTGTCTGTCTGGAGAATAAAGTTATGCAAGAACGCCTAACTCCTCTCCTCATCTGTCCTCAAAATTACTCCACTGTCCATAATCAGATTAAGCATTGAAAAGGGTCTCCAACCACCATTCATGCTGCAGGTGCAATCTCAGAATTTCATTTTTATATCAGTCTCCAGCTTTCTTCTTCAGGTATGTCTAGGCCATCCCCTACTTCAATTTCATGCGGGTTCAAAAACAGTGCCTGTCTTGCATTGCTTTCATGTTTGTGAAGATTTTTGGCTTATTTTTCTACAGGGTAAGGTAGCCAGCTCCACTCCCTACCCTCTTTAACATGCCTGGCAGGTATATATTGCTGCATATTCTTTCCTTCTCTTTTCGAGCCCCGACAGCACACGACGGACGTAATCTTCTATTTGATATTAATTCTTCTAATTCTTCTAATTCTTCTAATTTTTCTAATTCTTTTAATTTTTCTAATTCTTCTAATTCTTCTAATTCTTCTAATTCTTTTAATTTTTCTAATTCTTCTAATTCTTCTAATTCTTCTAATTCTTCTAATTCTTCTAATTCTTCTAACTTTTCTAATTCTTCTAATTCTTCTAATTCTTCTAACTTTTCTAATTCTTCTAATTCTTCTAATTCTTCTAACTTTTCTAATTCTTCTAATATTTTTAATTTTTATAATTCTTCTAATTCTTCTAACTTTGTTTTAAAAAACATCCACAAATCTCTCCACAGAGCGTTTTCCGGTTCTAAAAGATCAACCAGTTCTGACAGGACCAATTGTTTCTACTGACCAAACATTTGAGTTCAGATGTGAAGTTAAGTATGTCCCTAACGATGCTGAGCAAAGATTTGAAATAACTTGGACTTTTAATGGAAATCCTGATCCCAACATCCAACCTACCATTCTTGCTGATACACAAAGGGAAGCAGTCTTGAGTGGAGAACAAATGAAAGGTCATCTCAATAAAGATGTGAGTAAATTGTAATTGGTATCAATAACATCATGAGCCGTGAAAGCGGATATATATTCACACCACAGCTAATCAACTTGTATTTTCATAAACTAAATATCTTTGATATGTTCCAATGTATTGATATTTTACTACTACTACTACTACTACTACTACTACTACTACTACTACTACTACTGCACCACTCTACACTCCACTATACTCTCACTACTACTACTCTCACTACTACTACTACTACACTACCATACTACTACTACTACTACTACCACTATCACTGCCACTACTACACTACTCACTATCACCCACTCACTCACATACTACTACTCACTACTACACTCACTACTACTGCCACTACACTACCACCACTACTACTACTACTACACTACTACTGCACTACTACTACTACACTCACTCACACTACTACTACTACTACCACTACTACTACACTACTTCTCTACACTACTAACACTACTACTACTACTACTACTTCTACTCTACTACTACTCACTACCACTGCTACTACCACTACTACTACAGCTACTACTACTACTACCACTCACTCACTACCACTACTACTACTACTACCACCCTACACTACTCACTACCTACTACTACTACCACTGCACTCACTCTACTACTCTACTACCACTTACTACCCTACTAGCCTACTACTACTACTACTACTAGATACCACTCACTACCACTCACTACTACGCTACTCTACTACTACTACTACTGCTCCTACTACTACTGGCACCACTACTACTACTACTACTACTAGCACCACTACTCTACTAGCACCACTACTACTACTACTACTACTGCCACTACTACTACTACCACTACCACTACTACTACCGCTACTACTACTACTACTGCTACTACAACTACCACTACTACTACTGCCAGTACTACTACTACTACTACTACTACTACTATACTACTACTACTACTGCTACTACTTCTTCTACTACTACTACTACCACCACTACTACTACTACTACCAGCACTACTACTACTACTACCAGCACTACTACTACTACTTATAGCACTATTACTAATACTGCCGCTGTTACTACTTCTACTACAACAACCAATACTACTACAACTACTACTAATATCAAAATAATAATAATATTACTAATACTACTCCGTATACATTGATAGGTGGCGCCTGTGGCCTAGGGGTTAGTAACTCGGTCTATTAACCCCGACGTTCTGAGTTCGAATCACGCTGCGGACAGTTTGCTTGCAAATTGTTTCCGTTGATTTTAACAAAGGACGATGGCGCCACCCGTTCAGAAAGCAATGGCAAACTACTGAACGTATAAGTGGTGCCTAGAAAATCAACGACTTGTTTACTGTGGTTGATGGCTACGTCCTTTGGGATATGCCACGATTTTCATTTCATACATTGATAGCTTATTCTCTTCTGCAACTCTGTATTGTCTGTTGTCTTGTTCTCATTGACAAGCCTGTATTGTCTGTTGTCTTGTTCTCATTAACAAGCCTGTATTGTCTGTTGTCTTGTTCTCATTTACAACTCTGTATTGTTTGTTGTCTTGTTCTCCTCCCCTAGTCTGTATTGACTGTTGTCTTGTTCTAATTGACAACTCTGTATTGTAAGATTTGACAACCATCTATTATTAAAACCGGAAAACTAAAATAAGAAATTATTTCACTAACATTGTTTACTTTAACTTCTGCTCTTACTGTGTCAACACTGTGGCCATGGAGAGGCAGGTAAGTATGGACTTGTATCAATCTCTAGTCATCCATCCTACTTAGTTTCATGATTTAGCTTTTTTTAGTTTTCCTTGTAGGTGTCCTTGAAAAAAAGACTTACTGTCGAAACATTTGATTTTTGTTAGTTTTATAATTTAATTATTCATTTTACTTGCTTATGTGATACCATACATACATGTCTTTGTCTGTTTGAAATTATTTCACTAACATTGGTTACTTTATTTCAGATTGGTTGTCAAGTTCGAACGTACTACATTGATAATCAGGATGACAAAAGTCCAATAGGAACAACCAACACCATTTTCTTGGGAGTGAAGGTACATTAGCTGACTATTTGAATCATTAATCCTTGTGATTATTTGAAGGGTAATAAATATGATTACTTGCTTACTTATTCCTCTCCGCTTCTCGTGGAGTATAGGGTCTCAACAGTTGTTCGCCACTTTTCTTGGTCTCTGGCTGTTTTCTTTATGGTCTCCCAGGATAGTGGAGGACTCTTTAGTTTCTCAAGAAGACATAGTCTCACACACATAGATATATAAATACACGTAGATATAAATACACACACATAGATATATAAATACACATAGATATAAATACACACATATATATAAATATATATAGATATAAATACACACATATATATAAATACACATAGATGTAAATACACATATATATATATAAATACACATAGATGTAAATACACACACATATATAAATACACATATATATATATATATATAAATACACATAGATATAAATTCACACACATAGATATATAAATACACATAGATATAAATACACACATATATATAAATACACATAGATGTAATTACACACATATATATAAATACACATATATATAAATACACATATGTATATATATATATATATAAATACATAGATATAAATACACATATATATATAAATACATATATATATATATATACACATAGATATAAATACAATATATTAGATTTGTTGAGTATTTATATTTCCCATTTTGCATATATTTTGTTTGTTATTTGTTTTTAGTCACGGATTTTCATATAAGGACCGTTATGAATTTATTGTCTTCTTCTATATGTTTGGTGCCGTGTAAGGATTGAAGAAGTTCACTTCCTCTATATGTTTGGTGCCGTGTAAGGAATGAAGAAGTTCACTTCTTCTATATGTTTGGTGCCGTGTAAGGATTGAAGAAGTTCACTTCTTCTATATGTTTGGTGACATGTAAGGAATGAAGAAGTTCACTTCCTCTATATGTTTGGTGACGTGTAAGGAATGAAGAAGTTCACTTCTTCTATATGTTTGGTGCCGTGTAAGGATTGAAGAAGTTCACTTCTTCTATATGTTTGGTGCCGTGTAAGGATTGAAGAAGTTCACTTCTTCTATATGTTTGGTGCCGTGTAAGGATTGAAGAAGTTCACTTCTTCTATATGTTTGGTGCCGTGTAAGGATTGAAGAAGTTCACTTCTGTTGCATCTTTTGCGCTTGATAACGGCCTTTTGATTGAAACGTTGCTGTGTGTATTTCTTGTTTTTCTATTTAATAAAACTACAGTACTTAGTTTTTACGTGTTTCACCATTAACTATTATATACAACTGAGAAAAAAAGGAGACCTCTTCAATTAAATAAACACTTTTCTTTCTATATTAAGGAACAACCAGAGCTGATTGTTCCAACCATACGGAATAACAACAAAGCCTTTGACTTCCAATGCAAGGTTAACTTTAACTCTGGCGATACAGATCAACAAATTGAAGTTGTTTGGTTGTTTGATGGTGTACCAGATCCTACTATTGCACCTCGAGTTCTCACTGGACAAGATAGAATAGCTACACTAGAAGGAAGTGCATTGGGGAATCAAATCAATAAAAAAGTAAGTTTCTTTTAGTTAATTCTTTGTTATTTATATTTTATAATGTCTTCTATTTTTTATTCGAACGATTCACATCGAGAACCTGTTAAACCACTCTTTGTGATTTGTATGTGATCTGAGCTTCAGAGCGAATGTACATTGTGCCAGTTATGCTCCTCTCTCTCTCTCTTTTGCCTTTTTAACCCAGATTGAGGGCATATTCCCTCAACCAACTCATGCCAAGTCTTTCTATCTCTAGCTATTTCCTGCAGCTCCCTCCAGCTCTTCTTTATATTGTTGATCTCTACCTTCAAATCTCGTCTCCGTGTATTTCTCGCCTCCCTTCTTTCGCTGTCCCTGCATTCCAGGAAAAGACCTTTCTTGTTATATTCCCTCAGGTTTTTCGCCCTATGTGTGTCCTATTCAGCGCCAGCGTCTATTTTTAACCTCTTGGTCCACTGGAATCTGTCTTGTTCTCTCCATAAGTTCCTCATTTGTAACCCTGTCATACCATCTAAGTCCCTCTATTCTGCGCAGACACCAGTTGATAAATGTTTGCAGCTTATGCATTATTGATTTAGTAGTTCTCCATGTTTCTGACCCATACAGAAGAACTGCTTTAACATTGAGTTAAATATCCGAATTTTTGTTCTAGATTTGATTTCTTTAGACTTCCAAATGTTTCCCAGTGCAATAAAGCTCATCTTGCCTTCTGTATTCTTATTTTAACATCTCTATCTGTTCCACCCTTTTTGTCTACATTGCTGCCTAAATATGTTTATGATTCTACCTCTTGAAGTGGGATTTCACCCAGAGAGATCAAGTTTTCGTTTGCTTGGTTAATTCTCATTATCTTTGTCTTTCCCTTATGAATGTTCAGCCCTAGTTGCTGGGACTTTTGATTCAATGTGTTTAGCTTATCCTGCATCTGATTTCGTGTATGTGACAGAAGGGTTATATCCTCAGCGAAGTCCAGATCATCTAGTTGCTCTGTCAGAGTCCATTGGATTCCATTTCTGGTGTTAGTTACTGTGGAATTCCTAATCCAGAGTTATGCGCCTACAAATAGAGAAAACGCACATCCAATTTCTGAGCCATTTTTTTATTTACTAGTGTAGCTTCTCTAGATACCTACCGTAGATGCTTCTTACTAAATGCCTTGTAGGTCTATCCTTTGTAGTGGTACTACCCCTTGCTACCTTTGCGACCTAACACTACCGGGCGGTTTGCGTATGTGAAGAGCTTGTCCAGAAACAAAGCTGACCAACGTATTCGATTTATTCGATCCACTGGTCGGCTCATATTCCGTCATCATATCAATCTCCAAGATTATTCTTTGTTTTTTGTGTGTTAAATAGGGCATTACAGACTCTTGAAGCTGAAACACGCTCCTTCCTTTCCAGGACCGTACGTATGATGCAGAGAGGCGGCCTCATCAGGCGACACCGTAAGGGTTAAATCAAAATCAGCAGCAAACATAGGCAGCAAAATCAACATTACAACTGAAAGTTATTTTAAGGAAAAAACATTTAAAAGGGGCGGCATTTCGAAGACTTGCATCATACTGAGAAAATATACTGCACGTTACTGCTCCTTTCAACCCAAGGACGCGCCTTCTTTGATAATATCAGAGCGTGAAGGCCAACAGACATAAAATTAAGAAGGGACTCCATTCGGATAATCCTAGTTAATTTAAACTATATGTTTGGATTATATATTTGTTGATCCTTCAGGTCAGGGTCATAGGTTAGTTTCTGACTTTGCCTGTTCTCGTGACCTATTGTTTCTACTGTCTTTCCCCAGGTTGATGATGGAATTGATTATCCACTCTTGACGTTAAGCGTTGGGGTTGGAGCTTTAATTTGCATTCCAGGGGCAGATGAGTCGCCCTTGTGTTATATTCGTGTTTATTTAGTGTGGTCTTGATATTGTCTATCCATCTTTTCTTGGTCTCCACTTGGCTCTAGCGCAAATCATCTCTTTTTTTTTATTGTATGCTGTTATTGGTAGTTGGTTGTATTTCATTCTCATTAAATGTCCAAACCACCGTCTTTCTCGTGACCATGACACATAGTTTCTGTTATTTACATTTTAGAGTTGCCCATTTGAGTGTTTTATTTGCTTAGTTGTATTATTTATCTTATGTTTAGTTGTTGTTATTACTATTCTTACTGCAGGTTCAATGTCAGGTCAGACTGATTTTGCTAATGGAATCAAACAGAAATTCTCAGAGCAATAACTTCTTCTTTGGAATTCAGGTGAGTTTTGTTGTCCGTGCAAACGTAAGTAGAGAAAGATTAAAAATAAAATTTATAAATATTACCCATCTTTAAAATTACTGCAAAGTTCGACGGAGTTCGTGCACTACCGCTGAGATCTTCATGTTTAATAAAGAGATAGAGCACACATGGTTACTCGTCGAAGTGCAGTGATGATAGTCCAATCAATCAATTAATCATTAATTTAGTTTAGTTTAGTCTTCGGATCATCATCATCGCACGTCGAACCAATTAGTCCATACGTGCTCCGATCAGACAGACAGACTACAGACTGGGAACAAGAGGATATGGATTGCAGTTCAGAAAGAGAGGTGGATCTAAAGTAAATATGAGAATTGAGCGTATGAAGAGACATATCTAGATATGAGTTGGTAGCGTCGTCTCTGGAATCCCATGCTACAATTGTGAAAGACTAATCCTGACACAGATTGTTCCTGCTAGTCACATGCATCCTTGTCGTGGATTGTAGTAGTTACATCTTTGGAGAACAATTTACACGTCAATATCTGCAAAGACATAAAGATGTCAGCAAACTGATTACGCAACACAACTTTTTCATCTTCTACAACGACTCAACAGCATTACATTCTTGCTCTTGAATTTAGATGTCAGGAAATGTTATCTGCATGTTGTTGTAAATTACGTCGGGTTCCGACACGTGTACGCTAAGTCTGTATCACGGTCAGAAGTCCCGATTCACGTTAAAGACTGAATAGATCCTCAACCATACAGCTCCTCAGACATACAGGTCTTCAGCCATACAGCTCCTCAGCCATATAGCTACTCAGCCATACAGCTCCTCAGCCATACAGCTCCTCAGCCATACCGCTACTCAGCCATACAGCTCTTCAACACGTGAACACACTTTAAGCTTGTATTGTTATCTTCGTATTCATGCTAACATGAACACGGCGTGTCAGCAAACGATCCAGTTTGGTACAGCCCGAAAAGAACGGCATACCAGATATGCAAAAGATTGATTAATCAACATCGAATTAGCGTGTTGGGCCGCTGGACACTGCTGTATTTATTGAGGCGGAGATCGGAGCACCTATGGACATGTCCGGAGAGCTATGATGATATATGGTCTTTTTCGTCTTTACAGACGGTCATTTGGAAAGTGTTTTATTGTGACAATTTCTGAGTTTTCGCTTTTCTCTCTTGTTGTTCAGCTCATATATAAGTCTCTTCTCAAAAGACTCTGCACCCTTGCGCAATATCGCTTTCAACACAACTCTAGCTTCAGCTAGCTTTTTCCCATGTGCTGGGACCTAAAGAAATGTTCTTCATTGAGGCCTTGCAGACATCTTTATATCTGAGCAGTGGTCTGCCCTGGTGCCTGTTCCTCTCCGAAAGACCACAGAACAACATTTGTTTTGGTATGCGACAAGTTTCCATTCTTCTCACATGCCCCAACCATCTTATTCGTCTACTGATGAGTATGCCCATGATGGAAGGCAGTTTTGCACGTTGCAATATATCAATGTAACAGATAGATCTGTGATGTTAACATATAAGGTAATTTGTTGTGTGTTCTCAGGTGAATCCTGGAAGTCTTGATATCAATGTCCAAGATACTGAGAAGGAGCTTACAGTTACCTCATCCATCCCCATTGTCTGTGACGGAGGACAGGACTGCTGTGTGACTTACAGACTGAGGACCAACAGAAATTTTGGTAAAGCAGCTTGTTGTGTTTGTTGCTGTTCTTGTTACTGCTGTTGCTAATATTACTACTATCTTGGTAAAGCAGCTTGTTGTGTTTGTTGCTGTTCTTGTTACTGCTGTTGCTAATATTACTACTATCGCTCACCTATGTGGTGCCGGGGCCCGCAAGGGAAGCAAAGAATAGTAACACTGCGACCTACGAGGCATGTCGTAAGAGGCGACTGATATAAGACCTAGGGAAGCTACCATAGTAAATAAAAAGCGTCGCAGAAATCGGATGTGCTGGCCTACTTGTAGGCGCATGACTGACACAGCGTACAATCGCTCTTAGGCTCAGCAATCATACAAAGTGGTTAACAAGTGGTTGATATGGAGCGTTCATAGAAGAAGAAGAAGACTAATATCTCTGTTCTTGTTGATGGTGTTGTTAGAACTATTGCTACTGTTTCCGTCATTGTTTTGTTACTAACAATGTTGTTAGAACTATTGCTACTGTTTCCGTCATTGTTTTGTTACTAACAATGTTGTTAGAACTATTGATACTGTTTCCGTCATTGTTTTGTTACTAACAATGTTGTTAGAACTATTGCTACTGTTTCCGTCATTGTTTTGTTACTAACAATGTTGTTAGAACTATTGCTACTGTTTCCGTCATTGTTTTGTTACTAACAATGTTGTTAGAACTATTGCTACTGTTTCCGTCATTGTTTTGTTACTAACAATGTTGTTAGAACTATTGCTACTGTTTCCGTCATTGTTTTGTTACTAACAATGTTGTTAGAACTATTGCTACTGTTTCCGTCATTGTTTTGTTACTAACAATGTTGTTAGAACTATTGCTACTGTTTCCGTCATTGTTTTGTTACTAACAATGTTGTTAGAACTATTGCTACTGTTTCCGTCATTGTTTTGTTACTAACAATGTTGTTAGAACTATTGCTACTGTTTCCGTCATTGTTTTGTTACTAACAATGTTGTTAGAACTATTGCTACTGTTTCCGTCATTGTTTTGTTACTAACAATGTTGTTAGAACTATTGCTACTGTTTCCGTCATTGTTTTGTTACTAACAATGTTGTTAGAACTATTGCTACTGTTTCCGTCATTGTTTTGTTACTAACAATGTTGTTAGAACTATTGCTACTGTTTCCGTCATTGTTTTGTTACTAACAATGTTGTTAGAACTATTGCTACTGTTTCCGTCATTGTTTTGTTACTAACAATGTTGTTAGAACTATTGCTACTGTTTCCGTCATTGTTTTGTTACTAACAATGTTGTTAGAACTATTGCTACTGTTTCCGTCATTGTTTTGTTACTAACAATGTTGTTAGAACTATTGCTACTGTTTCCGTCATTGTTTTGTTACTAACAATGTTGTTAGAACTATTGCTACTGTTTCCGTCATTGTTTTGTTACTAACAATGTTGTTAGAACTATTGCTACTGTTTCCGTCATTGTTTTGTTACTAACAATGTTGTTAGAACTATTGCTACTGTTTCCGTCATTGTTTTGTTACTAACAATGTTGTTAGAACTATTGCTACTGTTTCCGTCATTGTTTTGTTACTAACAATGTTGTTAGAACTATTGCTACTGTTTCCGTCATTGTTTTGTTACTAACAATGTTGTTAGAACTATTGCTACTGTTTCCGTCATTGTTTTGTTACTAACAATGTTGTTAGAACTATTGCTACTGTTCCCGTCATTGTTTTGTTACTAACAATGTTGTTAGAACTATTGCTACTGTTTCCGTCATTGTTTTGTTACTAACAATGTTGTTAGAACTATTGCTACTGTTTCCGTCATTGTTTTGTTACTAACAATGTTGTTAGAACTATTGCTACTGTTTCCGTCATTGTTTTGTTACTAACAATGTTGTTAGAACTATTGCTACTGTTTCCGTCATTGTTTTGTTACTAACAATGTTGTTAGAACTATTGCTACTGTTTCCGTCATTGTTTTGTTACTAACAATGTTGTTAGAACTATTGCTACTGTTTCCGTCATTGTTTTGTTACTAACAATGTTGTTAGAACTATTGCTACTGTTCCCGTCATTGTTTTGTTACTAACAATGTTGTTAGAACTATTGCTACTGTTTCCGTCATTGTTTTGTTACTAACAATGTTGTTAGAACTATTGCTACTGTTTCCGTCATTGTTTTGTTACTAACAATGAAGTCAGGAAAAAAGTGGGTACAACATCAGTACTAGACTTCATCAAGAAACAACAAATTAAATGGTTCGGCCACGTAAGCAGATTACCATCAGACAGTGCACAGCAAAGAGCAATGCTGCTCCGATACAATGGGTACAAAACAAAAGGCCGGCCACGCAAAAGATGGACCTCAGAGATAACAGAGGCGACGAAAGAGACTATTTACAAAGCGCATACTAGGCCCGTTTTAGAAATCTCTTCCTGACCTGACGCTGTGAGGCATACAGGATTCGAGAAAGAAGAAGAAGAAGTGTATACGTTGCACATTGGTTTGTAGGTCCCTAAACGCATAGACTTCTACACGTTTAGGACACATGCATCCGATTGCAGCCAAACCTCTTACGACATGCGTGGCAGGTAACAGTGGTTCTATTCTTTACACCCCAAATTTGGGCGACGGTAACCACTCGGACGAACTGTAACATAATACATATGACAAGATTCGAGAAGACTGGTGTGCATTTGTTGCTGTCCTAAGCGCTAGGGGCGTCGCAGGCTAAAGAAAGATACACATTTTTCATGCATCCTGTTAAGTTTCTCATCCTATTTGCGATACGTTTAATTTCAAACACCTACAGCCTCAGTCTAGCTGTTTCATCAATGACCACATCATCATCATCCAACATCACCGGCAGTCATTGTAGCTTAGAGGCTATGTGCTCGCTTCTTGTGCCAAAGGTAACGGTTCGCTCCACGTGGAGCCTTTGGATATGTTTCTTTGGGATATGTTTCCATTGGGATATGTTTCCATTGGGATATGTTTCCATTGGGATATGTTTCCTTTGGGATA
This sequence comes from Arion vulgaris, assembly GCA_020796225.1. Taxonomy (NCBI): domain Eukaryota; kingdom Metazoa; phylum Mollusca; class Gastropoda; order Stylommatophora; family Arionidae; genus Arion; species Arion vulgaris. The sequence continues at coordinate 42,461,501 of CM036760.1, forward strand.
TGTTTCCATTGGGATATGTTTCCATTGGGATATGTTTCCATTGGGATATGTTTCCATTGGGATATGTTTCCATTGGGATATGTTTCCATTGGGATATGATTGCGGTATAAGTCAAGACTTTCGACTAACAGGACTTGTTTCTTTCCGCTCCTCGTGGAGCATAGGGTCTCAACAGTTATTCTCGATTCTTCTTGGTCTCTGGCTGTTTTCTTTATGGTTTCCCAGGATAGTCAAGCACTCCTCGGTTCCTCAACAAGACTACATCTCCAGGTCTGTTTAGTGCGTCCTCTTTTTCGTTTTCATTGCGGTTTCCACTCAAGAGCTTTTCTATTGACACTTGAATGTGACTTCCGTAGGGTATGCCAGACTCATCACCATTTTTCGTCTTGACCTTGGTCATCATTGATTACTGTCCGGTTGATATCCACATGTCTGTGTTTGCAGCTCTGTCATACCATCTCAAGAACCTCTAGAGCAGCGTTTCCCAAAGTGGGCGATACCACCCCCCAGTGGGCGCTGAAGCGTTCTAGGGGGGCGATAGTGAGTTCAGAAGAATTTGGGGGGTGTTCATGCGATTAGGGGTCAGTGGCTCCTTAAAGAAGAAATTAATAATAAATATTTTTAAATAAATTATTTTTGTGATTGAATAATCGTTTAAAATTTGAATTCTGCATTTTAATTCATCTAATGTCCGTCTTACACGATCCATTTTTTCATCAACTTTCTATTTTATGCATATAATCATTTGAAAATTGACCATGTATTACAGTAATATTTATCAATTTTCTATGCAAAGAAAATAGAGCATGTACATATGTGGGAGGGCGTTGGCAAACTGTTATAATGATAAGGGGGCGTTACAAAGTTTATGTTGTGCAAAGTGGGCGGTGGGCAGAAAAAGTTTGGGAATCTATGCTCTAGAGTGATCTCAGTCCTTCAGGTGAGAAGATACTCGGTTCGCTCCCTCGTGAAGCCATTGGGATATTTTTCCAGAGATTCATGATCTCAGTGTAGGTAAGATCGAGTTTCTAGTAATATCGGAGACGGACGATAAAACGTAGGTCCCGTGTTCAATTTGAGCACGTAAAGAACCATTGAGAGTTCAACATCGAGTAGACAGGATGGACAGCGGCTGCCCGGGCAAAATTCAATAGAAAAAGACCTCCAAAATATCTTCACCATCTTCAAAATTACCTCGGAGACCCTCGTTGGTGCACAGGAGTTCGTACACTGCACTGAGATCTTCCTGTGTAAGAAAGATCGGAGCAACATTGTTACTAACCGAAGTGCAATGATGATAACCCTATAAATCAATCAATTATTCAACATATGTTTGTTGTGTAACTTCATTATTATGTCCCCTTATCAATCTACAAAATATTCATAATTTACAATGATCAAAATCTGTCTCTGTCAACTTTTTGTTACATCAAGATTCTGAACTTTCTTTTTGTTACATCAAGATTCTGAACTTTCTTTTTGTTACATCAAGATTCTTAACTTTCCTTTTGTTACATCAAGATTCTTAACTCTCCTTTTGTTACATCAAGATTCTTAACTTTCCTTTTGTTACATCAAGATTCTTAACTCTCCTTTTGTTACATCAAGATTCTTAACTCTCCTTTTGTTACATCAAAATTCTTAACTTTCCTTTTGTTACATCAAAATTCTTAACTTTCCTTTTGTTACATCAAAATTCTTAACTTTCCTTTTGTTACATCAAGATTCTTAACTTTCTTCTTAATTGTCTTTTACAAGAGATGTTATTACTTTATATTCAACTAGCTAATTAATCCAGCTTCGTACGGGGGAAAATTGTTAGTATCCTTGATGAGGAATTGAGTAAGCCGTTCCAAGAGATGTCATCTAAAAGCATGAATTGTATTTCGGATATTTTTTAGAAGTTGTTTGAATCGGCTATCTCGTCCATTAAAGATTTTAATGGTTTGGGTGGTTCTTATAATGCTTCTCGTCTAATCAAAGTAGAGTTTTGACTTTCTTCAGCTCTAGAATTGGACATTCTCGAACTATTAGCTATGTTTAGATATTCTGATATTTCCACATTTTCTATAGATCTACGTGCAGCTCTTCATTTAGAGTCACTTCTAGTCTGATTGAATAGTTCTTTTATTCGGCGCCGTTGCATATTTTAATAATAATAAATCGACCTGTGGAATTTTGACAGAACCGAATAATTATTTTTACATTTAACAGAATAATTATTTAAAAACCGCTATAGCGTAGTTTGAAAAAGAAAGATAACGTTATAACGACATAAGAATTATACAGCGTGCGCAAATCAACGTAAACGATCGCAAAGAATTCACAGCATATATCCCTTTGACCATCTAGCAAATGCGACCTTTCGTCAGGTAGAGCACGTGGTAATACTGGATTAGCCATAACAAATTGAATTTTATTTATTTTTAAAACTAATATTGATCGGATGTCAAAACCTTTTCTTTATATGATCGAAATTTCGCCCGAAAAATATTTGTACGAAATATAGTGAATTTTGGATGTATACTGAGCCCGTGTATACCCAGACAGCACATCCGAAAATTAAGGATTATATATATAGATGTACTAATTGAAGTTGCTGTATAGTCTTGGTTAACTCTAGACTTGTAGATCTGTCACAGACTTGTATCATCTTATTCACTGCTTCTTAGATCTCGCTGTCATATGTTATATTGTATTTTAAGTTCAAAATTTCTCATAACAAATGTCAGTTACAAATAATTAGCGTTATATTTTTACAAGATACTTTCTTGTTACATTCAGTGGTGACTTTGAAAGATTCATGTCAACTCAAGATATGCTCTAAAGATTGGGATCCTGATAAAAAACAGGCAGTGTTTAAAGTAAGGTTACTAAACATGTAATCACCATTATTGTCCTCACTTCATTAACACATCACCATTATTGTCCTCACTTCCCCAGCACATCACCATTATTGTCCTCACTTCATAAACACATCACCATTATTGTCCTCACTTCACCAGCACATCACCATTATTGTCCTCACTTCCCCAGAACATCACCATTATTGTCATCATCATCATAAACTACTTCAGTAGTCAAATGCAAGTATAGGTCTGCACAAGAATCTGAACTGTACACTGAATTGTTATCCATTGTTGCCATTTTTTTCTGTTGTTTTTCACCAGGTGGATGCAGGAATTGGTTGCGCACTCTTGCCATTAAGCGTAGGGGTGGGAGCTTTAATTTACCTTCCAGTGCCAGATGAGTCCTCCTTGTTGTGGTATATTCTGTAGCTTTTCTGTTCCCAACATCAGGTCAAAATGTTTCAATTATCTTTCTACCTTTCTTCTCCATGTTTCCTGTGGATGCTCATGCCTTCCTTTCGCATCCGCTGCCCTACTGACACGCTTCCAACATACCTACCCAATCCTCCTCCATCATCACCTTTTAATGATGGTCTCCAATGATGCACAGTTTGTTCGTTTCAAAAACTCTTCATTTCTTATTATATTTGCTGTAAACATTTGCAGGTTCTTCTACACATTTATTTGCAAATGTCTCCAGCTTGTGTATGATGCTGTGCGTTATTTTTCCAGCACTCACTACTTTATAATAACACTTCAAGAACACTGCTTCTATATATTTTAATTTCTGTTTTAAGATTTGATCTTTTGGCTTTCTACATTTTTGTTGATTATGGCGAAAATTAAACTTGCTTTCTTAATTTTTCGAATGATGTCCTTTTCCGAATCTACATCATGTAGTACTGTATAATAACAATTCTTATATATATATATATAGGTTAATTGAAATTGAAAATGTTTGTAGTTTCTGATGTGGGCAAACGTCAACATCCAAACTGACAGACATCACTAATGACAAACATTTGTGAAGATCCATGATCGTCAATGCTAGCTGGCATGAACGTGATCATGATGTCACATTATACAATAAATGGATATTACTAATGTTCTTACACAGAATGAGGATGTACTTTTGGTCTTCACTAGATTCATGCTATCAATATATCCCACTGTAAGAACTTGTAAGGTTGAACAACTGATCACAGATAAACAATATTAGTTATACAATTCTTTCATTGTAAATTTATTATCTTCTTCTTCCTCGTTCGTTCTCATACTCCTGTTAGTATCTTCTTCGTTCGTTCTCATACTCCTGTTAGTATCTTCTTCTTCGTTCGTTCTCATACTCCTGTTAGTATCTTCTTCTTCTTCGTTCCCATACTCCTGTTAGTATCTTCTTCTTCTTCGTTCTCATACTCCTGTTAGTATCTTCTTCTTCGTTCATTCTCATACTCCTGTTAGTATCTTCTTCGTTCGTTCTCATACTCCTGTTAGTATCTTCTTCTTCGTTCGTTCTCATACTCCTGTTAGTATCTTCTTCTTCTTCGTTCGTTCTCATCTCTGTTGATATCTTCTTCTTCTTCTTCGTTCTCATACTCCTGTTAGTATCTTCTTCTTCTTCGTTCTCATACTCCTGTTAGTATCTTCTTCTTCTTCGTTCTCATACTCCTGTTAGTATCTTCTTCTTCTTCTTCGTTCTCATACTCCTGTTAGTATCTTCTTCTTCGTTCGTTCTCATACTCCTGTTAGTATCTTCTTCTTCCGTTTGTTCTCATACTCCTGTTAGTATCTTCTTCTTCTTCGTTTGTTCTCATACTCCTGTTAGTATCTTCTTCGTTCGTTCTCATACTCCTGTTAGTATCTTCTTCGTTCCTTCTCATACTCCTGTTAGTATCTTCTTCTTCTTCTTCGTTCTCATACTCCTGTTAGTATCTTCTTCTTCGTTCGTTCTCATACTCCTGTTAGTATCTTCTTCGTTCGTTCTCATACTCCTGTTAGTATCTTCTTCTTCGTTCGTTCTCATACTCCTGTTAGTATCTTCTTCTTCTTCTTCTTCCTCGTTCGTTCTCATACTCCTGTTAGTATCTTCTTCTTCTTCCTCGTTCCTTCTCATACTCCTGTTAGTATCTTCTTCTTCGTTCGTTCTCATACTCCTGTTAGTATCTTCTTCTTCTTCGTTCGTTCTCATACTCCTGTTAGTATCTTCTTCTTCTTCGTTCGTTCTCATACTCCTGTTAGTATCTTCTTCTTCTTCTTCTTCCTCGTTCGTTCTCATACTCCTGTTAGTATCTTCTTCTTCGTTCATTCTCATACTCCTGTTAGTATCTTCTTCGTTCGTTCTCATACTCCTGTTAGTATCTTCTTCTTCGTTCGTTCTCATACTCCTGTTAGTATCTTCTTCTTCCTCGTTCGTTCTCATACTCCTGTTAGTATCTTCTTCTTCTTCGTTCGTTCTCATACTCCTGTTAGTATCTTCTTCTTCCTCGTTCGTTCTCTACTCTGTTAGTATCTTCTTCTTCCTCGTTCGTTCTCATACTCCTGTTAGTATCTTCTTCTTCGTTCGTTCTCATACTCCTGTTAGTATCTTCTTCATCTTCGTTCGTTCTCATACTCCTGTTAGTATCTTCTTCTTCTTCTTCGTTCTCATACTCCTGTTAGTATCTTCTTCTTCTTCTTCGTTCATTCTCATACTCCTGTTAGTATCTTCTTCTTCGTTCATTCTCATACTCCTGTTAGTATCTTCTTCTTCGTTCATTCTCATACTCCTGTTAGTATCTTCTTCGTTCGTTCTCATACTCTGTTAGTTTTCTTCTTCTTCGTTCGTTCTCATACTCCTGTTAGTATCTTCTTCTTCTTCTTTTCATTCTCTTACTCCTGTTAGTATCTTCTTCTTCGTTCATTCTCATACTCCTGTTAGTATCTTCTTCTTCGTTCATTCTCATACTCCTGTTAGTATCTTCTTCTTCGTTCGTTCTCATACTCCTGTTAGTATCTTCTTCTTCGTTCGTTCTCTTACTCTGTTAGTATCTTCTTCTTCTTCGTTCGTTCTCATACTCCTGTTAGTATCTTCTTCTTCTTCGTTCGTTCTCATACTCCTGTTAGTATCTTCTTCTTCGTTCGTTCTCATACTCCTGTTAGTATCTTCTTCTTCTCTTCTTCTTCTTCTTCTCTTCTTTTCTTTCTTCTTCTCTTCTTCCTCTTCTTCTCTTCTTCTTCTCCTCTTCTTCTTATCTTCTTCTTCTTCCTCTTCTTCTCTTATTCTTCTCTTCTTCTTCTTCTTCTTCTCTTCTTCTTCTTCTCTTTTTCTTCTCTTCTTCGTCTCTTCTTCTTATCTTCTTCTTCTTCCTCTTCTTCTCTTCTTCTTCTTCTTTTCTTCTTCTTCTTCTCTTCTTCTTCTTCTTCTCTTTTCTTCTTTCTTCTTCTCTTCTTCTTCTCTTCTTCTTCTCAGCTTCTTCTCCTCTTCTTCTTTTTCTCTTCTTCTTCTTATTCTTCTTCTTCTTCTTCTTCTTCTTCTTCTCTTTTCTTCTTCTTCTCTTATTCTTCTCTCTTCTTCCTTCTTCTTCTTCTCTTTTCTTCTTCTCTTCTTCTTCTCATCTTCTTCTCTTCTTCTTCACTTCTTCTTCACTTCTTCTTCTCTTCTTCTTCTTCTCTTTTTCTTCTTCTCTTCTTCTTCTCATCTTCTTCTCTTCTTCTTCACTTCTTCTTCACTTCTTCTTCTCTTTTTCTTCTTCTTCACTTCTTCTTCACTTCTTCTTCTCTTCTTCTTCTTCTCTTTTTCTTCTTCTCTTCTTCTTCTCATCTTCTTCTCTTCTTCTTCACTTCTTCTTCACTTCTTCTTCTCTTTTTCTTCTTCTTCTCTTATTCTTCTCTTCTTCTTCTTCTCTTCTTCTTCTCTTCTTCTTCTTCTCTTCTTCTTCTCTTCTTCTTCACTTCTTCTTCTCTTCTTCTTCTTCTCTTCTTCTTCTCTTCTTCTTCACTTCTTCTTCACTTCTTCTTCACTTCTTCTTCACTTCTTCTTCACTTCTTCTTCTTTTCTTTTCTCTTATTCTTCTTCTCTTCTTCTTCTTCTCTTCTTTCTCTTCTTCTTCTTCTCTTTTCTTCTCTCTTCTTTCTTCTTCTCTTCTTCTCTTCTTTTCTCTTCTTCTTCTTCTCTTCTTCTTCTTCTTCTTTTTTCTTCTCTTCTTCTCTTCTTCTTCTCTTCTTCTTCTCTTCTTCTTCTTTTCTCTTTCTTCTCTTCTTCTTCTCTTCTTCTTCTCTTCTTCTTCTTCTCTTCTTCTTCTTCTTCTTCTTCTTCTCTTTTTCTTCTTCTTCTTCTTCTTCTTCTTCTCTTCTTCTCTTCTTGTTCTTCTCTTCTTCTTCATCTCTTCTTCTTCTCTTCTTCTTCTTCTTCTTCTTCTCTTCTTCTTCATCTTTTCTTCTCTTCTTCTTCATCTCTTTTTCTTCTCTTCTTCTTCTTCTTCATCTCTTCTTCTTCTTCTTCTTCTTCTTCTTCTTGATTTCGTCTTCTCTTCTTCTTCTTTCTTCTTCTTCTCCTTCTTCTCTTCTTCTTCTTCTCTTCTTCTTCTCCGAACGCTCCATATCGATCACTTGTTAACAACTCTGTGTGATTTGTATGTGATCTGAGCCTAAGAGCTATTGTACGTTGTTACCAGCTATGCGCCTACAAGTAGCCAGAACATCCGATTTCTGCGATGATTTTTTATTTACTAGGGTAGCTTCCATAGGTCCTACATCAGTCGCCTCATACGACATGCCTTGTAGATCGCAGTGGTACTATTCTTTGCTTCCTTGCGGGCACCACACCGGCGCTTTGGCAGTTCAAAATCGAGAAGAGCAGGCTGAAAAGCCGCTGCCTGGGCAAAATTCATTAGAAAAGATTAAAAATAAAATTCCTACAAATATATCTTCACCATCTTCAAATTAGCATCGGATTCTCGCCGGTGCTACGGTGTTGTGCACTGCCGCTGAGATCTTCCTGTGTAAGGAAGAGATCGGAGCACACATGGTTACTCACCGAAGGGCAATGATGATTGTCCTATCAATCATTATAACCGACGGCATGCTAATGGTAATGTCGTCAGCATAACTCCAGTCACACTTTAGTTTCAGCTGTTTCTATGGTAACCAAATGAGACTTGAGTACGAGCCGTTACAGTCTGGAAAAATGTCACTCCCCTGTGAACTTGATCTCAGAATCTTGTACCTTGAAGCTAGTGCACTAACTATTGTGTTATTCCAGCTGTCATTCGTTTCCTTAAGGCTGTTCTTGATGCCATTGCTCCATCTTTTGCGTGGTCTTCCTCTTGCTCTGTACTCGTTATACTTTTTCTGTGTGGCTCTCTGTGGTAGATGACACCAGGGCATTCTTTTCTAATGTTAACCAATATGTACAGTTTGAGATGCCCTGATCTAAAGTTTCATTCCATCCTTTCCCCCATCCCCTACTTCTCAATTTCAGATTACTGTGTACTTTCAGAAATGATGTCAGTGTGGCAATAAACTAGCGATCTTGTCCTTTGACAGCATTACACTAACAGGAAGTGGTCCTTATATTGACATTCTGAAGAACTATAAGCCAAACCCAGTTCCGGTTTGTATACATTTTACTTTATCATTTTAAAGTTGCTACTGGTTAAGAAAAGTAACGCCACTGTACACTGGGCAGACACATATGTTCACAGTCTCTTACATGTGATAGTTGAGATTGTACATGCTGATGGTTCCTATTGTTCACTGGTTGGTGTGTACATGATTATTAATTATTTTATAAAATTGGTGATAATAATGAAGATGACAGGGTACAGTATGTTCTTCTTATTCTTCTCCAGCGATTTCTGTTCATGTGATTAGTTTACTGTGAACCACAAACCGAGCAGTCAGCTTCAGGTCTGTCAGGTCTCCCTACAGATTAGGTTTTAGGTCTACAGGGTGTGACCACCAGTGCCGGATTAAGTCAGCGCGGTTCCTGAACAATTTACCAAGGTGCCATAGGTTTTGCATAATAATAAAATAAAACACAACTTTTACAAAAAAACTTGTCTCGATTTAATGTGAGCAAATTTAGAGATAATACTAGACAAATCAATTTCTCTAAGTAAATTACATTCAATGTTCATTAAGGTGAGGTTATTTAGACGATCTTGTCCCATCTGTTCCTTAACTCACTTTTCTATACGTTAATGTTGAAAAAGAACGTTCTCATCTGCAGTTAGTAATCATTAAAGACAAGTAAATTCGTAAGACTATTTCTACATTTGGGAAACACGACTCTAATGAATTTTCTATTATAAGTTTATAAAATTGCAGTTCAAGTGCTTCATGCTTTTCGTTGTTAATAGCAGCAGCTACATTAGTTTTAAAGTTCAATGAACTGCACAAAGCTGTCGCCTAGGTTTTTTTCCAAATCCTCTTGGTAAGAGCTGACAATATTTGGAGTTCTTTCAAGATCTCTTCTGCTGTAAGAGATTTTAACTGCCGAAGTATTCCAAATATACCAGTCACTCTATGGTACGCTTCCATGCGTTTAGCTAAGGCAGAGAGTACATTATCAATTATGACAATAAACACCTGACTTTCAAATTTTAGTTTGGGTGTTTGATTTTCTACAACTTCATCGAGCGTAGTAGAGCCTCTAAAATCGTCGTACTTAGTATTTCGCTTGCGTCGTCGTGAAGTTTGTTGCTGATATTCTTGACAGTGAGTCAGGATTTGGGCTTTGGCCTCAATTCGAAAATGTAGGCCGCGTTTTTTGAACGTACCCGTGTAACGATTCATAAAGGGCATATCCCGTGTTAAGGTCTTGATCAGGTGATTGTAATGAAGCGCTAGACGCTTGCAAGCGTTCTAGAATTCCGTTCCATAAAATGCTAACTATTCCGTTTCCAACTTACTCATCTCCAAAACTAGTTCATACGCCTGATTACGACACTCTACCTTTTGATCCATGTTATTTGAGATGTCATCCAAAACTTGTTTGATAATGGTAAAACCGCATAAAAGTGCTTTTGTCGCATCAGCTCGGGAAGACCACCTGGTGTCCGACAGTCTCTTCAAAGTCGGGAGTTTTGAACCTGTATCTTCCAGTGCTTTTGTAAGAATGCCCCATCGATAAGTAGAAGGGGAAAATGTATAGAGGCTTTCAACAAAATCGAAAAACGGATGCTTCTATACAACATTCTGCAGCACACTTAGCAACCAAATTCAGTGAATATGCAAAGAGGAATGTATTCTGCGTACTTATTTATCTCCTTAATGCGTGCCTGTAAGCCGTGGTATTTCCCACTCATGTTGCTGGCATTGTCATAGCTTTGACCACGACAGTCTTTGATATCAATGCCATTTTTCTTTAAAAGATCAAATAAACTTTGGGCGAGTCGTACATCAGTATGACCTTCAATATCCAAGAACTTCACAAACCTATCCACTGGTCCAGATGGTAAGACATAGCGCCCTATTAGAGTGAGTTGGTCCACATGCGAAATGTCTGGAGTAGAGTCCAGTGATACGGAATAGTACTTTGCATTTCTTAATTTCGCAAATAATATGATCCAGCAAACTTGATGCAATTAGATGGATACATTCCTCGCATGTTGTTTTTGATAAGTATGATGTATGTCCCTTTCCTTTATTTGCATAAGTATTTATATGCTGAGCTAGAAAAATGTCAAATTTGGCTATTAATTCCAACAAATCTAAATAATTCCCATTGTGAGGTGAACCAATAGTTTCATCACTACCACGAAATGCAAGACCTCGTTCTGCTAAAAATTGGATAGCTGAAGTAATTCGTTCTAAAATTGTCCGCCAATATTTTTGTTCGGTCTCAATTTGGCTTACAAGTTGAGAATCGACACGCGCATCCTTCTTTTGCAAACTAACAGCGAAATTATCGCTTGTCTATGGGAGATGCTTTCATCATGTCTTTTTAACAAATTATTTGCGTTTTTCCAGTCGTCAAATCCTTCTTTCGTAAACCGTGACGAGCAACCTGAATCAGTAACTTTGCAAACAAAGCAGAAAAGTTGTCCTTTAGTTTCTGAATAACACAACCAATCTCTCACATGAGTTTTGTTTGTTGGTTTATGTGTATATGTGAAAAGCGACATTCGACAAAATCGTGGATTGTTTTCTTTATCGTATTTTTTTTGATGACAAGAAATCACTGTTCATATGTTCATATGTTGCAGTATATTACAAACCTACTGATGCACATAGTTTTCTCCTCTATACTTCTTCCCATCCCGGGCTTGTCGCGACACTTTGCCATTCTTGCAGCTCTTGCGCCTTCGTCGCCTTTGAGCAGAGGGCGATGATTTTCTTGAGAGAGCTCGCGAGATGCTTGATTTCTTTCGTAGGCGCCATACCCTGAGAGGGTGCTTGTCTCGGCTATGCATCGAGTTCAGAATATCATCTGCCAGCAGGCCCTTACCAGCCAGCATAGGACTATAACTCTGACAGAGTAAAACTCATCTTAACTTACCACCCCCATAGTTCCCTGGTGAAAATGTTTTATTCCGTCATCTGTCTATCCTTAGGTCAGATCCTGAGACCCGTTCTGTCTTCCCCAAATTTTCCTTTGTGGCTTACAGACGGGACAGAAGTCTTAAGGATATGTTGTACACAGTCGCCTTAAGTCCAATATCCAGACTCATTTTGGCACTGTCCAGTGTGGCCGTCGGCGTTGCAACACGTGTGCTTATGTGATACAGACGCGTACTGTATCTTTTCCTTTAGGCACGTTTCTTATTGACGATGGGTTCACTTGCGAGTCCCGTAATCTTATCTATGCCATTATCTGTAGCGGTGTAACAAGGCTTATATCGGCGAGACAGGCAAGAGGCTCAGTGACCGATTCGCCCAACACTTGCACGACATACTCCAATGCTCTTTGACCCCTGTAGCCACCCATTTCAATGATACTGGCCATTTAGAGCTCACGTTGTCCAGGTCACAGCCATCCGATCATGTTCCTCGGATGATCGCAGTCGATTAGCTCTGGAGAATCGGTTGATTTCTTTGTATGGTACCTTGCGACCACGCGGACTCAACGTATTACATTCTTATGCTTCTAGTACTTTTCTTCCCATGCTTTGTAATCTATATGGGTATATGTTGCATGTATTCAAGTTATATATTTACTAGATGTTTCATTGTTTCTCTTCCGTTCTATTTCTAGTTTTTATGTGTGTTTTTTTTTGTTACATTTATTTCGTTATTCGTTTTATTCCAGATTTTCCTTAGATACGTTTGTCTTTGGTCGTCCATTTGTGTTTCATTTTAATTTGTCACTCCTGTTTGTCGTTTGCTTGATAAAGGCCTTGTTGGTCGAAACGTTGCTGTATTTTGTCATTGTTTTTGTAATTTGTAAACTACAGTACTTTGTAATTACGTGTTTTGCCAATCAAATAGTTTTACTGCAGTTCCATATATATATACTGTTCATATGTTGCACTTGCTACTTCCTTTCGCAATCCAATGGGAAGATGAGAATATGAACTTGAAAATAAAATATAATTATCCTACTTCCTACTAATATTACATATAAATGTGAAAGTTTGGACAGCGTTTTATGATATAACAATTTACTCATGATGATTCAGGGTGCTTCGTAAGTTAACCACTTAACATGACTATGATGCTAATTAAAAGTTTTTGATTAATTCAAACAAAAAAATGATAGCAACTATTTTTTACAATTAATTTGTCACTGAAATATAAAATTTTCTATGTAAAATAAAATAATAATAAAATAACAAGCTGGGAGGGTTTAAATACATTCAAAATTAGAAGAACAGAAAAAAATATTTACTCACTGTGTCCGTTTTTGTGCGTCTCTGTAAATTCATGCAGCTATATGTTGAGGCTCCTTGTTGCGGCTCCCCTTTTACGGCTCCTTCAATTGTGTTCACGTTTTCTGATTTTAACATTTGACTGCTCCTCGCATTATTTTCTAGGACATCTAGTCGAATGCAAAACAGTTTCTCACAAAAGCGTGAATGACATGAGGTTTATTTAGGAGTATCCAGATCTGCTCATGTCTTAGGTTAATATTTCATACGCACAATTGCACTTATTTTAAATTAAGTTTCGCACCCAAAAACTGCTGGGCAAATAGAAACCTTGACTGTGTCATGAGTAAAATTTAATAGTCCTTGGGTTCAAGCTTTCAAGCCCTTTGTTTATTAGCAGCGTATGCAAAACAGAGACATTCCTACACAAATGTAAAAACTGTAACGTTGTTAGTGAGCTCAATGTGACGCCCACCCAAGTCCGAAATTGAGTAAACATGACCTTGGTCCTGAAGAAAATATGAGGAGTGGGGGATATTATTACCAACCTCCCAACCTTGGTTCCTTGCTTATGACTAGTGAAAGCTTAGCTCTGTTACATAGGCATGGGGCCTCCAGAAACGCGGGGCCCGTAGCATTTACTGCTTCTGTTATTAGGCTAATCCGGCGCTGGTGACCACATGTTGCTTCTGAGCTCACAGCTTACAGTCTTGCAGGACATGCTCCGGTGTCTGTTCCGCCTGTTGACACTGGAAGAGAATTCTTCGACTTATTCCTAGTGTATGTGTGTTGAGTCTGCAGTGTCCGGTACATAAGCTAAATATAATGATCTGGCCTGTTCTGCTTAGGTCTTTGAAGAAGTATTTAGTAGAGAAATATGATCAGATGACTTTATCACCAGACTTAAGTCTGTCTAACGTGATGACAACAATGCTGATGGTGATGATGAAGTTGCTTTTGACGTGGTACTATCTTTTTAATTTAGATTTTCATCACTGAGTAATTCTGTACCATCAGTTGCGGAAATTGTTTGTGAAATGTGTTCCAAATTTCTTGATTATAGTGAACCAAGTATCTTGTAAATAATATCATTTTCAGATTACTTTGTTATTACACAAAACTTTCCACTGCTCTATAACTGGAGACCCACATGTGAAAGGATTTGACTATCCGTAAGTAGAAACTTGTTAGACCCTCATGTGACATTTGATGATAAGTATCATGCAAAGGCATATCATCCCAGCTTTTAAACATGGAGGCCAATGTAGATATTTGCAATAGAGTCATGAAATAAACAGGAAATGTAGACATAGTTGTATTATTGTTTTAAATAACTTACATTACAGTTAAAGTTAGCTTCCATGTCATAATGCCATCCCCCTTTCACGTCCAGGCTTGAGACTGGTAATGGCGGAGCTACTTTGAGACGTTCTTTTCAAATCGCTACTTCTTCGGTACAATTTAGGGTGTTAACATATGTTGTAGGGAGGTATAACTATAATAAAATAGCTATTTTCTCTGGTTCTTGTATACTGTAGTAAAGATGACCCATCTGTGCCTCTTTGTGGAAATGCGCGTATAGCATTAATGATACTTTTTGCATTGTAACTTCAAACTCATTAGAAATGCTATATCAATGTCTGTTTTGAGAGGTCAACAATATGACCCAATAGCCTACACCTAATTTCGATATACGCCTTTAACTAAAAGTCCGTGTCGCACTTATGATTTCATTTGTTTACCACGGTCAACAACGTTTGGAATTGGTGAGCGGGAAATGTAAGAATCTTAAAAATAACCACGAATTTTGTCCTGAATGTTGCTATTTTTGTCATCAACGTTTTAAATGGCTGTAAACATCAGTTTTATCCAATCATGCCAATGGAGGCGTTAAATATATAGTACAAGGAAGGAAACGTCTAGATAGTATGATTGTTTGAATGGCAAAAATATTTTAGAAGGTCGAGAACATGGTAGTTCACATGCAAGTTTTCAAGTTATTTCATCAATGGTTACAAAGATACAAATTTGTATCTATGGGCATGACAAGTTGAACGGACTATAGTCTAAACACACTGAAGTACATGCTTGGGAGGAGATCAGGGAATTATGGATATGTCGATGTGGATGAAGATGATACTGAAATGAACAACAAACTTCTCAGTGGTTTCCTGGTACCCAATTAAAACTGGGTAAACCTGAAAGTTGTTACAGTCGGAAAGATCCTGCTCCACTGTGGAATGTGATCCGGGACTCACACGTCTATGAGACAAGCTCACTAACCACTACGCTGTCTCAGCTCTTATGTTTATTCGTAACATCTACTTTTATTTTCTATATTTTATTTCAGACATACTTATCACTTCTATCATGTGGGTGAATATACCGCTTATGAGGTCAATGACAGACATTTTGAAGTTCAAGTAAAAACCTGGGCTTGCGGGAACTGGTGGAAACACGTCTCCTGTGTGTGTGGAGTGGTTGTCAGAGAGAGGAATAACATTATCAGGTATGTAACAGACATCGTCTTAGAAATATCTATTTGCTAGGTATTTGTTGATTTTGCACTTATTGAAGTTTAGATATTAGTAGATGTCACACTTGATGGAGATTAGATATTAGTAGATGTTTTACTTGATGGAGATTAGATATTAGTAGATGTCATACTTGATGGAGATTAGATATTAGTAGATGGGGTCAAAGGTTCATGGGCATTGTGGTAACATGAGCCAGGGTTAGGAGGGGCAGAACCATAACCCTGCCTCAACCTCCACGCGGTGACCTGAAACAGACTCAGGTTCTGGCTTGGCTAAGGGGGGAGGATCGGGAGAGCTACTTTGGTGCAAGTAGGGATGTAAAGGTAGTCATGCTTGATGGGATCCGCTCGCAACATAGACGAGCGAACTCCCAGAGTGACTATCAACGCTAGACTCTCCCGACCGAAGGAAAAAGCTCGGACAGCCCAGAGGGAATTGACGGACATGGTGAGGTAGGCACCAGGACAGAACGAAAATCGTAATCTCCGGAACAAGAGACTCCATACACGTGCTCGATGTATAAGCCAAGGTCCTGCCACAAATCACCAGTTTCTCTGTCGATGGGGAGACTGGTAAACATGAAAGGAAGAGAGGCGCATCTAGTGATGAAACATGTGCCCACGCTGGGCGAAGATCGAAGCCCTGAGGAAGGGGCAAACATTTCCAGCTCGTTGACAAAAATAAATGTCAGATCCGTAACGAATAAAAGTCTACCCTCGTGTCGGTAAGAGGGAAGATCGCAGCTGACTCCGTATCGGTGGCCTGGTGCAGATATATGTACTGGGCATGGTTTGCCGAGCGCAAAACAACAAGTTGCGTTTTAGTGCATAACGAAACTACTTCTCCTGGGAAAACCGTGCAAGGTACTGTTGAGATAACAATTAACATCCCCGGAAGAACTGAGGTGGGTGATGCCTAACGGAACTGCCAGCCTTGGGGCAACCGGGAAAGGTACTATTGAAGTCACAACTAACATCCCCGGAAGAACTGGGGCGGATGATGGTGGCGAGCGCAAAATCCTCAGTTGGTTAAGTTAGCGCCGATTGAAACGACACTCTACATTGTCTGTGCCTGGCCCCAGGCCGGTGTCTTCCTAGGCTAACTGCAAATTGCCACGTACCAACGCGCGTCTAGAAAAGGCTGAGAATGTTCCTACTCCGGATTAAACTCAAAAGTGAACGGTAAAGTAAGGTCGACAATGTAAAGATCTGACAGGCTGCCCGGGTCCGAACATTGGCGAAGGCCGATACTTTACACGGTGTCTTATACGAGTAAGACGCCGTCCGAGAACAAGCTTATAAGCTCCGAGAATTGTTTCTAATCCGGAACGACCTCACAGTCAGAAAGGGCATAACAGCATAACTCACTGTCTTGGTGTATATCACAAAGCCCAAATATACGGCAAAGCTGATCGAAAAGGCGTAGATCCGGGCCGACTTGATCGGCAGAAGGATCGCACCCTAGGAAAGCTTACCCTAGTAAATCAAAAGCTGGCTGAAACCGGACGGGCGGTTCTAGTCACCATGGGCGCACAATCGCCCCTGATGTAGATCACCCTGTTCTTGCCAGTGGACCAACTATACATCACAAAAGAATGATGAAATTGGCCGTGAAGAATGAACGAAAGAAGAAAAAAGATATTAGTAGATGTCGCACTTGATGGAGATTAGATATTAGCTGATATCAGTCTCATGCGTATATTCTGAGTTATTCATTGAGAAAGATTCGAAAGGTAAAGACTGGTTCGGTGCGCAGACAATGGACTGAATCAAAACTTATTTTTTTTTCTGCTAACACCCGCTGTCAATTCAGGCGGTAGTCATAACGCCTGGTCTTGCGCTTCTGACCGATTTTTGCGTGAGCCCTGCTTACCATTTGACTGGTTTCCCTCACCATAAAGACGAGCCTTCAACGTCTTCAGAAGTACTTGACGATTAGATCCTTTAAGTGTGATCGTTACAGGAAACCTGTAGTTCGAACAACTTGCCTTGAGTTCTCGTACTCTCGGTACTTTTACGGCCAGTGTTAATTAGTGAAGTACTACTTCTCTATCGGATTTCCTGCCTTTGGTGAGGTTGTTCCGTACGCATCGTATGGTAAACACTTTTAATGATCTTTTTTAATGCCGTAAAAGAAAGAAAGAAAGAAAGAAGAAAGAGAAAAAATGCCGTATATTTGGGCTTGGATCTACGTCAAATAGCACATACTACTTTGCAACCTTTCTGAGTGGGTGAGGTCATTCCAGTTTAAGAGCTTTTTCCTCTTCTAGGCTAACATTAGAACGGTCATATTTTCGGCTGCTTCTTGTATTCACTGCTCTTTAACGATTATTTGTCGCTGTATATTTGGTCTTTATGATCTTCGCCTAAGAGTATGCCTACAATATGCGACCTTTCTGACTATGTGAGGTCGTTCCGGATTTGAAACATTCTCAGCCATTTAATACGCATGGACTTGTCACACTAACGATCAATTTTCGGCTGTTTAATTTGTCTTTATATGATCTTTACCAGGGTGTTTGGACGTCATCTTACTCGTGTAGGATGAAACGGCGTCCGAAAAGTATCGCCCTTCGTCAATATTTGGGTTTGCACCAGTCAAACTTTTACATTATGGGCCCTTACTTTTCTATCCACGGTGAGTTTTTTCCCCTGAATAGGAGCATTCTCAGTCATTTGGAGTTGCTTGTCGCCACTTGGCAATTTGCAATGTCTACTTGCATTTTCCTGTCCTCAGGAAACCCTGGACTGGGGTTTACACATATATTCTAGAGGGGCGTTTCGTTCGGCGCTAGCAACGCAAATGAAATTTTGCGCACGCCAACATTACCCACCCCAGTCTTCCGGGATGTTAGTTTTAGTGCAACAGTACCCTGTCCGGTTGTTCCAAAAGAGCCGTTTCGTTAGACACAAGAACTCAACTTTAGTATTTGCGGTCAGCCAACCTTACGCAACAAATGTATCCGCGCTGGCCCAATACGGAGTTTTCAAATTTTCCCCTTGTGTCGTCACGATACGTTATGGCGTTCTCAAGACCCTTACCGAGGCTGGCAATTGTACTGCGGCCATTGACTCCGGATGAGTTAGTATTCTTTCCCAGACGACTCGTACGTTTTCCTTGAAATTTAAGCAACTTTTCATTTAAACCTCCAGGAGATGTGTGCATTTATTCAACTGAATCACTACACGCATCAAAAATTCGCAGAATTACACTTATCTTCGTCCTAGGCCACGTGGGTAATTTGGCAGAAGAGGAAGGCTGGCTGGCTCTGCCACCATATCAAGGCCAGCGAATGGATAGAGCGCATTTTGAACGCCCCTCAGAGTGTGGAAGATTTTCATTTAACAAATCCCCATCAACTGCTAGATTGCAAGAGTTTGGGATTAAAAGATTGGAGTGGCAGAAAAAAAGCCAACAGGTATATGAGTAGGTTCATCCATCGAAATCGAACTGGTACGGTCAGTTGCTGGACGCTGTTGGAAAAAATTAGAAGGAGATCGGAGCACATTTGGACTGTCCAGAGTGTAATGAAGATTTCCAAACTGAAACTGAAGTTGCACTTGATGGAGATTAGTTTAAACCACCCCTAGTCAGAGTAGACCAATACTGTCTCCATGGTTGGTAGACAATACACAGACACTGAGGTCTTCAATTTTATGTCTACCGGGGATGGGGGCGAAGGACTAGAGCCTAAACCTTTCTTGACATTAAAACAAGAAGAAGAAGAAGATGGTATTCTTTGTTCCCTTGTTGTAATATTCGTTTATTTTTTGGGATTATATTTTCTCAATGTTGTTTATTACAGGGGTTTTGGATGTAATAACAGGACACGCATCACGCCAGTTTCTATCCTTACAAGCTGGATGAAGGAACTGTGGTGTTGAGAGGAACAGATTGGCGTCATATTGGTGTAGGTGTATCATATAATAATAAAAAAGTTCCTCCCTACGTTATACGTTACATAGGATTCAAACAATTTCTCCATACCGCTCTATCCTGGGCAACTCGTTCAATGTCCTCCATGGAACTGAGACCGATATTTTTGCCTCTCTCCAGCATAGTTCTTTTCAAGGTCTCCTTAGGTCGTCCTCTCTTTCATGAACCCTTTGCATCCCACTTCAATGCCTGCTTTTGATATTCGTTGATCATATCTCCACATTCCTTCTTTCGGTTGTTCTGTGGTTGACCAGACATGTCTCTGATTTCATTACTTCTCCTGAATTCGTTCCATTTTATATTTATTATTTTTTGCAGACATCTATTTTAAATGCATTCAACTTGCTTACTATATCTTTATTCATTTTCCAACTCTCGCTGCCATATGTTATGATTGATACAACATTGAACAACTCTCGCTAGCATATGTTATCATTGATACAACATTGACCAACTCTTGCTGCCATATGTTAGGATTGATATAACATTGAACAACTCTCGCTAGCATATGTTAGATTTGATACAACATTGGCAACTCTCCTAGATATGTTAGGATTGATACAACATTGGGCAACTCTTGATAGCATATGTTAGGATTGATATAACATTGGGCAACTTTTGCTGGCATTTGTTAGGATTGATACAACATTTGATCAAGAGTATTATTTACAGCATGCATATCATCATCATCATCTTGTGTTGATAATGGTGACACTGTGGTAGACAGGGTGTATTGTTGTTGGTGATGACGTCCAGCTGCCACATTTAAACACCACTTTTTTCGCTGAAGAGGGCCGCAAAGATCAAATTGAGTAGGGAAAGAACTGATATTGAGTTCTCAACTGTACCATTAAAAATCAAAAGGGGCGACAATAGGGAAAAAAGGTACTGGAAAATAAAAGCAGTTTGATTTATGTTAACCAAATCACATGTCCTGTATCATTGGTCAAAGAATATTGGGCTCTAACACTTTTTTTATCTTTTTGTTTCTTTTCTAAAATATTAGACAAGAGCACTATACTGGTAGCCAAAGAGGAATAGTAAACCAACATAGAACTGGTGTCGTTAGTTGTCAGATGCTGAGAGACATACTGAGGAGATTGGAGCATTTATGTACTAATTGGTTGGATGTGCTTTATGACGATCTTTCTTTCTAATCCTGTTTTCTCCACGTCAGGAAAGAAGAGATTTATAGAACGAGTCCTTGTGTACACTTAATAAATAGTCTTTCGTCACCTCTGTTATATCTGGGGAAACCACCTTTTCGTGGACGGTCTTTACTTTATTCGGACAATTGCTCTTTGAGGTGCAGGTATGTTGGTAATCTGCTTATGTGACCGAACCATTTAATATGTTGTTTCTTGATGAAGTCTAGTATTGATGTTGTACCACTTTTTTTTCCCGGGTGTCCTCATTTCTCAACCGGTCTCTCATTTAACCCAGCATTCTGCGTAGACACTTCATCTCTTTTGGGCTAGTTTTCTTCTATCGTTTGATATTAATTGAGTATTCTAACAATATAGTCGGAATCGCAAAAAGGGATTGAGAAATTATTAGAAGTGAAAGATAAAAGCGAAAAACAAAATCTATATCTCAATGTGGCAAAAACAAAAATAATGACAACAGATAAAACGGACATGACAAAAGATATTTTTATCGATGGAGAGAAAGTAGAAAATGTGAACAGATTTGAATACCTTGGTTCACGACTAACAACAGATGGAAATTGGATGAAGGAAATTAAATGAAGAACAAATATGGCTTTACAAAAAATTAAACAACTAAAAACTGTATGGAACGGAACTGATAAGAAAACAAAGGTCAGAATACTAAAAGCATGCATATTTTCAGTGGTAACGTATGAGTGTGAAGCATGGACATTTAATATAGCATTGGAAAAACAAATATGTGCTTTCGAATATAAGTGTTGCCCATCTGCCCAGCGTATTCGTAGCGCATTGGACGACGGTTGACAAGTCCTCTGTGCGTGCGGGTTCAATTCCGCGGACTGGCAGATAAGCCACAGGTTCTCCAGATTTACGGTGTTCGTGGCACCGAATCGAAGGGTTACGATGTCCATGGCACCGAGCCGAAGAGCTGAAAGCTCAAGTGCTTCTGAATCGGAAAAAATATATATATAAGTGTTACAGAAGAGTCATCCGTATATCTTGGACAGAGAAGAAAACAAATATATCTATCCAGCAAGAACTAAAAATCAAAGAAAACTGGTTCATGCTACAAATAAGAAAGAGAAAATTGAAATATTTTGGACATATAAAAGACATGAAGGGCTGGAGAAGACCCTCATGGAAGGAGGCATACAGGCAAAGAGAAGAAGACCACGGAGAAGATGGATTCAGGATGTGACTTTTGCCGTTCTGCTACCTTTCTACCAACCATCTCCCACGTCAGCCGCACTCCTTTAACTCTATCTCCACAGTTCTTCTTACGGGTTTGGTTTCCCTCTTTCATGAACTTAGTTGTCAGATTGACCTCGCTCCCTTCACTCGTTGCAACATGATTTTTATTTAAAGGAATGGGTTGTTAGCCCATTGCCCAACCCCAACTCCTGGAGGATCAGAGGTCACATTTCGTCTGCTCTCTATCCGTTAATCTTTCTGACATGGGTATCCCTACTAGAAGCAACGCTTCTGTCAGCAGAGCTTTCTGACATGGGTATCCCTACTAGAAGCAACGCTTCTGTCAGCAGAGCTTTCTGACATGGGTATCCCTACTAGGAGCAAAGCTTCTGTCAGCCTAGCTTTCTGACATGGGTGTCCCTAATAGGAGCAAAGCTTCTGTCAGCCTAGCTTTCTGACATGGGTGTCCTAATAGAGACAAAGCTTCTGTCAGCATAGCTTTCTGACATGGGTGTCCCTAATAGGAGCAACGCTTCTGTCAGCATAACTTTCTGACATGGGTGTCCCTAATAGGAGCAAAGCTTCTGTCAGCATAGCTTTCTGACATGGGTGTCCCTAATAGGAGCAAAGCTCTTGTCAGCCTAGCTTTCTGACATGGGTGTCCCTAATAGGAGCAAAGCTTCTGTCAGCATAGCTTTCTGACATGGGTGTCCCTAATAGGAGCAAAGCTTCTGTCAGCATAGCTTTCTGACATGGGTGTCCCTAATAGGAGCAAAGCTTCTGTCAGCCTAGCTTTCTGACATGGGTGTCCTAATAGAGCAAAGCTTCTGTCAGCATAGCTTTCTGACATGGGTGTCCCTACTAGGACAAGCTCTTGTCAGCCTAGCTTTCTGACATGGGTGTCCTAATAGGAGCAAAGCCTTGTCAGCCTAGCTTCTGACATGGGTGTCCCTAATAGAGCAAAGCTTCTGTCAGCCTAGCTTTCTGACATGGGTGTCCCTACAGAGCAAAGCTCTTGTCAGCCTAGCTTTCTGACATGGGTGTCCCTAATAGGAGCAAAGCTCTTGTCAGCCTAGCTTTCTGACATGGGTGTCCCTAATGGGAGCTAAGCTTCTGTCAGCATAGCTTTCTGACATGGGTGTCCCTACTAGGAGCAAAGCTCTTGTCAGCCTAGCTTTCTGACATGGGTGTCCCTAATAGGAGCAAAGCTCTTGTCAGCATAGCTTTCTGACATGGGTGTCCCTACTAGGAGCAAAGCTTCTGTCAGCCTAGCTTTCTGACATGGGTGTCCCTACTAGGAGCAAAGCTTCTGTCAGCCTAGCTTTCTGACATGGGTGTCCTTAATAGGTGCAAAGCTCTTGTCAGCCTAGCTTTCTGACATGGGTGTCCCTAATAGGAGCAAAGCTTCTGTCAGCATAGCTTTCTGACATGGGTGTCCCTAATAGGAGCAAAGCTTCTGTCAGCATAGCTTTCTGACATGGGTGTCCCTACTAGGAGCAAAGCTCTTGTCAGCCTAGCTTTCCGGATCATGGAGGTACGGAAGCTCTCCACCACTGCAAGATAATGACCTCGTGGTGAGATATTAATGATTAATGAGCATTAGAGAAGACCATCATGAAAGGAGGCATACCGATAAAGAGAAGAAGAGGAAGACTACGGAGAAGATGGATTCAGGATTAACTGATGGTTTGAACATAACAGCTGCATGGGCAGGACATCTGGCCTATGAGAAAAAGAAATTGCGGAGCCCTGTTGGGGTGGCAAAGTTCTGCTCATGACAATCATTTGATGATGATGATGAAGATTATTATTCATCCCCAACAATCCATACAGGTACTCCGATCTCCTCCTCTACTTGCCAGCATATAACGACTTCTCACTCCAGTTCTGTCGATTAATCAAATATTTCATGCCTCTAACAACGAGCACATGTCTGAGGGTTCCCATTTTCACTACCATCTCCTTTCCCGTAGATATAGATGTTGATTTATTAATGCTTTTAAAGTTATCTATACAAACTGCTCCTCTTATGATTTTGCTGATTTTGCACTATCTATTGCTTGCCCTTCCTGGACCACTGCTGAACCATCCAGGTCTCTGCACGCTCATCGTCTACAGTTAGTAGTAGTAGTATATATATATATCAGAGGCGTGCCGTCCAATATACTATAGGTTAATCTAATTTAGATTAAATTTCCATGTGTTATAAAAGCATCAAATAAACTTACTGATTACACAGCATTAATATTTCTCACAATTTGCGTCACAATACTCAAACGATAATTCCTGCTAATTGAGAAACCAAAGACATCACTCTGACATCGGTAGCGCTCGTTTTTTTTTGTTTTTCCAAAGTGGATCATGACGTAATGGACTCTTTCCGTGATGGGACTTGGTTCTTCGGAGCGATTCCCGGACTTCCGGTTTACAAATGGCGCTGAGCGAGCGTATCGGTTAGCGTCAGCAATACATTTTGATCACTTCATCTTGCTTCCGTGGCCTGGATTACTACTTTTCCTTCATTTGGACGCAGGATATATTGTATTATTCATGGATATATTTTGTGGTGTAGTTAAGCGACTCAGAAGTACGATGGTGACCGATCAGAATTGCGATCGCTACCGACACGCCGCTTTCGCTATGTTTTAAATACGGCGTTCCGGGGTAGGTAGAACCCTTAAGCCTAGAAAGGCAATCTGCCTATGATAGGAAGATTCCAGAAATGAAATCTCAACCGTCGAAATCGGAAGATGCATGCCCACGGCACGGAATAAAAAACGCTCATCTACGCACTACAACCGAAGCTATGCAACCAACACTACTCCGGTACGGTGTCATATTTACAGGTTGAAACCAGGCAGGCTCAACACCGGGCCCCCATCCTCCAACACAACAGCAACCACAATTCCTCACACTCTCAGATCGACCAGAGACGACGAGAGTAAACACATGGGTCAAGATTTGAAAATAATGCAGTGGAACGCTGAAGGCGTCAGAAACAAAAAAATAGAGCTGCAAAACTTCCTGAAGGAACATGACATCGATGTGTGCTGCATCAAGAAACATCTTACCAGCACGCACAGATTCTCCATTAGAGGCTATGAAATAATCCGGCAAGATAGGAAAGACCAACCCAAGGGGGGAGTCATAACTGCCATCAAAAACAGGTTCTCAGCCTGGGAAACGCATCGCTCCCAATCAACCGACACAGAGGCGATAACCATCTGCCTAAAAACCAACGACAAGGAAATCACAATTTGCAACATATATTCACCACCAAACAAATTTATCCACCTAAACCAAACACATAAAACTGGATAATAGTTGGAGATTTCAACAGCCATTCTCCAAGCTGGGGTACTCTGACCTAAATGTAAAAGGAGAGGAAGTAGAAGACTTCATCATCAACAACAGTCTTGTTCTGCTAAACAAACCTGGTGACCCACACTCATACTACTCCCGACCTTGGAGAACAACCAGCAACCAAGACCTAGCAATAGCTACTGAAGATGTTGAAAAATTTACAAGTCGAAGTGTGTGCAATCAACTAGGGGCAGTGACCATAAACCCATAATAATCTCTATGAAAGGACAGAGGAACACCGCAAAGGGAACACTCACCCCCAGCTGGAACTATAAGAAAGCAAATTAGAATATCTTCTCCACACACCTAGAAGAAGCCATTAAGAACATGAAAATAAATAAAATAGCCCTAAACCGCAAACTCCAAACATTCAACAACTGGGTTCTAGATGCAGCAAAAATAAGTATACCAAGAGGAAGAAGGAAAGACTACCGACCCTATTGGTCCCCTAAACTGGAAGAGCTTCACGCTGAACTCAGCATACAAAGAGAAAACATGGAAGCAGACCCCACAGATGAAAATTTTACCCTACACAACAAGACAAAGGCAATATTTACCAAAGAAAAGAAGAAAATCATGAGAGACAGTTGGCATGAAAAAATTGCCTCCCTAAATCTAGAGAAAGACACTAAAAACTATGGAACCTCACAAAAACCCTAAACGGTGACAGGACAGAACGGATCAAAACTGTGCTACACACAGACACAGGATTTATCACCGGGAGAGCAGCAGAAGACCTATTAGCTAGAACCTATCAATCGGAAAGTCAGGTCCAAATTCAACAGGCAGAAAAAGAAATTAAAACCAGTCAAAGCAACTATTGAATAGTCTTAACTCTACAATCCCAACAGACAGCATGACAGCTATGTTTACCCTGCAGGAGCTAGAAGACCAAATAAAAGAGCTAAAGGAGAAAAAGGCACCTGGAGCGGATGGAATTACCAATGAATTCCTTAAACACATTGGTCCTCTTGGCAAAGGTTTCTCCTCAGCATTTTCAACCAGAGCTGGAAAACAGGTCAAGTTCCATCAATCTGAAAGGAGGCACACATCTACCCCATCTTGAAACCAGGCAAGGACAAAAATGACCCAAGAGCTATAGGCCCATCAGCCTTCTCAGCTGTGCAGGGAAATTGATGGGAGAAACCAATTCATTGCTCACCCCGCCCAGACCGGATACAGACAAAACAGAAGCACAAAGGACCTACTGGCTTACATCACCCAGGACATTGAAAACACCTTCCAGGAAAGAAAGAAAGTAACAGCCATATTCTTTGACCTGTCCATTTGATACGGTATGGCACGATGGCCTAATGCTGAAAGTTCTACAAACAGGAGTCTCCCACAACATGTTCTCCTGGATCAGAAACCTCCTCTCCCAACGTACAGCAAGAGTAAAAATAGACAACCACATCAGCAAGATGCAAAAAATGAAAGAAGGAGGTCTACAGGACAGTGTGATAGCACCAACGCAATTCCTAATATACATAAATGACATCACCAAAGCTGCCCCAGAAGGTCCCAAACAGCCTACATGCAGACTGACTTCGCAATCTGGACAGCTGCAGAACACACTAAAAAACATCCTATTTACTTAAAAAACAGTGGAAAAAGTGGAGAACTGGACAAAAGCTGGGGCCTCAAAATTAACCACACAAAAACCACAGCAACTGTTTTTGCCCTCTCCCCACACAAGGAAAAAGTATTCATCAATTTAGAAAACGAAACAATACCCCAAACAGATACACCCACCTTCCTTGGAATCACCATAGACAGCAGACTTACCTGGAAGCCAAACATAGACAAAATTCAAAGAAAAGCCATACAAAGACTTGCTGTGATGAAGAAACTAGCTGGCACGTCCTGGGGCGCAAATTCAAAAATATTAAAGCAGGTCTACACAGGAGCAGTCAGACCCATCATGGAATATGGCTTTAGCTCTTGGACAACAGCAGCCAAAACAAACACACAGAAACTAGACAAGGTACAAAATATGGGCCTAAGAATAACTCTGGAAGCAATGAAAAGCAGTCCTATCATAGAAATGGAAAAAACCCAAATATAGGGCCTCTAGAACTCCGCAGAAAATTAAAACACTCGCCCAGTTTGAAAAACTAAAACGACTAAAAGAACACCCTCTACACACAAAATTCCAAGAGAAAACAAAAACAGACTTGCAAGGAAAAGTCCCAACCATCTGGCCAGAGAATTTCATATGCAACATTCAGACATCCTAGAAACTGACCCAGAAATGTGGGAACCCATAATACAGAGCCATGGACAGGCTACCAAAACATGGCCCAAATGCCTAAAGTCTCAGGAATAATCTCCAAAAAATACAAACAGAGACAGAGCAAAGAGCCATTTCAATCCAGAGCCTAACACAATACCACCCAACACAAAGTTTTACAGAAGCAAAGACTCTCCTGAAACAATCCAGGAAAATGATCTGGAGAAAAACAAATGGAGGATACAACACAGAGCACGACAGTATAAACACACTAAACAGAAAAGCCCAGACCACAGTCTTCAGACTTAAAAGGGACACTGCAATCTCAGAGCACACCTCCACAGAATGAGTCTCAGGGACTCGACAGCCTGCACCTGTGGAGCACCAAAGCAGTCCCAGAGCACATCCTGCAAGACTGCCCTATTCTGAATATTGATAGATCTGGCCAACAGAATATTGGAGATCTGGCCAACAGAAACAACACTACAAGACAAACTATGGGGAACCGGGGAAGACCTCAAGCGCACCGCCCTGTTTATGACACATACCGGAGTAGTCGCATAGCAAAAGTTGACCGCAGAAGAAGAAGGAGCGATTCCCCAAGTGACAGTCTGTGTATGTATATGAAAAACGCAACACATGGCGTTCTGTCGTAAGCCTATTTATTTGCCGTTTTCATTTTCTAGGTTGTGGTGCTTTGATTATTAACCTTACTAGCTGATTAACCCGGCTTCGCACGGGTGAAAGTTGTTAGTAATCCTTGATGAGGAATTGGTGAAACCATTCCAAGAGATATCATATTCTTCTAATTATTGTTCGTTATATTTATTTATCAGTTAAGGCCTGATAGTAAACAACATTCCTTGTTTTCCCGTCGTTTCAAGCACATATAAATTTGTTCTACTTCAACTCTAGACATTGCTACATATAACTGACATGGCTAAAGCATTCCAATCTCAAGTCAATCCAGAAAGCCTTTAGTGATTGGTCTTGTTTTTGTTTATAGACATAGCAAAAGCAAGTCGTATCGGGAATTATAGCCTTTTGAATTCGAATGGTGTATCAGATGGATCAAGGAGTATTCTGGGAATGAAAACATCTTCTCCTGTAACACAGCCAGTTAAAATAGTTGCTTCTATAACATTCCGTCTCAAGAACTTGATACAAGCCTCGTCCATTACAAAGCCTGGGGCATCTGATTTCATAGAGTATAATCGCAACCAACTTTTAATGATAACACGTGAGGGCATTCCACTGGGATTGAGAGAATTAAGAATTCTGTTGGATAATGAACTGCTTCATTCATATCAATAACAGTATCGATTGATTTGTACATGGTTTCCTGTTCTGGTATTTTTTTTTGGCAATCAACATTTATTTTATTGACACTCTCATTTGTTAGACACGTATATCACGTTGGATTGCAGTACTTAACATGAATATGTACATCAAACATTCGTGACAACATTGGACAATACGGAACAATCCATCTATTGTCGATGTTAAATTCAACTGAACTATTTCCTAGCTTAAGTTTCTTAGTTGCCAAATCCTCCATCAGCTAACTTTCTTCTTCGATATAGTGGATAGCCATCTTCTCAAGTTTGAGTTTCGAGCAACATACTCTTCGGATATCGTTTGGTACATTTGCCGTCCTTCATACATGAGGAATTCGGATTGATGTTTCCACATGGTCCATGCACCATTTGCTCTATAACGGTTTTATGTAGTTGTGGATCTAAGCTCAGATCATGAATCTCCGCCTAAAAATGCGATCAATATTATTTGGGTCAATCTTGTTTAATAACCAAATAATAAATGGTTATGTGGCAAACCCCGTTTCTGCCATTCTGTTGAAGACACCCAACATTTCACAGGACCAAAGATCTATCCCTTCGTTATAAGTTGCATGAATTTAATCAACTTTTGGCAAGAACACACGTGCAATTAGATGATATATATCCAAATGTGACTGTCCTGGTAGTAATTCATCTTGTATTTCTTTCCATTTTGGGTTACATGTAAACGTTATGAAGAGATCAGGTTTTCCATAATTGAGAACATAAGTAATCGAATCTTGTTATACCGCGGACCTCCGGTAAACGTTGATGGCAAAATAACCAACCTGCCATAGTTGTTTGCCTAGCCATCTATCGCAATAGCATCCCTCAAATGAACATATTCTTCTGAACGTAGTTTTGTTTGGTTCAATCGAATATAGAGCAATCTTTCGCATTCAATTTTTGCGAACATATCTACCAAAAATTGATGGAATAGTTGGCGACAACTTAAAAAATGATTTGGAGTATCTCTGATCATGATTCGTAATAAGTAGACATCCTTTGAAGAAACAAACTTGTTTGAAATCAATTTAGTGACTGGATCCCTTTGATTGATGCAAATGTAGTAGCCGTCTTCATACCGAGAAAATAAAATTGGATACTGAAGGGCATCGTAAGATCTGTGTTTCTGAAATTCGTTGCAGCTTGTTGTCTCGTTTTTGTAAAATTACATCCCGCTTTCCAAATCATTTCTGCTATGATAATGGCAACTTCGTTTACTACAGGTGCATTATAATTCCGCTCATGTTGACCGGTCGGAAATATGTCAGCGCGGATTGCAATTTTCCTGTCGTCAGAGGGCAAATGATCTAATACAGTTTTTAAACTTCTGGCATAACTGTTGCAAGTGTAGCATACGTTGAATAGCTAATACTGTATTGTGATTAGTTCCTGGATTACAATTGATGCGCTGATTTGCCTGAGCTTCTTCATTACCCTGGAAATAAATTTGAAGAAAATTTGAATAATTTTTTTGAGTGCAGGAAATGACAATGCGGATCTTAGCGCATTGCGTATATGAGCACATGAAATGATGACGCTATGTTTGGTAGCGGTCAACTTAGTAAATGTATGCAAATGTAGGGGTCACGTTGTGATAAATTGGTTTTTATTTATTTTAAAAACGTATATTGATTCGATTTCGAAATTCTTTCCACAGTTAATATAATTTTTAGTCGCATGCATATTTTTACCTACTATGGTGAATTGTTGATGTAAATTGAGGTTAGCTTGTGTGAACAATCAAAGGACGTTGTTATGCTTGAAAGAGGTCGAGGTTTCCATAGTTTAAAACATACTTCATCGAATCTTGTGTATATATTAATGTGTACACCCTAAAACTTACGACAAATTGTAAACAAGAATTGGATAGGATAGCAAACTTTAGTTTTTAATTATTTAAAAAAACTAATATTGATCGATTTCGAAAAACTTTCCACTGTTAACCTTATTTTGGTCTCGGTGTGTTTCTGCCAGCTTTGGTGATTTGTGGATGTAAACTGACGCGTGTATAGTGAGACACACACACAGACATAGAAATATAGATACAGATTTAATTGTTTCCATTAATGAAAGAGATCTGGGGAAGTATTCAAGTGTTCGATTGTCAATATAGTGTGACATCGCTTCAAAGTAGGAAATATAGCGGGTGACTAGTATTTGAAAGTGATTCCTCAAATCGTGGAGTATATTATAGAGACATGCAACAAGTAAGTAGGTCAGAGGTATACTCAATACTGCATGAGCTCTCGACCAATTATTCGCAGTACCATTTGGAAGTCTCAGTTTGAAGAAAAGTATCAAATAATAACGAAAGGTACAGCCACAGACATTTCTGTAAGAATAAAAATGAAATACTATATGTGCCATTTCAAAACGGGGACTATTATATTGGTACAAAATGGTTAAATGAATTGAAATCAAGAAACAAATTCTCCCGTGTGTTGCCGGGATTGTACGGCATGTAGTAAGAGGCGACTGAGGTAGGGGCCTAGGGAAGTTACCATAGTAAATATAAAGCGTTGCAGAAATCAGATGTGCTGGCTAACTTGTAGGCGCATAACTGGCACGACGTACAATCGCTCTTAGGCTCGAATCACATACAAATCACAAAGAGTGGTTAACAAATGATGGATATAGAGCTTTCTAAGAAGAAACAGATTGTATCAATTGTTGGCATTGTGTGCTGTTGGAAACCGATCAAGTAATGTGGAGTAATAATGGTTTTTGTGATATCAGTAATTTTCACAAAGCCAAGATACGACACAAAAGACTCAATCTATCTGCAATAACTACATTAAAAACTTTCGAAGAAACTAGAATAGAAATGTAATTAAGTGAGCAAAAAAGGTTTTAAAATATAACGCATAAGTATATTCAAACCGGGAACTACTGAGGCAATTAATTGATGCGTGCTGGTTTTTTTTTTTTTTGCTAAACCCTCTTCTTCTGCGTTCTCACTAGATTTGATTTTTGGATTCTCTAATAAAGACAGCCGTCTGCCTCAGATTGTCAGCCACGCCGTACAGTTTGTCTTGGACACTGATGTAAATGGGCCTATTCTTTCTTATCAGGTCTCCACACTGGGTGTAGTTCTGTGGGATATGCTCTGTTGCTATATTCGTTAAGCTATAGGGGCACAGGTCGTTGGCGCCTATCTTGAATTTAGTGTACAGGTGGTGTCTCATTCTGTTGTGACACGTTCGGAGGCGAAGTATGGCTGTCTGGTCCCTTCCGGACAGTTGGTAATATCCATCATTCTTGTTGTGTTTTGGGTGTTATTTCTCCCACTTTGCTTTGTAGTGTCCTCTGAGGATGGTTTTTGCTTCTTCATAGCTGACCAGGTTGTCATCTTATGGCATTTCTGCTCCCTCTTTAGCCAGTCTGTCAGCATCTTCATTCCCCTTGATCTTGCAGTGATGGGATCCACTGGATTACTACCCTCTCAGAATCATGGGATAACTGGGCTAAGGTTGACCTGAGATCACTAAGTTCTGTGTTCCTTTCAGATTTCAGTGCTGAGATAACAGACAATGCGTCTGCCAAAAGCACTATTTTTCCATGTATTTGGTTCACATGTTGTAGTGCAATTTTTGCAGCTGTACTGAGGGCTTCTACCTCAGCCCTGAAATTGGTTGAGAATCACAGTGGCCAGAGCTAAGGTTTGTTCTTCTCCATATTTTAGTCGGAGGACAACTCCCGATCCTCCATTGTGGATGGCATCTCTAGCTGAGCTATCAGCGTATGCATTTTCCAGGAGTCCAATTGGTTGTTTTTGTTCATGTATTTTTCTACGATGAGCCTTCTCTCCAGGTCTGTCTGTGTTCCTTTCTTGCCAATGACACTTATTTCTTCTGAGAGCTCTGGAGACTGCATGCCAAGAGAGGGAAAGGGCTGGTTGTTGTATGTGTCTTGGTTGAGCCAGTGCCAATATTGGATCTTTGTAAGCAAGTTCTTTGAAGTTTGCCACGAAGTTACTTCTTTACAATCTGCCCCTACTGTTGATAAGGGGAGGGTGCATTGGATGGTTCATCAGTCTTTTGTATTTTTCTCCTTGTTGAAGTACCTTCATGTCCCGCCTGTCCTCCATTGGCTGAAGTCCTGTCACAGTTTCCAGTACTTCTATGGGGATAGACTTCATGGCTCCAGTGATGATCCGTGAGGCCTGATTTTGCATTCTGCTTACCTTTACAAATTGTATCTTGGAGTTTGTGTGGCCTAGACTTCTATGCCTTACTTAAGTACTGGTCGGACTCTTCCAGTGTACAACCTTTTCAAAATGCCACTATCTGCACCCCAAGTGGTGTCTGTTAGTTTGTTCATGATCCCCATTCTCTGCTTTGCTCTTTTACCAGCTTTGCCTATCTGGGTTTTCCAAATCAGTCTGCTGTCCTTTGCTATACAAAAGTCACAAATAAAACCAGGAAAATGTCAATAACCGGGGAAACTACATTAAATTCATGCATTTACCTTATGAATACTATAGTAAATTAGAGTTTCGTCTTCAGATTGGGGAGGGGAACCTTTAAAGGAACCTTAACTTAATTCAAAACGACATCATTGAATGTGTTTGTGATGTCATTTTGGATAAAATTACGTCAGAACTAAACGATGTATTTTTCTAACAGTAATTAGACAAAACCAAGAGCGTTGCAAAGCTCTTCGAAAGACCTATGATGTGTAAAGTGTAAAAGTATCCTTGCTAAGCTGTCTTGTTCCTGAACCTAGTCTTCTTTGAAAAAGTCACTGCACGCTACTATATATATATATATATATATATATATATATATATATATATATATTCCTAATTTTTTTATAAATTATTTTTCTTGCATTTAAATTTGATGTTTATTCAGCAAGGATTATTTGCTTCGTTAAAGATTTTATTGCCCTCTGGCTCAGAGATAGGAATTTACATGCATGACTGGGCTATGGACGTCTACATCACAACACCAGCGTTTGATATCTACAAAGCCAGAGGAGTTTGTGGTACCAATGATGGCGATCAAGGTTAGTCGTGTTTATATATACACACTCACACTGCACCACATACAGTGTTTACCAGGTTGAGAGCAGAGATAGTGTAGTGCATAGGGTTCCCAATGGGGAGGGGGAGGCAGCCCTAACGGGAGGCGCTGAGAGTTGAGTTGCGCTTAAGTTGAAAAGTAATTTGGGGAGCGTTGAGGACCATCCGTCACCCCTTAAGCTGAAAATTCAAAGTCACACGCACGTTCGCTTCATAAAAGATGAAAACATTTGTCAAGAACTATTATTTGCAAGAATATTAGAAACGGACAGTAACGAAAAATCTATAGTTGACGTATTGGAGTACCATTTTTAAGAAAAAGAATTCGCTGAATAATATCTTGTCTGCTGCCGATGGTGTTGGCAATGGTTGGCGGCTACAGCTAGATGATTTCATATTTGAAAAAAAACTGTCCAAATGTAGTTGCCGTGCATTCTGTGAGTCACCGACAACGTTTTCTCACAAAAAATCTTAGAAATTACCTTCATCGCACACTACAGTATGTAATTGCATCAGTTAACATCACCAGAAGAAAATACACTCGATAAAAGATTATTTACAAAGCTTTGTGATGAAAACGATGACGACTTCAATAGTTTACTATTGCACTCAGAAGTTCGTTGGCTGTCAACAGGTACCTCTCTAAAATGATGTTAGAAACTCTGTGAATCAATTACAAAGGTTTTTTGGAACACAAAAATGATTCCTTTAGATATATTTTATTGAAACGTTATAGCAATATTGCTTATCTGACAGATTTATACAACAAATTTAATAAAACGAACTTGCAACTGTAAGTAAATTATTATAATTTGATCACAGGAAAAGCAATTATTTCTGCGTTCATGTCAAAACTTGCGTTATATTAACATTTGACAATTTTATCAGTTTTCAAATTTTTCTTCAATGGAAACACCTGATGTCGATATTCTGGTTTACAGTCAGCATTTGGAAGCACGAAAAGAAGATTTTTACAATAATTTTCAGAATTTACTTAATATGACCACTCCAGATTGTATCATAGAACATTCTTCGATATGACAAATGCCTTCCGGTTTTCAAAACGTCGGCTGACTGTTGTGTCCAGTGACGGCGCCCGTAAAATTAAGAAATTCTCTTCTGATTCTGTACTGTGGTTTACAAATATTCGCATGGAACGCACATATTCTATAGTTAATACAGGATTACTATGTTTTTATGCTTTTTTCTATTCGGGACGCGATACATATGGGTAGAATCTACTTCCTTGCAGAACGAGTTGCGAGCAATCAACGACTAGGAATGCTAACATTAATCAAATGTTTACACAACCAGATGCTCCAGGCCGTAAGGCGCATACCATGGTGCAATGACTCCTCAAATGAGGAATGGATAACGGATTCTATTGTCGCCGCTCTGCCCCTGAGACTTAGCCACATAGTAAGAATATTGACCAACCATCCGAGGTTGGCAAAATAACTGCTGGTGATCACGCTGTCACTGGTGGCAGCAACGGAGCGGCAGGGAAATCTAGCAGATCAAACCTCACCAGACTCAGGAGATTCAACATAATCCGATGGAACGTCGAGGACATTTACCCCAAAAAGCAGGTCCTAGCTGTAAATAGACTCTGCATGTATTCAGGAACATTCTCCCCTCCCCCACACACACATTCTCTGTCCGAGGTTATCAGTTATACAGATACGGCCACACGGGGGGGAGGGGGCTCATACGCGTGAGCAACAGATACACCTATGAAACAGATAGATTTCATCACAAATGGGGAAGCAGAAATCATAGGAATTGACGTCTTTGAAGACAACTAACAGATTCGAACTAACAGAGCCCTTATGCTGGAAACCATGACACTGACCAATACAAACTGTCTAGTAGTTTTTAACAGTCACTCAGAAAGATGAGGATACCAAGACACAGTGTAAAGGGGGAGAGGTAGAACAATGGGAAATAGATAACAACCTGCAGCTCAGGAATGGACTCGATGACCCAACAACTTTCTACTTAAGAAGATAGAAAAATACATCCCACAGACCTCGTCTTTGCCACCGGTAACATAGCCCAGAGCTTGGATCGAACCTTCATGAAACAGCTAGGAGACAGTGACCACAAGCCTGTCAAGCTTTCCTTGAACCTTAGATATATCACCCAAGTCCAAAAACCAATGTTCCTGTGGAACTATTAAAGAGCTGACTGGGCACAGTTTGCGAGGCTCAGCGACATCTACTGTGACCCCATAAATACACACCAAGAAAGATAAAGAACATGACAGACCGGCTCAACACATCCATCTTGAGGGCAGCAAGAGAATCAAGTCCTAGAGGTGCAAGAAGAGACTACAAATCTTATTGGTCAGAAGAGGTCCAAAATGTTGAAGATGAAGTGAGTCAGGCCAGAGAAAGAGTAGAAACTGAGCAGAGCATAGACAGCAACATAGCACTCAAGGAAGCCTCGGCTAAATATAGGAGAGCAGTTAAGAAAGCCGTAAGGCAGAGCTGGAGAGACAAGACGTCTCAACATGGACAGAATTGAGTTGAAGAAGCACTCCAGGGTCTTAACCTTAGGAAGTCACCAGGGCAGGATGGCAAAACAAATGAGATGCTCATCAACCTAGGCAAGAACGCAAAGAAAAAGCTGCTAACAGTTTTGAATGCGAGCTGGAAAGTTGCAGAAATACCTAGTGAATGGAAAGAATGTATCACAGTGCCCAATCTAAAACAAGGACAGGACAGATTCTATCCAAGCAATTGTAGACAAATTAGTCTCTTTAGGTGTGTTGGAAAAGTGATAGATAGGCTTCTCAATAGAAGACTCATGTGGCAACTGGAGCAACAACAATTGATACTACTACAACAGAGTAGATTCAGTCAGCATGAATCAACAGAAAATCAAGTAACTTACATTGCACAGAATGTCGAGGGTGGATTTCAAGAAAAGAAAGGCTTTCGACAGGGTCTGGAGAGAGGGACTCAAAATCAAACTGCTCAAACTCGGAATCAAAAGGCGCATGTATATCTGGATATGTCACTATCTGGTAAATAGAACAGCCGAAGTATAGGACCAGGAAACACATAGCAGGAAGTCAATCATCGAACAAGTTGTTCCACAAGGAGGGGTTCCTGTCTCTAACACTACTTCGTTTTTATAAATAATTATGGAAGACATCTCCAACAGAGTGCATGGCGCAACTCTACGCTGATGATCTGGCATTGGACACGAGAAGAATCAATAGCAGTAGTTCACCAAGGATGCAGATGTAATTAAAACATAGTAAAATAAACCAGGTCTTGACTGCCCTTTATAAATGAAACGAAAATCAATTTCACAGTATTCAGCCTATCCAAGTGGAAACAAATGCTCAAACTCAAGTTCAATGACCACTTACTCTCAATGGATGAATGTCCAACATATATGGGATTCATCATGGCAGCATGCGGCGTGGAAACCACAGATAGGCAAATCAAATGGAAAACAAAGTGAGGGATCGTGAACAATTAGAAGGCACCAACAGGGGTGCGGGTTGTAGCATTCTGAAAAGGCTTTACACTGGCAGAGTTTGACCAGTACTTGAGTATGGCATAGCAGTCTGGGTCATAATCTCCAAGACACACTTCATAAAGCTAAGCCGAGTTTTAAGTCAGGCCTCACGGATCCTCACTGAAACCATAAGTCTACCCACATAGGAATATTGAAAACAGCCCTAGAACTTCAGCCAATGGAGGACAGAAGGTACTTCACGATGAGAAAATGCAAAAGACTGATGAACCATCCAATGCACCCCCCAAATAAACAGCTATGGTAGGGGCACATTGAAAAGGAGTAGCTTCATGGCAACTCCAAAGAGCTTGCCCACAGACCCAATATTAGCACTGGCTCAACCAAGTCACTACAACCAGCCAGCACCTTCCTCCTGGTCATACAGGCTCCCAGAGCTAGATGTCCTCAATGCAGCTGCAAAAATGGCACTACAACATATGAAACAAACACATGGACAAATTGTGCTTTTTGTCTGCTATCTCAGCAGTGAAATCTGAAAGGAACACAGAACTAAGTGATCTCAGGTCAACCGTAGCCCAGTTGGCTCATGATTCTGAGAGTGTAGTAATCCAGTGGATACCCTCACACTGCAAGCTCAAGTGGAATGAAGATGCTGACAGACTGCCTAAAGAGGGAGCAGGGATGCCTCAAGATGACAACTTGATCAGCGAGGAAGAAGCAAAAACCATCGCCAGAGGGCACTACACAACAAAGTGTGAAAAATAACATACAAAACACAAAAAGTGTGATGGATAATACGAACTGCCCAGAAGAGACCACATTCTTCATACTTCGCCTGCAGACGGGTTACAACAAAACGAGAGCAGAACTTGAATCAAGATAGGCACAAATGACCGTGCCCTGTGGTTTGGCGAATATGACGACAGAGCACGTCCTACAGAACTGCCAACAGTATGCAGACATGAGAAGAAAGAGATGGCCCACTTATATCAGCGTCCAAGATAACTGTATGGCGTGATGACGTTTCTGATAGGGGCCTTTAATAGAGAATCCGAAATCCAAGTCTAGTGGGATCGCAGAAGAAAATGTAAAAATAAACATTTCTGGAGGAAGAGTTGATTGAATTGTCAACAAATGAAGAGTTGAAATGGAAAATTGAATAATGGATATCAAGAATTGAGTCTACAAAGTTAAATTCCAATATTATATCAACTCTAATGGGCTGCAGCAAGAAGTTGTTTATTGTATTCCATCACCATATTTAGCTGAAAGAGGATTTATCATGGTCACCAGACTATTCATAAAGAAACGAAACAGATTGTCAATAGAGGAATGTGGCGATTTAAATTTATTGATGACAAAAATGTCACCAAACATCGAAAAATTAGTTTCATCACATCAAGCTCATCTCTAATTAATACATTATAACGTAAATTGTGTCAACGATACTGTGAGCAATACAGTAATGTTGGTATTATCGTCTAATAAAATAACTGAAAAATGTGTCCTTGTTTTCAATTTATAGTATGTACAATATAGTTTACCCAAGGGGGCGCTAGTGAATTATTCCTGAAAAAGGAGGCGATCATTCAAAAAGGTTGGGAACCTATGGTGTAGTGGTTAGTTCACCTGTTCTTAGGTGCATGATCCGAGTTCAATTCCACTGTGAGATTAGCTTTTTTCTCAACTGTAATGACTCTCTAGTCGACTCAGCAATTAGGTACCAGGAAAAGTGCTGGGAAGTAGAGGTGACAGTCGTGATGCTAACTACATCACCCATCATGTGCCGATCGTCAAGGAAAATACGGCCTAAGACCGTATTACTCAATATGAAAAATAAAAATCGTGGCATATTCTTTACGAGGCGTCGCCATCAACCAGAGTAAACGAGCCGTTGATTTTCTAGGCACTACTTACACGTTCAGTAGTTTACCATTGCTTTCTGAACGGTGAGGTCTTTTTACCTTTGTAAAATCATACGGAATCGAATTTGCTTCCAAAGTGCCTGCTGCTGATATTGAACCAGGTACGCTTGAGTTATGATTGAAATCACAACTGCTTAAGCTACAGACGCCCACTATAACATGATTGAGATCACAACTGCTTAAGCTACAGACGCCCAATATAACATGATTGAGATCACAACTGCTTAAGCTACAGACGCCCACTATAACATGATTGAGATCACAACTGCTTAAGCTACAGACGCCCAATATAACATGATTGAGATCACAACTGCTGGTTACAGACGCCCACTATAACATGATTGAGATCACAACTGCTTATGCTACAGACGCCCACTATAACATGATTGAGATATAAAATGCAGAAACTTAACATCAAAACTAGTTTTTTTGTCCTATTTATTGCTTATATTTTCACAAAATGTAGACTAAAAAAGTTGATAAACATGACATTTTACAGTTAATGATTTCACACATCGTTACGGTCACATCACATATCCTTGTGGACATCCTGGACACTGTTTTCCAAATGATTTCGTAAACTCTGGAGGTCAAGTATGTATGAGAGAGGTTCTTATATCTACCATCATCAGCGTCATCGTCCCCATCATTATCATTGTCACCATTATCATAATCAGTTACCACCATTATCCTCATCATTGACCATCATCGTTGCACTTTTATATTTGTGGCTTGTTATAAAAAAAACATGGAAGCATGGTGTAAAGCATGGACATTTAATAAAGCAGTGGAAAAATATATGTGCTTTTGAATATAAGTGTTACAGAAGAGTCATTCGTATATTTTGGACAGAGAAGAGAACAAATAGATCTATCCAGAAAGAACTCAAAATCAAAGAAAAATGACTGATGATACAAATAAGAAAGAGAAAATTGAGATATTTTGGACAGAAAAAAAAACATGAAGGCGGAAGAAGACCATCATGGAAGGATGCATACCAGCAAAAAAGAAAAAAGGAAGACCACGGATAAGATGGATTCAGGATGTAACTGATGGTTTGAACATGACGGCTGCAGAAGCAGGACATCTGGCATATGAGAGAGAGAAATTCCGAAGGACTGTTGGAGTGGCAAAGTTCTGCGCAGGACAAACTATTTGATGATGATATAAAAAAGGTTTTTTTGGTTTTTTTAGTCACATATTTTCATTTTAGGGCTGTTAGGGATTTATTGTTTAATTGTATATGTGTGTCTACCTTTAACACCTCCACTCAGTAATTTATTTTTAACCTTCGGACGAATTTATTTTGCAATGCAAATTTAGCAATAACTATTAAGTAGTTTAGATCGTTTTAACCTGCTGCCTTGCAGGTCGGCTGGGGTCAGCCAAAGGCTGACGGAGAGGGAACCAAATAAACGCTGGCTGAAATCGACACATCGCTCGAAGGATAAGCACCAGAGCTCCAAATGGTGCTGAAGATGGATGTAAAGCACACCAATGCTAAGGCTGCATGAATCAGATTTCGGGGTCAAATGCTCATGGCGGCAACATGTGCCAGGGTTAGCGAAGGGGCGCGCTAATCAAGACCCTGTTCCCTACCTCCACGCGGTGTCCCTGGAAACAGACTTAGGTTCCGGTCTGGCAAAGGGGGCAGGGATCGGGGAGACCTACAGGTAGTAGTAGTAGTAGTGCAATCACGGAAAAGAAAAGCACGGCCGAAAATCCCTGAACAAAGCACACATTTCCTGGTCCAAGTTCCAAAAAGAGTACGAAACAGCAAAGTACGAGCGTCCGAGAACAAAACAATAACTCCCCCAGAGTAAATGACCGAATTCAAGGGAAGAGAGGTGCACCTAAAGCCAAGATAGGAAGCGAAAATCGGTGCCATGCGCACGAGACAAGCTGAGTGTCGAAGCAGTCCCGAAGCACAGTACATGAAACGGCAGATGAGTGAACATGTTAGTCGTATCAGCTTCTCGGCAGATGCTAAAGGCTGCATGTGAAGGGATGAGAGGTGCATCCAGAACGGAGCAAAACTCTGAGCCACGAGTGCGAGTTGAGCAGCTTGCAGGAGCACTCCCGATGCACGGTAAATGTGGTACATCAAAGGGACGGCGGCACAAGGGAAGATTGCGATAAAACTCCGTATATGAGGCCAAGCGCGGAGTAAGATAAGGGGTAAAGTTGACCGAGCGTAAACCCCAAAGTTACATTCTAGTGCATATGAAACTGCCCTCCTGTGACAGCCGGGCAGGGTACGATTGTTCACGCAATTAACATCTCCGGAAAAATCAGGGCGGCTGATGAACGGCGAGTGCAAGCTTGAGTTGCGCTGATAGCGCCGAATGAAACGACCCATACATTACAATGTGCAGCCCCAGCCCAGGGTTTCCTGGATCAAAGGAAATTACAGAGCAAATGCAACTTGTCTAGTGCCGACACGAGCGTCCATAAAGCGTCCCATGAAACAAAACTCTGTTCTCCTCGCAGGGAACCACTGCTGTCTTGTAGTTTATAGTTGGGGACAACCAAAGGCTAACGGAGCAAACCGCACACAAAACTGGACGGTAGGCGAACCAAGCAGTCCATTAACAAAACTGGTATAGCTGGGCAGATGACGCTCATAAGCCTTGGAGGGCAGGTCGTCTACTGGTCGCTACCCTGAAATAAAATAGCAACCTACTGCCTTGTGGGTTTTGGCTGGGGACAGCCAACGGCTAACGGAGAGCGAACCCAGTAAACCAATCGCATCCAATGCATGAAAGAATGTTTCAATCCGGAAAGTGGAGAATACAGAGATCTAACTTCGTTAGAATCTCTAACGCACTGACCACAGACCACCCAGTCTTGTCCAAATGCACAGCCAAACCAATCCCGGCAATCGACAAGTGCCAGCCATGGAAAACAAAAATGCCAGAACTAAGGGAATCAATCCCAGGCATAATGAGCAAAGGGACCAAACGAACCTCGACAGAAAAACTGCAGC
Organism: Arion vulgaris; assembly: GCA_020796225.1. NCBI lineage: Eukaryota > Metazoa > Mollusca > Gastropoda > Stylommatophora > Arionidae > Arion > Arion vulgaris. Next base: position 42,503,333 of record CM036760.1, read on the forward strand.
AGAAGAGTACATAGAATCAGAGTACCCTGAAAATGAGTGGACGCACGTCTACACGGACGGATCGGCAAATAACGCAATAGCGATGGCGGAGGAGGAATAGTGCTGAAAATCTCCAAGAAAGTCACGGTCAAGAAAGCGATTGCAACTGGCAAATACTGAATAACTACCGAGCTGAGGCAGAGGCAATCAAAAAGGCGGCCGAAATGATCTTGGAGAGAAGAAACACTACACGCAACAAGGTCGTGATATTCACCGATGCTCTATCGGTCATCACGGCACTCAAATGCGTCGGCAAAACTGAGATGAATGAGCTCAAAAAGTCCCTCGCTGAACTAACGAGTTCACTCAAACGCACTGTCATCCAGTGGATACCGTTACACTGCAACATTAGGGGAAACGAAGCGGCCGACAAGCTAGCCAAAGAGGGCGGGCGATACCCCAGACTGATCTCGAGATCAGCTATGAGGAGTCAAAACAACCATCGGTTCGCACTATCGAAGCAAGTGGGCAAAAGACCACCTGCAGTACACAGACAATGACGGTTACTATGGTCTCTCGCGCAGTGAACAAGTTACCATATTTCGCCTCCGTACCGGCCACAACAAGCTCAGAGCCCACATGTTCCATAAATTTAAAATTGGCACAACTAGCCTGTGCCCATGCAATATGGCAGACATGACGGCAGAACACGTCTTGCAGGACTGTCCACGGTTGGCAGGTATACGAAAAGAGTACTGGCCACAACACACAGAGCTTCTCGAAAAGCTGTACGGAGGAACGGAGTCCCAAAAAACAACAGTGAAATTCATGATAGAAGTTGGTCCATCAGGCTAGGCCGGGAACGCAAAGGAAGGAACCCAGTAAACGTTGGTTGAAATCGGACACACGGCCGAAAGATAAGCAACTGAGCTCCAAATGGCACTGAAAGCAGTGACGTAGTTACCCATGCTAAGGCTGCATGAACCAAATTTTATCATGATATGTTTAGTATAGAATCTCGATATGGTGCTACGCCTGTGGAGAACCGTCAGGCAGGACGAGTGCCGGGCCCCATGCTTCGAAGGGGCCGATTTTGCTACCGACGGTCCCCGCCCTCCAACTCGGCAAAGCAGCGAGCGAGGCCTACAGGAAAAAGCTACTGGTTCAATACGACAAAGTACTGGCCAGAGACTATTAAACATTGTGCAATGGAATGCCGAAGGTATTCATCACAAAAAGCAAGCACTCACAATAAGACTTGCAGAAGACGAAATTGATGTTGCGTGCATATAAGAGACCCATTTAATGCCCAACATAGATTCGGGATCAGAGGTTACCAAACCTTCAGATTAGACTGAGAAGGACACAAGGGTGAAGTCCTCACCCTAGTACGAAACGGGATTTCATCAAAGCAAACGGAAGTAACCACAGGAAGTGCCGGCGCAGCAGAGATCGTAGGCGTCCAAATGACATGTGATGAAATGCAGATTTTTCTGTATAACTTATACTGCCCAAGTGACATCTCGCTGTCCCTCGATACAATGATTATCAATGATACAGCATGCATGGTGGTCGGTGATTTCAACAGCCACTCAGAAAGATGGGGCTACCTCGAAACGAACAGCAGAGGCGTAGAAGTGGAAGACTGGGAGATAGAGAACTACCTGTTCCTCATCAATGCCCCAGACGATCCGCCAACCTTCTACTCGAGAAGGTGGCACAGACTAGCACCCCGATTTGGCCTTCGCAAAAGTGACCTCTCAACAAAAACAGTACGTACGGTCACAAAGCAACTCGGAGATAGTGACCATAGGCCCGTCAAGCTGCAAGTAGACCCAACATTTGTACCTGAGCCCAAAATGTGGTTGCCACGGTGGAACTACAAAAAGCCAATTGGAAACAGTACGCGGCACTGACAGATTCCAATGTTGAGCGCATCAACATGCATGAAAAGAAACACATGCGATCCGTGGCAAGGGAACTCTCAGAAGTAATCCTGAAAGCGGCACGGGAAACCATTCCTAGAGGCGCACGGAAGGATTACAAGCTATACTGGACAGCAGAGGTTCAGAAGCTTGAAAACGACCTTGAGTTGGCAAGGAAAGAGGCAGAACAGGCACAGTCAGTAACGACCAATACTGCTTACAAGGCGGCAACAGCTAGGTACGAGCGGGAGGTCAAACGATCAGCACGACAGAGCTGGGTTGATAAGACCGAATCCCTGAACCTTGATAGGGACGGCCATAAATGATGAAAACACCAGCCGACCCCCAAAAGTCATCGAACAAAATAAAAGATGTCCTCGGAAGGAAACCGCAAACATTCTAATGCAAAAATATGCCGAAGTCAGCAGAGTAAGCATAGCAAAAGCAAAAGTTGATGGCACAAAGAGAAAAGCTAGAGCCCTCCAAGGCGAGCCAAGAAAAGCCGATAGTCACCTAACGGATACATTTACCAGTAACGAGTTGGAAGAGGCATTAAGAGAGATCAAGCTCCGAGAGTCGCCTGGAAAGGATGGGATCACAAATGAAATGCTTAAAAACTTGGGTACTAGAGAAAAGACAGCTCTACTGGCAGTCCTAAATATGTCGTGGAGGACAGGCATAGTACCATGAGAATGGAAGGAAGCGATCATGGTACCCATCCTAAAACCAGGCAAAAATAAACTCGACACGGCGAGTTACAGAGCAATAAGCCTCCTAAACCTATGGAACGCATGGTGAACAAACAGCTATCTTGGTACTTGGAAAGCAAAGGGCTTCTCATGGTACAACAGGGAGGCTTTCGGAAGCACAGATCTACAGAAGATCAGGTTACTTATATCGCCCAGCAAATCGAGGATGGTTTTCAAGAAAAGAAACAGACACTAGCAGTTTTGGTAGATATGGAGAAGGCGTTTGGCACAGTCTGGAAAGAGGAGCTAAAACTGAAACTCCTCACCCTCGCCTTCGGTATAAAGGAAAGAATGTACAAATGGCTTGATAGATACCTAGAGAACAGAACAGCAAGGGTTCAAGTTCAGGAGTACACAAGCATGAAGGCCACATTAGAGCAAGGAGTCCCCAAGGAAGAGTGCTCTCACCAACTCTCTTTCTAATCTTTGTCAGTGACATAGCAACATGCCTACCAAAGCGAGTACACTCTGCCATGTATGCCGATGACCTGGCAATATGGGGGAGGTAAGAGTCAATGTTCATAGCAACAAACCGACTGCAAGATACGCTAAATAACCTGGAAGTCTGTTCAAAAAAGTGGAATATGAACATAAACACTTCTTAGACAACCTACACTGTGTTCTCGCAGAACAACCAGAATCACAAAATTAAGCTTAACCCTTTCGCTGCTACATACTTTCTGAAGACTGAGCTAAAAATAGCTACCATTTGTTTCTAAGTCACAAACGCGAATGTACGTCTATAACAGTGACAGTAGCAATATATAACGTGTTAACACGTCTTTAGCCCACAGAGAAGAGATAATAACAGACGTATGAATGCGTCTTTAGAAGTGAATGGGGAAAAGGTATATATACGTCCTTAGCAGCTAAAGGGTTAAAGTCAATGGGCAAGATCTTCCAGAAAGCAAGAGTCCCCCGACGTATCTTGGAGTCACACTCGATCGAAAGCTGACTTGGTGCCCCCAAATCGAAAATGCTACGGCAAAAGCACGACACAAGCTCACGATGATGCGCAAACTCGCAAGCTCCACCAAAGTCCTCAAAACAGGAGCCATGAAGTCCACGCCCATCAAGACGATGGAAACAATCACAGGCATCTAACCAATGGCAGATCGAAGGGACAGAAAAGTTTTGGTATTGCCGGAAAAACTTAAACGGCCTGATTCCCACTTTATGTACGAAAGAATGAACTGATTCGGAAGGGGCAGGATACAGAGAACCAGCTTCGCAAAAAAACGCTAAAGCACTGACTGCAGACCATCCGGTTCTAGCAAATTGCAAAGTCAAATCAAGTGACGGTCACAAAAGCGATTGCCACAGGTAAATACTCAAATAACTACCTGGCAGAGGCAGAGGCAATAAGAACAGCGGCCAAAATGATCCTAGAGAGAAGAGGCACTTCTCGCAACAAAGTCGTGATATTCACCGATGCTCTATCAGTCATCGCGGCACACAAAAGCGTAGGCAAAACAGAGCTAAATGAGCTGAAAGCGACCCTCGGTGCACTAGTGTACGCACTCAAACGCACCGTCATTCAGTGGATCCCATCACACTGCAACATAAGCAGAAATGAACACGCCGACAAGCTAGCTAAAGAAGGCGGGCGACTACTTCAGACTGATCTCGAGATCAGTTATAAGGAAGCCAGAACAACCATCGGCTGGCACTATAGAGACAAATGGACAAAAGACCGTCCTCAGTGCAACAACAGCGACAAGTACTATGGTCTGTCTCGTAGTGAACAAGTTGTCATACTTCGCCTCCGTACCGGCCACAACAAGCTCCGCGCCCACATGTTTAACAAATTTAAAATTGGCACAACTAGCCTGTTCCCTGCGAAAGGCGGACATGATGGCAGAGCACGTACTGCAAGATTGTCAACTGATAGCAGGTATAAGAAAATAAACCTGGCCCCAAAAACACAGAGCTTCGCGAGAAGCTGTACGGTGGAACGGAGTCCCTAAAAACCACGGTAAAATTCATGATAAAAGATGGTTCATCAGTCTAGGCCGTTATCGCGAGAAAGAGAATCTGATTTCCACATGAATAGGATTTATGGGGAGATCTGGTACATCGGTCTGGGCGGTGATCGCGAGAGAGAGAGATCACAATAAGATTGATCAAAATGGTCGAAAAAAAACTATCGAGAATAAGAAAGAAGAAGAAGATCTTTAAAACTCTAGTCTTAACCAGTTAACACCGTTATATTATAGTTCGTTCCAAAATTTGTGATCATCGTTACCGACCGATATAAAATCATCCACTTGACATAAATTCTTGATTTGTACATGTTTATATAGGTAACAGTGACGACCTTCCAAAAGTATTTTTGCCCACCCAAACCTTTAGTTCTGTAAGATTTTTATTATATGTTATTACTAAAATTACAGCGATGTTGATATGGTATATTTGTCGAAATTTTACAGTACGATTGTCAAGTTTGTCTATAATTAAGCATTTCCGTGTTCCACATGCAATTCAGTGCAAGTCAAAATCGGAATCCCGTGGATTAATCAGTTCACAATGTTTCCTACCGACTGTCATTGGCGTATGTACGCAACATTAATACTTTCATTTATAGAAGTGGAAGGTATCATTTGTTCACTATGTCACCTTTCTTTTATAATATGTAATAGGGATACGCCTGTGCAAACATTCGCCACCATTGTGTGTATTAATGTAAATTCTAAACGTTGGTTACCATTTTGTTGTGCTTCTGCAAAGTTATATAATATAAAACGTTTTTTGCATCAACTAAGCTACCTACCAATTAGTTAAACATGAAGAATTCATAAGGTCGTGAGGTATATAAGATTGCATGGAAAAATTACTTGTATCCATCAGGTAGATTTCGTACAAATTAAACCTTAGTGTGATCACGAATTTTGGAACGAACTATAGTTTATCTCCGTACACATTTAAGTTTCAATGCATACCGAATTAGCCAGTATACTTCTGTGTTCTCACTAGATTGGGATTTCGGTTTCTCTAATAAAGGCATCCATCTACCTCAGATTGTCAGCCACGCCATACAGTTCGTTTTGGACGCTGGTGTAAGTGGGCCTCTTTCTTCTCAGAGCTGCATGCTGGGGGCAGTTCTGAAGGATATGTTCTGTTGTCATACTGCAAGCCACAGGGACACAGGTCGTTGGTGCCTATGTTGAATTTAGTGTACAGGTGGTATCTCATTATGTTGTGACCCGTCCGGAGGCGAAGTATGGCTGTCTGGTCCCTTCTGGTCAATTGGTAATATCCATCGTTCTTGTTGAGTTTTGGGTGTTCTTTATCCCATTGTGCTTCGTAGTGCCCTGTGGCGATGGTTTTTGCTTCTTCATAGCTAACTGTTGTCATCTTGGGCATTCCTGCTCCTCTTTAGCCAGTCTGTCAGCATCTTCATTTCCCTTGATCTTGCAGTGTGAGAGTATCCACTTGATTACTACCCTCTCAGAATCATGGTACAGCTGGGCTAAGGTTGACCTGAGATCACTTAGTTATATGTTCCTTTCAGATTTCAGTGCTGAGATAACAGACAATGTGTCAGTCAAAAGCACTATTTTTCCATGTATTTGGTTCATTTGTTGTAGTGTCATTTTTGTAGCTGTACTGAGGGCCTCAACGTCTGCCCTGAAATTGGTTGAGAATTTGCCGGTGGCCAGAGCTAAGATTAGTTTTACTCCATTTTTTAGTCTGAGGACAACTCCCCCTCCTCCATTGTGAGTGGCATCTGTAGCAGAGCCATCCGTGTATGCATGTTGTCCATTATGCAGTGTTCGCTTATGTGTTTTTCTGCGATGAGCAAAGTCAGGATACTGAATTTGACATCTGAAAAAATACTGCGAACCAGTACATCGGCTTAGAAGTGTAAAAGGGTTAATAATTCAATTTCTTCCCTTCTGGTTTATCCTTTGCTTGATAAAGGTCTTTTGGTCGAAACATCGCTGTGTATTGTTATTGTTTTTGTGCTAAAATCGAGAATGAATGTGTTTTCTATGGACAAAAGAGACACCGTCAACGCTCCAAGAGAAAACAAACGCTTTGAAGATTTCAACGAAGAAAAAAAAGGGTATTCTCTAACTCGGTTGCGCAAGTTATGCATACCGATAGGTGCGGCAAGACGGGAAAACCACGAGAGAAACCCCAGTACATACATCAATCAACACAAAACGGAAGTTGTTAGTCTAAACCACAGCCAACTATAAACTCATACGGCCGGCGGACTCAGGTAAACATTAGGTGAAATCAGACCACAACCGGTCACGTGACCTCGCATTCTAGTATTGTTGTATATAGACGAATTCATTTTAAAATCAACACAAAATGCTAAATCAAAGTTATATTATGTTACAAGTTAAGTTTAACAATAAGGAATATCAATATTATGAATATTTTTCATCAATAAATAACCATAAACTCATAGAATTTAGTAAAATTGCAAAAAAGCTTGCAGTGTTCTATCAAACATATATAAATTCCACCCCACCCCCAACTGAGTCAAGGATTCCTGGTCAGTTGTCGGCTCAATATTAGAGATGGCTGTGTCTAAACACACTGAAATACATGCTTGGGAGGAGATTGGAGCAATTATGGACATGTTCCATGTGTGATGAAGATGATCTACAAATGAACAATAAACAATTGTTTTTATACTTTGTAAAACTACAATACTTTGTTTTTACGTGTTTCCAACTCTACTCAGTTTTACTACAGTCTTCAATTTATATCGATAATACATTTATTTGTCGATGTATGTATTGTTGGATTTAAGTATCTCTGTTTTTTGTAACTAACCTCTTAATGTTTCTTGTTGGCTAGTGTTGCAGGCTGGACAAGTTTGTTTCATACGATACCAGCACACACCACTTATTTAGCTCCTACAGATTACTGCCCATGCGATGGTAATACGGTAGGAAAGGCAGGAAAATGTTCATCAAGTCAGCATCATGGTAACACAGCACACGTGGTAAGAGGTAGCTTAATCTGGGGTTTTGTGTTAAATCAGAAACGTGCGGATGTAAACATTGGCTCTGTGTGTGGGGTGTTTTTAATGTAAACATTGGTTATGTGTGTGGGGTGTTTTTAATGTAAACATTGGTTATGTGTGTGGGGTGTTTTTAATGTAAACATTGGCTCTGTGTGCGGGGTGTTTCTTAATGTAAACATTGGCTCTGTGTGTGGGGGTGTTTCGTAATGTAAACATTGGATCTGTGTGTGGGGTGTTTCTTAATGTAAACATTAGCTCTGTGTGTGGGGGTGTTTCTTAATGTAAACATTGGTTCTGTGTGGGGGTGTTTCTAATGTAAACATTGGTTCTGTGTGTTAGGGTGTTTCTTAATGTAAACATTGGTTCTGTGTGTGGGGGTGTTTCTTAATGTAAACATTGGCTCTGTGTGTGGGGTGTTTCTAATGTAAACATTGGTTCTGTGTGTGGGGTGTTTCTAATGTAAACATTGGTTCTGTGTGGGTGTTTTTAATGTAAACATTGGCTCTGTGTGTGGGGTGTTTCTTAATGTAAACATTGCTCGAAAATAAACATTAATTATATGTGTGTGTGTGTGTGTCTGAATGTACTATAAGTTATGTGTGTGTGTTTGTGTGTGAATGTAAATATTAGGTCAGTGTGTGTGTGTCTGGATGTAAATATTAGTTTTGTTGTGTGTGTGACTAAATGTAAATATTAGTTATCTGTGTGTGTGTCTGAATGTAAATATTAGTTATCTGTGTGTGTGTCTGAATGTAAATATTAGTTATCTGTGTGTGTGTCTGAATGTAAATATTAGTTCCTCACTTTCTGCAGAAATAGTATGCCATCTGTTGAGACCTCCTCTATAGATACTATGTAGATCTGCTCTGTGTAGATACTGTTGAGACCTGCTCTATATATACTATGGAGACCTGCTCTGTGCAGGTACTATGGATACTGTGTAGACACATTGGAGGCTATACTATATGTACACATATGAATAAAGCATTCATCACTGGTAGTACAACCAACTTTTCTCTGATAATAACCATTCTGTATCTATTATTTTCAGTGCAATTGGTGTTATCCAATAACACATACACTTCCAATAGTAATCTGGGGACAGGTGGCTCAAGCCACAATTGGTAAGTTTGTCATTTCAATCATCATTGGCCTCTTTGTCTCAGGAGACAATCGGTGTTTGCGTCACGTAGTTTGTTCTGAGCTGAATCACAACGATTCTCTTGGCTGTAATGGCCTATTGTAGAGTAGCAATCCTTGCCACAGTTGGTTGCAGGTAGAAATGGAGACTGGAGCTGATACATAGGATGTTCTCTATGCACTCTGCGCCTCTTTGTCTCCGTATGTGATGGTGTTTTCTTCTTTCTTTTGAGCCGCCCTCACTGTTGCACGTCATGCTTGCCTGCCTGTTTGTGGCCAGCGGTTTCCAATGTTCTTTGTCTAACTCTGCTAATTATCATGTCAATATTAAGTCAAATACTTCTATCTAACTTACAGCAGTCTCCTTACACTCAATGTAAAACAGAGAAAGAATAGAAGAAATAGTTGACTAAGTGTAAGACAGAGCAGAAATAGTTGACTGAGTGTAAGACAGAGAAGGAATAGTTGACTGAGTGTAAGACAGAGAAGGAATAGTTGACTGAGTGTAAGACAGAGAAGGAATAGTTGACTGAGTGTAAGACAGAGAAGAAATAGTTGACTGAATGTAAGACAGAGAAGAAATAGTTGACTGAGTGTAAGACAGAGAAGAAATAGTTGACTGAGTGTTAGACAGAGAAGGAATAGTTGACTGAGTGTAAGACAGAGAAGGAATGAGTTGACTTGAGTGTAAGACAAAGAAGAAATAGAAGAGATAGCTGACTGAGTGTAAGACAGAGAAGGAATAGAAGAGATAGCTGACTGAGTGTAAGACAGAGAAGGAATAGAAGAGATAGCTGACTGAGTGTAAGACAGAGAAGAAATAGTTGACTGAGTGTAAGACAGAGAAGAAATAGTTGACTGAGTGTAAGACAGAGAAAGAATAGTTGACTGAGTGTAAGACAGAGAAGGAATAGAAGATATAGTTGATTGAGTGTAAGACAGAGAAGGAATAGAATAAATAGTTGACTGAGTGTAAGACATGGAAGGAATAGTTGACTGAGTGTAAGACAGAGAAGGAATAGTTGACTGAGTGTAAGACAGAGAAGAAATAGAAGAGATAGCTGACTGAGTGTAAGACAAAGAAAGAATAGTTGACTGAGTGTAAGACAGAGAAGGAATAGAAGATATAGTTGATTGAGTGTAAGACAGAGAAGGAATAGAAGAAATAGTTGACTGAGTGTAAGACAGAGAAGGAATAGAAGAAATAGTTGACTGAGTGTAAGACAGGGAAGGAATAGTTAACTAAGTGTAAGACAGAGAAGGAATAGAAGAGATAGCTGACTGAGTGTAAGACAGAGAAGGAATAGAAGAGATAGCTGACTGAGTGTAAGACAGAGAAGGAATAGAAGAGATAGCTAACTGAGTGTAAGACAGAGAAGGAATAGAAGAGATAGCTAACTGAGTGTAAGACAGAGAAGGAATAGAAGAGATAGCTGACTGAGTGTAAGACAGAGAAGGAATAGTTGACTGAGTGTAAGACAGAGAGGGAATAGAAGAAATAGTTGACTGAGTGAAAGACAGAGAAGGAATAGAAGAAATAGTTGACTGAGTGTAAGACAGAGAAGGAATAGAAGAAATAGTTGACTGAGTGTAAGACAGAGAAGGAATAGAAGAAATAGTTGACTGAGTGTAAGACAGAGAAGGAATAGAAGAAATAGTTGACTGAGTGTAAGACAGAGAAGGAATAGAAGAAATAGTTGACTGAGTGTAAGACAGAGAAGGAATAGAAGAAATAGTTGACTGAGTGTAAGACAGAGAAGGAATAGAAGAAATAGTTGACTGAGTGTAAGACAGAGAAGGAATAGAAGAAATAGTTGACTGAGTGTAAGACAGAGAAGGAATAGAAGAGATGAGATACGAGCACATAACCTCTACGTCACAGAGACCACATTCTCATTATTATGTCTGATCAACTATTTCACATTCTCATTATTATGTCTGATCAACTATTTCACATTCTCATTATTATGTCTGATCAACTATTTCACATTCTCATTATTATGTCTGATCAACTATTTCACATTCTCATATTATGTCTGATCAACTATTTCACATTCTCATTATTATGTCTGATCAACTATTTCACATTCTCATTATTATGTCTGATCAACTATTTTATCTTCTCATTATTATGTCTGCTCAACTATTTTATCTTCTCATTATTATGTCTGATCAATTATTTCACATTCTCATTATTATGTCTGATCAACTATTTCACATTCTCATTATTATGTCTGATCAACTATTTCACATTCTCATTATTATGTCTGATCAACTATTTCACATTCTCATTATTATGTCTGATCAACTATTTCACATTCTCATTATTATGTCTGATCAACTTTTTCTACTTCTCAGCGGTCAGTTCCGACAAACAGTGGTCCGATGATACAGATGCAGCTGACGTAGACTTCATCCAGGATGAACAGAATTTTGCAGAGATTATGAACATGCAAGACAAAAGATTAATCAGTGATAGGGTCTATAATAATGAGTACATGTCTAGTGATGAAAGAGCTTCAAACATAATTCCCAACATAAGACTGAGCAGGTCTGAGAGCATTACTGAAGACAAAGCTCGGAGATGTGCGAAAATAGTGTCCGGTAGCCAACTTTACAACAAGTGTCAAGGAATTGATAATATGTTTGATAATGCATTGATCAACTGTATGGAGGACATTTTGGTATGATTAGATTATGAACTATTAGATATTTTGATGTATATATATATGTTATGTTATGTTATTCGATAGATGGCATGACACATTGTGCATTCCTCCGCTGCAGCAGCCATCCCAAAGTCCACTTGCTCACCGTACCCATGAGAAGTTGATTAGTATATCTTCTCTCTCTACCATGAAGATGACAATGTCTGGCATGTCCAAACTTAAGCTGAGCCATCTCATGGTACACTTGCTCACCGTACCCGAGAGAAGTTGATTAGTATATCTGCTCTCTCTACTATGAAGATGACACTGTCTGGCATATCCACACTTAACTTCTAATTCTCGCAATTAGTACAGTGTCTGAGACTTGCCTATATCACATAAATGAGAGCGTACCACATTGATGACATCAGCTCTGTCCATACTTCTGCCCACTTGAGTCGGGGAATTGTTTGCAAGAAAGTCAGCACGTTTGTTGCCCTGCACTCCATCGTGTCCAGGCGAATACAGCCAAGTCAAGTTCTTGAGATGTGACCTCTGAATTATGTCCACCCATTCTGCGCAAAGGCTTACAGATTCAATCCTTTGAAGTATATTCATCGAGTCTGATATGATGGAATACTGTCTCTGATGAGAACGGTCTGACCTAAATGATGTCTGTTGTGGGACCTTTATAAGCTAGTTAGTTTCAGCATATAGTTACCTAAGAACCTCTCTTGCATGTCAGCAGTACCAATGAGTTTGTCCAGGGTATGATGACTTTGTTTGACATAGACATAGTTCTAGTAACTAAAGCGATGTTCTGGCTGGAGTTTCATACGTTTATCGATGAATGGTTTCTCAGTGACTCAATGGGTATGCTCAGGAAGATTGAAATAGGCTGGGCTCGGAGGCAATGGATGGAGTTGCTGAGGAGGTCTAGCTGAAAAATCAGTTTTATTTTGTGCCAGAACATTCAGATGTAAGGGAAATAAAGGCGCTGATAGGCTTGCATGTATGGCTGCTGTAAAAGCGGGCGAGCGATAGAAAATATTTTCCTGGCCATTCAGGCGAGACTCACTCCAACTTCAGAGGTACAAGATATTTAGTTTTGAAATCAACCAAAATTAGCATTTCACTGTAATGGAAAAAAAAAAACTGCATGAAATTTACTTCTCCGGTCACAAACATAACCATCATCTTTTATAGAGAAGTCCAAGAACAAATGTGGCAAATGGGAAGGGGGAATTGATGAACAAGCACAGGAAAATATATCTTCTGACTACTGGGGAAAAAATATATGCATATGTCATCCTGAACAGATTGAAAAATCTAGCTGATAGAGTGTAACCAGAAACTCAGTGCGGATTGAAGATCGTGTGTTGCCGGGCGAGGCTCTCAAGGGCAAAGAATAGTAACATTGCAACCTACAATGAATGTCGTAAGAGGCGTCTGGGATAGAGGCCTATGGAAGATAGCCTAGTAAATAAAAATATGTTGGATTTCGTTAGTTATTCTTCCAATTGCTAAAAAGTGCTCATTAGGAAAGTATTGCTTGAATTCACTATCGATGACACTTCAACACGAATAATACAGTGCTATATTGATCCAATACTTCTGTATGGCAGCGAATCATGGACAATGTACAAACAATCAATGCGATCATTGGAAGCCACAGAGATGTGGTTTTACAGAAGAATGCTGCAAATTCCATGGACAGCAAAGAAAACAAATGTGGAGGTTTTAAATCAGGCCTGCATACAAAAAAACCTTATCATAAGAATCAGACAATCAAGGTTCTTCGTGCATATAATGCGAAGAGAAGGTTTAGAACATTTGGTGACTACAGGTAAATTTCAGGGAAGGAGAGATCGTGGAAGACAGAGGGAGAAGATGTTGGATGGCCCTGACATCTTGGTTCAACACAAGATCGACATCAGAACTGATTACATGCACCAAGCAGAGGGAATTGTGGAGAGAGATGATCGCCTACGCCGGCAGACATGGCACTTGATTGATTGAGGTATGTATACTAGACAATACGTTGACATATTTGTTCCTTTTTGTATATCCAGGCTGTAGGTACAACTGAAATGTTAGATTCTGCAATATCATCATTTACTACAAGCTGTCAGATAACGTTGGCAAAGGATCCGATTAACTACAAGGAAAACGAGGATGGTTCTGTTGTTTTGATGTCTGAAATCCTAGAAGATGTGTGTCCTATTGAGTGTCGGAAACACGGAGAGTGTGGTGCGAAAGGAAAATGTGTTTGTCATACTGGATGGGAAGGGAACACATGTCACATTGAGACAGGGAAAGGACCTCAGATTATTCTGACTACAAGGTATGGCAATTCCTTTTTCTTCTCTTCCACCATTTACTTCTGTATAGAAGTGTTGAAGGGAAGGGAGGCAATGATCTTTTGTGTGCTTGTTCTGATGCCCTTTGTAAGCTGGTATTCATTTTCTTAATGCTGTTCTTGATGACGTCACTCCATCTTTTGCGTGGTCTTCCTCTTGCTCTGTACTCGTTATACTTTTTCAGTGTGGCTCTCAGTGGTAGGCGATACCAGGACATTCTTGTTAAGTGTACAAACCATTTAATTTGTTGTTCTTTTCTGAATTGCATGACTGGTTTCGAATCCAGTCGTCTGATTTCTTAATTTCTAATTTTGTCTCTTATTGTCACACTTGCAGCTCTTCTAAGACACCTCATCTCCGTCGTTATGATTTTCCGCTCATTAGTGCGTTATTGGCCATATGTTTGACACTGGTAACATAGTGTTGGCCAGAAAATTGTTCTTATGAGATTTACTTCAATTGTTAGCGGTATCTCTATATGTGACAACAGTGGTGTTAACTGTCCCAGTACCTGGTTAGCTTTTGTGCATCGATTGCTGATTTCTGTATGGCAATTTAATAATAATATATGTTGGTTATTTTATAAGTTGTGTGTTCTCTCTCATGCCTTTTAAACCCTGATTAGGCATATGATCTCAACCAACTCATGTCAAATCGTTCTATCTCTAGTTATCTCCTGCAGCTCCCTCCAGCTCTTCTTTATATGGTTAATCTCTGCCTCTAAATCTCGTCTCCATGTATTTCTAGGCCTCTCATGATTGGTTGACTTGTGGCAAAAGTTTCTACTGAATACTGTAGCCAGCCCTACGAAAAAAAACCACCTTAATCTCCTTTTACGACATGCCATGTAGGTCGCAGTGTTACTATTCTTGCTCCCCTTGCGAGCCCTGGCAACACTTGGGCGGTGTACGTCTCTATATGTTAATTATTTTACATAACTATTATTTCCATTCTTCCACTATGAATTCAGGCTTAGTCATTGCACCTAATACGGCATCTCTGATCCTTGCATGAAGGCTTGCTTTCCTTATCATCAAAGTCACTTGCCATTCAGGCTAGATTTACTTACATACAGGCTAGACCAGGCACTTGTAATTTAGATCACCAAGTAAAAGATCAGGAAACGTGTAGTCTATGAGATGTCTTAGAGTATTAGCACATATTATGGAATGTGTAACTAACAGAGTACTTGAGATAGCAGATATACCTACCTTGTATAACTCTAGTCACATAGAAATGATATATTGATCTATATGTGTTTATATATATATATATATATATATATATATATATATATATATATATATATATATTACAAGGTGTGGTCTGTGCCTGACCCTGCATCTAGCAGAGCTGGGGTCGGCTAGTTTTTCTTAGAAAGGTCAACAAGTAAAAATTAGTAGCCATCTGATGACCTGTAGACCACACAGGCCAACCCCACCTCCCAGTGGTGTAGACTAGAAGACTTCGACCGCGAGGTAAAAGGTTTAAAAAAAGCACCGGCTCATCTAAGGGATGATTTATTGTGTTCCTGAATAATTTTTGTGTGTGGGATTTTCTACTTAGGAAGACGAACCTAATAAAAGCATGCAGAAACTAGATGTGCTAGCCTACAGGTTTGTAGGTCTCTAGCAGGCACAATGAACATATCCTCCAGTTTCAGTTTCTAATATCTTCATTGCACTCCAGACATATCCATCGGTGCTCCGATCTCCTTCGCAATATCTTTAACAGCGTCCATCGACTGACCGTATCAGGTTTGATTGATGAGCCTACTCATTTACCTGTTTGTTGTTATTTTCTGGTCACTTCAATCTTCAATCTCAGCTCTTACAATCTATAGTTCACACATGTTCTGAAGCGTAAATCACAGCTCTTACAATCTATAGTTCACACATGTTCTGAAGCGTAAATCACATACAGATCACAAAAAGTGGTTTAACAAGTGGTTGATGTAGAGCAGAGTTCCTCAAACTGGAGTCCGCGGATCTCCGGGGGTTCCCGAGGTATTTACAGAGGATCCTCAAGCGCTTGAAGAAATATTATGATTTTTGACATTTCAAACAAAAAAAAACCAAATTTTGAAAACATGTGTAAAAACAGTGATAAATTAGTTCCGCCGCGAAATCAAAGGACTCGGACCAGACCGGAGTCTAAATGTCTGACAGGACAAAATGAAAGATAATTTGAAGTTTCCGCAGTTTGAGAAATTGGAGCCATCCTGACTGTTGGTGTGGAGTAATAATAACTCCATCGATTGAAGATTTTCATATATAGAAACTTTTGGAGGTCCACGTCAGCAAAATGTATTTAAAAGGAGGTCTGCAGTAATGCAAAGTTTGGGAACCGCTGGTGTACAGGAAATAAGTCGACATTAGACAAGTATTTCAGGATATAGTAACAAAGGAAACGTGTGAAACACATTAGTTAAATCACAATCTTCATTTTTTGTTAATTTAAAAAGAGGTTCATGGTAATGCAAAGTTTGGGAACCGCTGATGTAGAGTGAACAAAGACAAAAAATAAGTTTACTTATCAATATGTCTACCAAGAACTTTAGGCGTCACCAGGAAAGACAGACTAAGAAATGAGGACATTAGAAGCAGAGTGGGCATAACTTCATGCATCGAATACATCGAAAGACAGCAAATGCTGTGGTTTGGACATTTAATGAGAATAAAATACAACCAACCACCAATAACAGCATACAATAAAAAGACATCGGGTACTAGAGCTAAGGAAAGACCAAGAAAAAGATGGATAGACAATACCAAGACCACACTACATAAACATGGATACAACACAACAAGGGCGGCTCATCTAGCACTAGAACGCAAATTAAAGTTCCCATCCCTACGCTTAATGGCAAGAGTAGACAACCAACTACATCTTCCACCTGGGAATAGACAATAGACAATAGATAGTACCAAGAATTAATGCTTATATATTGTACATTTTCCCCAGTGAATCAACATGTCATGCTGAGGACAAGATATGTGACAGTGTTGATCTAATGGTGACCAACATAAACATCTTTGACAAACTTCAATGTCAAGTTTTTACACTAGATGTAAGTATATCTTCGACCTTGTTTTACCGGTACTCGCAAGGGGAGCAAAGAATAATAACTCAGCGACCTACAAGGCAAGTCTCATAAGAGGAGACTGAGGGAAGCTATCCTAGTAAATAAAAAAGCATCGCAGAAATCGGAACAATCGCTCTTATTCTCGGGTCACTTGTAGAACGATATCCACAAAATGCGTACACTCGCAGGATCATATCAAAATGGCCAATTCACAGCCGAAAATTTTTGCTCGTTTCGAGTGAACGCAAACGTCTGTCCGAGCAGGTTATCGCTAAGTACTCTCCATCGAAAATCATACAAAGGTCACATAAGAGTGGTCAACGAGTGGTTGTTCTAGAGCACTACGAAGTGGCTGTATGGACTGTAATCACATGCTCAATGAGATCAATAAGTGATGTTTTAGAGCCCAACCGCTAAAATGGGACAATACTGTAGTGATGACCAATGAATCCTACCTGAGTAGGAGTATCAGCAATACTAAGCATAGCACTACACGCCTGGAGCTGTTGGAGGTTTCTGGGTTTTAAAGAAAGTCTGGTGCTCCCCCAATTGTACTATTGGGAAAAAAAGATAAAAGAGTGAAAATTCACATAATTCCTGGGGTTCCAAGAAGAAGAAGAAGAACGATCGGATGACATACAAATCACAAAAAGTGATTAATACGAGATCGATATAGAGAGTTCCAAGAAGAATAAGAAAGATCGGATGACATACAAATCACAAAAAGTGATTAATATGAGATCGATATAGAGAGTTCCAAGAAGAATAAGAAAGATCGGATGACATACAAATCACAAAAAGTGATTAATATGAGATCGATATAGAGAGTTCCAAGAAGAATAAGAAAGATCGGATGACATACAAATCACAAAAATTGATTAATATGAGATCGATATAGAGAGTTCCAAGAAGAATAAGAAAGATCGGATGACATACAAATCACAAAAAGTGATTAATATGAGGTCGATATGGAGAGTAAGAAGAAGAAGAAGTAGTAGTATATATATATACATCTTGTACAAGTTTCGAGGTTGATTCTGTGTCTTCCTGTATCTCATGTGGTTTTGTTCATATCTGTTGTTTTACTAACAGTGTCTGTGTATTTCTCTCTCTCTTGCGATCACCGCTCAGACCGATGTACCAGATCTCCTCATAAATTCTATTCATGTGGAAATCTGATTCATGCAGCCTTAGCATTGGTGTGTTTTATGTCACATCTTCAGCACCATTTGGAGCTCTGGTGCTTATCCTTCGGCGATGTGTCCGATTTTAGCCAGCGTTTACTCGGTTCGCTCTCCGTTCTGTAGCCATCTAGTGTTTTCTATGGTGTGGGGTAGCTAGCCCACGTCCAGTCCTCTTACGATGCGTGGTAGGTAACAGTGGTTCTATTCTTTACATCCCAATTTGGGCCCCGTAACCACTCGGGCGGTCTGTGTATTTGAATGGCGAAATTTAGTAGAAGATAATACTTCTTACAGTTAAACAGTTGTAAACTTATGTATAGAAGTAATACTTCAGAAATTAAACATGTTAGTTTGAACTTAACTTATGTATAGAAGATAATATTCAAACATGTGGTTTTCAGGCATTGAATAAGGAAAAGAATAACAAACCAGTCATCAAGCCTGCTCTTAATGAAGCTTCTCCAATAGCAATATGTGGTTTACCTCAGACAGGTAAGTGTATGTGTTTTGTCATAGTTGCTTACCTATGACAGGTGAGCGCACCTGTGTTGTCATAAAATGTGATCTACATGGGCTCATGTGAAATTTTCTCCCACTGTAATGGCTATCAGGTCTACCCAGTTTTAATTGGGTACCTTTGTGCTCTTAGCAGTTTACCTCAGCTGTCTTCAGATTACTAAAATTAAACTGACAGTATAAAATTTCAAATACCGAAGTCATCACAAGTGCAAAGATCCCAATCGTCAACACCCTGTTGCAGAAGGCCCAAGTGAGATGGACCGGTCACGTTGCTCGGATGCCTGATAAAAGCATCCCCAAATTGTTGATGTATGGCGAGCTTGAAGGGGACAGATGTTTAGCTGGAGGACAGAAAAAAACGTTTAAAGACACTCTTAAAGTCCCTCTGAAATGATTCGATATAGACACCCCGTGCTGGGAATCTCTGGCGCAAGATCGCCAAATATGGCGCTGTAACAACACAAGAGGGACTCGCATAGATAAGGCACAGAGAAATTCTTCGTGTCCGTTGAGGCACAGAGAAACGAGCTGCGCGAAAAGACAGAAATACAACACCCACATGTTAACCTTGATCATGTATGCCTCACCTGTGCTAGAGATTGTGTTCTAGGATTGGATTCTACAGCCACCTTCGCACACACCAGAGAGGTATAGCAGCACACGTCTGAGACTGTTGTCATCATCGCTTGCGATGTATGGCTATTATTATTACCTCAAACAGGTAAGTGTACATGTGTGCTCATAGATGTTTACTTGAGACAGGTAAGTGTACCTGTGTGCTCATAGATGTTTACTTGAGACAGGTAAGTGTACATGTGTGATAATAGATATTTACGTGAAACAGGTAAGTGTACCTGTATGCTCATAGATGTTTATCTCAGACATGTAAGTATACCTGTGTGCTCATAGTTTCTTACCTCGGAAAGGTAAATGTACCTGTGTGCACATAAATGTTTACCTGAATAGGTAAATGTCCTGTGTGCACATAAATGTTACTAGTCGTAAGTGCCTGTGTGCTCATAGAATGTGCTATACATGTGCTAGTGTAGAATTTTCTCTCTGTAACGGCTCTCAGGTCGACTAAGGTTTAATTGGGTACTAGAGAAACACTATGAAGTAAAGGTGGCTGACGTAATGTTGACCATATCATTTACCATGTTCCGTAGATCAAAGAAAAATATGCACCAAACACTGTATTATATACTCATTATGAAACATGTTTCCTTTACTTTTATCATTTTAAAAATTGTATATTACATTAAACTTTCCTAACAAATTCTAAAAGAAATATTACTGTTTGTATAATAAAAAAAAATGAAAAACTAAATTTGTCTTGCGTGTTTTGATAAGCAAAAAGACTCAAGATCCGTTCCTCAGGCCATCTCATGTCCCAAACAAGACAAGCTCATCCAGGATCATCATCATTAAGTAGCTTGTGGCTTCCGGAACTTGGCTCCCAGGGCAGCAGTCATGACAATTTATCTGTTCTGTGCAAGTTTGCCAGCGTCAGCAGCAGTCATTCTCAGATCGTCAATGACATCTTGCACCAATCGTCTTCTAGGTCTTCCTCTCGTTCTTCTTCAAGACACCATTCCTTCCAAAATTAATTTCTCTGGGCACTCAAGTCGTTTGATGTGTTCACAATATTTAATTGTCCTTGTTTGTATGCTTTGTAATAGCCAACTCTCTTTAATATCAAGCTGTTGCAGAACAGAAGCGTTTGTTACTTTCTCTGTCCATGATATTCTAAGTACTCTCCTGTAGAATTTGCATAAAGGGATTAATGATCCAAGGAAAAAACAAAGGCTCTTAAACACATGATTTTTGTTCTTATGTCAGTTTCCTTCCATAGGTTAGATAGTTCTTTGGTTTTTGCAAAATAATGCTCCGCCTTCTTTTAATTTCTTTTATAGCATTCCCGTCATTTGTCAACAATGCCCCAAGGTATGCAAGGATGTCAACTCTTTCTATTCTGGGGCCGTGGACACATATATTAGTCATCAATTCTGTTTTATCAGTTGTAAATATCTTCGTTTTCGTTGTATTAAGATAAAGGTTTTGATATTCGCTGGTTTTTTTAAGTGATCATATCAAGTTTTCTATATCAATTTGTGATGTAGATAATAGCACTGTATTATCAGCATATCTGAATTCTGGTAGTTCGTGACCTCCTATCACCATAGCGTCGTATTTATCTCTGTAGATTCTCTGATATTCCTCACGATATCAGGCAACAAATCAGCTTGCTGTCAGAGAAATCAGAATTAATCTTTGCAGTGGATACCAACACACTGTAGCATATCATGAAATGAAAAGGCTGACAAATTCGCAAGGACTGGAGAGAGACTCACACATCCCCACGCAACACAAAGCTTTACAGAATCAAACTCTCCTGAAACATTCCAGGAAAGTGATGTGGAGAAAAACAAATTGAGGATACAACCCAGAGCACGACAGTATAAATTCACTACAGAAAAGCACAGACCACAGTCTTCAGACTTAGAATGGGACACCGCGGTCTCAGAGCACACCTCCATAGAATGGGTCTCAGGGACTCGGCTGCCTGCACCTATTGAGCACCAAAGCAGTCCTCAGAGCACATCCTGGAAGACTATCAAAGCCTGAACATTGTGAGAATGGAAATCTGGGCAACAGATACAACCCTAGAAAACAAACTATGGGGGAACCGGTGAAGGCCTCAAGCGTACTGCCCTGTTTAGTTTATGACACATACCGTAGTAGTGGCATAGCAGAAGTTGGTCGCAGAAGATAAGAACAAAAAATATTGTTATCTGATTTTTAAAAATTGATATATCCGTTCAAAATGATGCAACTAAATTTTTCTACAAATGCTGTTGTGCATGCTCATTGACCTAGTGTAATGGCTAATTGGACACAGTATGAAATGTATACATATTTTAACCAATTTAAACAGTTCATAACTAGGTAAAGAAAGCACATAAAAACAATTGAAAATGGACGCGTTTATCTACAAAATTCTGCATACCTAGAGCTGTATAAATTTCATGATTATAACATTTCATGATTATGGAAGAGGTAGTTCAGGTGTGAAAATGGTAACCAGAATATTGAAGAGGTATTGAGTGAAAAAAAGTAAATCAATTGTGAAATGAGTCAATGTTTTTACCTGAAACTTTAACTGATGTTATTTGAAATATCTCACTGCAGGTGTGTCATCTCAAAACTTCACTGTCTCAGTAACTAAAGATGGAACCTTGTTTAGTAATGAGTTACGGGTTCAAACCTATGATTCTCTCTGTCTGAACTGTAGGGATTCTGGTTGTGTGGAAAAGGTGAGTGACGATATCAAGACGGTATATCTTCTTATTCTTTGCGTTCGGTGTCGTATGCTCGTCTAAACCATGAGATGGGTTACCTCTATGAAGCTGCATGTCAGTTGGAGTTCTTCTTTGCGGTCGGTGTCGTATGCTCGTCTAAACCATGAGATGGGTTACCTCTATGAAGCTGCATGTCAGTTGGAGTTCTCGAGAGAAGACAGTATATAATTGATATAGTTTACGAATGTTTTTTGGGTTGCACCCAAAATGAGTTCAGGCATAATCATAGCAACTAATATGGTCTCTCTGATTGATTTTTGCATGAAGGTTTGCTTTATGTATCACCAGTGTTCCTCATCGTTCAGACGAGACATACTCTGACTTAAGAGGTACTTGTAATTTAGATCTTCAAGTGAAGGATCAGGGTCTCCTGTAGCTCAACTGTATATGGTGTGCACACTGAGCAATTTAACCAAGCTGGCTTCAAATTCTGGAATTTCCATAGCACTTGGTTACTAGCGCATGTCTTTTAGTCACTGCAGCTTCCTCTGATATTGTAGCCATGCCAGCCACTCTATCAGCTCGTTCATTACCACTGCAGCTTCCTCTGATATTGTAGCCATGCCAGCGAATCTATCAGCTCGTTCATTACCACTGCAGCTTCCTCTGATATTGTAGCCATGCCAGCGAATCTATCAGCTCGTTCATTACCACTGCAGCTTCCTCTGATATTGTAGCCATGCCAGCAGATCTATCAGCTCGTTCATTACCCCTGACTTCTAAGTGCCAAAACTTAAGTTGATTTTTCTGATCCCTGTCTGTACCAGTACCTTCACCAAGTTTTGTCTCACCATTTATATTTTGACTTTACGAATCATACTCATGGATTCATTGAGTATATAAACATAGAGTAGTCATGAGATGCCAACCACGTCACCGCCCTTTTAACCGTCTGTACTTCCATTGTCAAACTACACGTGGTTGTCGCGTAGGCCCCACTAGTCTCTCTTATTATTTGTCCTGCTTCTCATTCTTATTTGTAGCATCAGCCAGTTTTCTTGGATTTTGAGCTATTTCTGGATAGATATATTTGTTCTCTTCCTCTGTCCATGATATACGTATGACTTATCTGTAACATTTATATTCAAAAGCAGATATATGTCTTTCCACCGCCTTGTTAAATGTCCATGCTTCACACCCATACGTTGCTACTTGGAATATGCATGCTCTTACCTGACTAAATGAAAATAATGGACCTCTAAGGTCATGTACTATGAGATCTCTACTACTTCATATACCTACAACATTATGTGCAGTGAGATTACCTTTACCACACCAAATTATTGAATATATTTATGAACACTTTACATATCATATAAATTTTGTGTCTGTTCAGGAAACTGCCTGCCACATTGACAACATCTGCTACAAACATAATCAGATTAAACCGAAGGATGTCAGACTGATGTGCAATACCACAAAGGACACAACAGCCTGGTCGCAGAACCCAAACTCTGGAATCATTACAACTCCAATTTCCTGGATCATGATTCTAGCAACTGCCTTGATACTGGTTACATCAGTTTCAAATTGAGACAGTTTAATACTTCAATGATTCTCAAACTATAAGCTATAGTTGCTTTCAAAATTCGTGAACATCTTTACCGACTGATATAAAATCATTCACTTGACAGAAATGATTGATTTGTACATTTTGCTATTGATAACAGTTGGGGCCTTCGTATAGTATGTTTGTCCAACCAGACCTTTAGTACTGAGATTTTACCTATTTTTGTTAGTAAAATAGCAGTGACGTTGATTTGGTATACATATAGAAGTTGAACAGTACGGTAGTCAAGTATTCCAATAATTCCGCATTTGTGTGCTAAACATGCAATTGAGCACCAGTAAAAAAAATCTAGAATCCAGCGGAATTAATCATTTCACGTCATATCCGAACAATTGTCATTGGCGTATGCACACACCATTTATTTTCATCGATAGAAGTGGAAGATATAATTTGCTCACTATGTTACACTGCTTGTCATTATATGTAATACGGATACGCCTTTGAAAACAAACATTCATCGCTATTTTGTAAATTCTGTAAACTGTAAATTATGTTTACTGTAAATTTTAAACATTTATTATAATTTGATTGTACTTATGCAAAATTATATAACAAAAAACGCTCTCTGCACCAACCAAGCTATCCGAAAATAAGTTAAACATGAAACCGTAAGGTCGTGAGGATATAAGATTGCCTGCCAAAATTTATTGTTATACGTCCGGTAGATTTCGTTCAAATTAAACTGTGTTCACGAATTTTGGAACGAACTATACTAGCTGCAGGATCATGTTACACTTTATATATATAATTGTGTCTCTTTTTATACATAATCTTTTCTTGCAAATATTTCAGTACACGTTATAAATTTCAGTACACGTTATAAATGTAAATATTGATTTGATCAGACCATGATCATACACTTCGGTGAGTAACATTGTGTACTCCGATCTCTTTCTCACATAGGAATATCTCAGCGGCAGTGCACGAACTCCGTAGCACCGGCGAGAGTCTCCGATGTAATTTTCAAGATGGTGAAGATATTTTATAGGAACTTTATTTTTAATCTTTTCTAATTAATTTTATCCAGGCAGCGGCTTTTCAGCCTGCTCTTCTTTTATTTTGAACTGCCAGGGCTCTTTTCTGCTCAAATTGAACACGGGACTTAATTTCTCGTCCGTCTCCGATATGACTAGGAACTCGATCTCACCTACACTGATATCAGAGATCTCTGGAAAAATATCCAGATGTCTCCACGAAGGAGCGAACCTGGTACCTTTGGCACGAGAGACGAGCATGTAACCTCTACACTACAGAGACTCCCATATGTGCACAATTGACTAATAACAAAATAAATTTGATAAATTAGAAATATATTTTTTATGTAATCTGTCTAACAGATAGGTTCCTAAACTTTTTCGGGCCACCGCCCACTATGCAAGACATACATTTTGTAACGCACCCCCAATTATAACCATTTTTACTCGTTCATACCGTTTGATATTTCCGACGTAAATAGCAACTAATGATACATTACTGCTTATGTTGAAACAGCAACCAATGATACATTACTGCTTATGTTGTTAAATAGCAACTAATGATACATTACTGCTTACACCGTTAAAGTATTGAAATAGTAGTGGTCAATATGTGCTTCATCTTGAATACAGCTATTCAATCGCAAAATCATGACAATTATTTATTTTAAAACATATATTATTAATTTTTTCTATAAGGAGCTACCGATCCCTAAACCGCCTGAACGCCCCCAAATGTTTCTGGACCCCATAGAAGGTTCAGCGCCCACTGGGGGCCTCTCACTTTGGGAGCCTGTGGACTTGCCTTTATTGTTGTCTTCGTGTGTTGTCTTCACTTGCCTGTATTTGTTGCCTTCACTTGCCTTTATTTGTTGTCTTTACTTGCCTTTATTTGTTGTCTTTACTTGCCTTTATTTGTTGTCTTTACTTGCCTTCATTTGTTGTTTCTACTTGCCTTTATTTGTTGTCTTCATTTGTTGTCTTCACTTGCCTTTATTTTTTGTCTTCATTTGTTGTCTTCACTTGCCTTTATTTTTTGTCTTCACCTGCCTTTATTTGTTGTCTTTACTTGCCTTTATTTGTTGTCTTTACTTGCCTTTATTTGTTGTCTTTACTTGCCTTTATTTGTTGTCTTTATTTGTTGTCTTTATTTGTTGTCTTTACTTGCCTTTATTTGTTGTCTTTATTTGTTGTCTTTATTTGTTTTCTTTACTTGCCTTTATTTGTTGTCTTTATTTGTTGTCTTTATTTGTTGTCTTTACCTGCCTTTATTTGTTGTCTTTATTTGTTGTCTTTACTTGCCTTTATTTGTTGTCTTTATTTGTTGTCTTTACTTGCCTTTATTTGTTGCCTTTATTTGTTGTCTTTATTTGTTGTCTTTACTTGCCTTTATTTGTTGTCTTTATTTGTTGTCTTTATTTGTTGTCTTTACTTGCCTTTATTTGTTGTCTTTATTTGTTGCCTTTATTTGTTGTCTTTACTTGCCTTTATTTGTTGTCTTTACTTGCCTTTATTTGTTGTCTTTACTTGCCTTTATTTGTTGTCTTTATTTGCCTTTATTTGTTGTCTTTACTTGCCTTTATTTGTTGTCTTCATTTGTTGTCTTTACTTGTCTTTATTTGTTGTCTTTATTTGTTGTCTTTATTTGTTGTCTTTATTTGTTGTCTTTATTTGTTGTCTTTACTTGTTGTCTTTACTTGTTGTCTTTACTTGTCTTTATTTGTTGTCTTTATTTGTTGTCTTTACTTGTTGTCTTTACTTGTCTTTATTTGTTGTCTTTACTTGTCTTTCTTTGTTGTCTTTATTTGTTGTCTTTACTTGTTGTCTTTACTTGTCTTTATTTGTTGTCTTTACTTGTCTTTATTTGTTGTCTTTATTTGTTGTCTTTACTTGTCTTTATTTGTTGTCTTTATTTGTTGTCTTTACTTGTTGTCTTTACTTGTCTTTATTTGTTGTCTTTATTTGTTGTCTTTATTTGTTGTCTTTATTTGTTGTCTTTATTTGCCTTTATTTGTTGTCTTTATTTGCCTTTATTTGTTGTCTTTATTTGTTGTCTTTATTTGTCTTTATTTGTTGTCTTTATTTGTCTTTATTTGTTGTCTTTATTTGTTGTCTTTATTTGTTGTCTTTATTTTTTGTCTTTACTTGTCTTTATTTGTTGTCTTTATTTGTTGTCTTTATTTGTTGTCTTATTTGTTGTCTTTTACTTGTCTTTATTTGTTGTCTTTATTTGTTGTCTTTACTTGTCTTTATTTGTTGTCTTTATTTGTTGTCTTTATTTGCCTTTATTTGTTGTCTTCATTTGTTGTCTTTATTTGCCTTTATTTGTTGTCTTCATTTGTTGTCTTTACTTGTCTTTATTTGTTGTCTTTATTTGTTGTCTTTACTTGTCTTTATTTGTTGTCTTTATTTGTTGTCTTTATTTGTTGTCTTTACTTGTCTTTATTTGTTGTCTTTATTTGTTGTCTTTATTTGTTGTCTTTATTTGTTGTCTTTATTTGTTGTCTTTATTTGTTGTCTTTACTTGCATTTATTTGTTGTCTTTACTTGCCTTTATTTGTTGTCTTTACTTGCCTTTATTTGTTGTCTTTACTTGCCTTTATTTGTTGTCTTTACTTGCCTTTATTTGTTGTCTTTACTTGCCTTTATTTGTTGTCTTTACTTGCCTTTATTTGTTGTCTTTATTTGTTGTCTTTATTTGTTGTCTTTACTTGCCTTTATTTGTTGTCTTTATTTGTTGTCTTTACTTGCCTTTATTTGTTGTCTTCACCTGCCTTCATTTGTTGTCTTTACTTGCCTTTATTTGTTGTCTTTACTTGCCTTTATTTGTTGTCTTTACTTGCCTTCATTTGTTGTCTTTACTTGCCTTTTTGTTTGTCTTTACTTGCCTTTTTGTTGTCTTTACTTGCCTTTATTTGTTGTCTTTATTTGTTGTCTTTACTTGCCTTTATTTGTTGTCTTTATTTGTTGTCTTTATTTGTTGTCTTTATTTGTTGTCTTTACTTGCCTTTATTTGTTGTCTTTATTTGTTGTCTTTATTTGTTGTCTTTACTTGCCTTTATTTGTTGTCTTTATTTGTTGTCTTTATTTGTTGTCTTTACCTGCCTTTATTTGTTGTCTTTATTTGTTGTCTTTACTTTGCCTTCATTTGTTGTCTTCATTTGTTGTCTTCACTTGCCTTTATTTTTTGTCTTCACCTGCCTTTATTTGTTGTCTTTACTTGCCTTCATTTGTTGTCTTTATGTTTTATTTTTATTTGTCTTGACTTTTTAGCTTGATTTTTCTTGGTCTTCATTTGCATTAATTTGTTTTAATTATTACATTTCAATATTAATATAAAATCAATACAGAGCTTATGCTATATCATTAGTTATGTTAGCTCAAATAGAAACTCTCAAGCAACCAGAAGCTACATTTATCTATCACCTAGCAATTCCCAATGGTGCCGGTTAACTGAGAGTTTACTGTAGATACATTTCATATCACGTATGTTTTCTAATGTTTGCAAACACAGTTTATAGAAATGTCTGGTCAACTACTAGTAACACAGTTTATAGAAATGTCTGGTCAACTACTAGTAACACAGTTTATAGAAATGTCTGGTCAGACCACTATAACACAGTTTATAGAAATGTCTGGTCAACTACTAACACAGTTTATAGAAATGTCTGGTCAACTACTATAACACAGTTTATAGAAATGTCTGGTCAACTACTAGTAACACAGTTTATAGAAATGTCTGGTCAACTACTAGTAACACAGTTTATAGAAATGTCTAGTAACTACTAGTAACACAGTTTATAGAAATGTCTGGTCAACTACTAGTAACACAGTTTATAGAAATGTCTGGTCAACTACTAGTAACACAGTTTATAGAAATGTCTGGTCAGCTACTAGTAACACAGTTTATAGAAATGTCTGGTCAACTAATAGTAACAAAGTTTATAGAAATGTCTGGTCAACTACTAGTAACACAGTTTATAGAAATGTCTGGTCAACTACTAGTAACACAGTTTATAGAAATGTTGGTCAACATAGTAAACAGTTATAGAAATGTCTGGTCAGCTACTAGTAACTCTTCTTCTTCTTTGCGTTCATTCTTTACGAGCAATTTTAATCACTCTTTGTGATATGTTTGATCTTTGCCAAGAACGTGTTTACGTTGCACGTTGGTTTGGTGGACCCTAAACGCATAGCCTTGTACACGTTAGGACATGTGCATCCGATTTCATCCAAACCTCCTTAGTCGCCTCTTACGACATGCGTGGCAGGTAACAGTGGTTCTTTTCTTTACACTCAAATTTGCCCGGTAACCACTCAGGCGACTACTAATAACAACTGTTATAAGAAGAGAAGATTGAGATATGTTAGACATACTCTGAGAATGTTGATTGATTGATTGATTGATTGATAGGACCATCATCATTGCACTTCGGCGAGTAACCATGTATGCTCCGACCTGTTTCTTACACAGGAAGATCTCAGCTGCAGTACACGAACTCCGTACATGATTTCATCTACGCTGAGTAACCATGTGTGCTCCGACCTGTTTCTTACACAGGAAGATCTCAGCTGCAGTACACGAACTCGTACATGATTTCATCTACGCTGAGTAACCATGTGTGCTCCGACCTGTTTCTTACACAGGAAGATCTCATCTGCAGTACACGAACTCCGTACATGATTTCATCTACGCTGAGTAACCATGTGTGCTCCGACTGTTTTCTTACACAGGAAGATCTCAGCTGCAGTACACGAACTCGTACGCATTTCATCTACCTGAGTAACCATGTGTGCTCCGACCTGTTTCTTACACATGAAGATCTCAGCTGCAGTACACGAACTCCGTACATGATTTCATCTACGCTGAGTAACCATGTGTGCTCCGACCTGTTTCTTACACAGGAAGATCTCAGCTGCAGTACACGAACTCCGACATGATTTCATCTACGCTGAGTAACCATGTGTGCTCCGACCTGTTTCTTACACAGGAAGATCTCAGCTGCAGTACACGAACTCCGTACATGATTTCATCTACGCTGAGTAACCATGTATGCTCCGACCTGTTTCTTACACAGGAAGATCTCAGCTGCAGTACACGAACTCCGTACATGATTTCATCTACGCTGAGTAACCATGTATTTCTGACAAAATATCCTGATGGCTCCACCAGGGAGCAAACCGGTTACCTTTGGTACGAGAGGCGGGCATTTAACCTGCACGCTACAGAGGTCCTAATCTATAGTTTTCTGTAATTACTCATCTTAAGATTAATCACTCAGTCTTACTTTTATTACTTTGTGGTCCTATGAGAATATCGTTTTGTTCATTTTATTTGCATTATTGCACATACCTATGAGATTTACATTTAAAACTTAAATTCTTTTTTTTTTTTTTGCAAATAAAAATATGGCAACTGATTGTTTTGCTTTGGAAATATTTTGTGTTTTCTGCTATGTCAAATTGTTTATGTTGGTGTTTAGTAAATCTGTGCGATGAGTGTTGTTGAGGCTCACAATGGGAGCAGTGAATAGTAACACTGCGACTTACAAGGTATGTCGTATGAGGCAACTGGGGTAGGCCTGGGAAGCTATCCTAGTAAATAAAATTGTCGCAGAAATCAGATTTGCTGAGCAACGTGTAGAAGCACAACGTACAATCGTTCTTACGCTAGGGTGACATACAAATCATTCTTACGCTAGGATGACATACAAATCATTCTTACGCTAGGGTGACATACAAATCTTCTTACGCTAGGATGACATACAAATCTTCTTACGCTAGGATGACATACAAATCTTCTTACGCTAGGGTGACATACAAATCGTTCTTACGCTAGGGTGACATACAAATCTTCTTACGCTAGGATGACATACAAATCTTCTTACGCTAGGGTGACATACAAATCTTCTTACGCTAGGATGACATACAAATCTTCTTACGCTAGGATGACATACAAATCTTCTTACGCTCACGGTGACATACAAATCTTCTTACGCTAGGGTGACATACAAATCTTCTTACGCTAGGGTGACATACAAATCGTTCTTACGCTAGGATGACATACAAATCTTCTTACGCTAGGGTGACATACAAATCTTCTTACGCTAGGCTGACATACAAATCTTCTTACGCTAGGCTGACATACAAATCTTCTTACGCTAGGCTGACATACAAATCTTCTTACGCTAGGATGACATACAAATCTTCTTACGCTAGGATGACATACAAATCTTCTAGCTAGGATGACATACAAATCTTCTTACGCTAGGCTGACATACAAATCTTCTTACGCTAGGCTGACATACAAATCACAAAGAGTGATTAACAAGTGGTCGATATGGAGCGTTCAAAGAAGAAGAAGGTAAGTCTTTGATGTTGTGATAGAAAACGTTTGTGTTGTAGCTGTTAAAGTTTTGAATTAATGTTATGGGACAAATAGAATAAACAATCTTAGATATATCTTGATGGTACAGTATTTTCCAAATAATGATAACTGATAAAACAATAGTTCATAGTTCATATGTACGATTTCAACTTCACTGCAACGAGTCACCCCATAATTGCTCCGTTCCTTTGAAAACGAAAATCACGTGAAATGCTAACAAGTGTCTCATGTGTCGTGAGCTAATTCCAGAATGAAACATCCGTACCGCCACAAAAAGAAGCCCATAAATGTATGTGGCCATCGCTAAAGTGTCAACACAAAACTGTTCATCACTTGAATTGCAATTCATGTCGAAGGGAATATCAATCACGACAAACTCCAGCTTTCTGCACACGCAAAACACTGCATACGGCAAATTGAGTTGGTTCGTCATAACCGCTGTCCGCCATTTTCTAAATACCCACAATCACAACAAACGCTCGTTTGACACAGCAGAAAGCATTCCAAGCAACATTCATAGTTCACAGCTTTGCTCAATCACTAACTCAGTAGCTCGGCAATGAAACTGAACATACCCGACCAAACACTGCGGAAATGCACTAGCAAAATTGTCTCCAGATTCAAACAGTCCTGTTTCTGAATGACCTCCGCATTCCGCCATTGCTGGCCAGAATTTTTTTGACAAAACAAACAATTGCCAACACGACTAGAAAAGACAAGAGTTACCAACATCAGCATAAGAAAGAAAGTTGGCACATAACCTTGCTTGAATTATATTAAAAAAGGTGGAGGCTGCAGTAAAACTTTGAAAAATAGCTAAACACGTAAACACAAAGTACTACAGTTTTACAAAATACATAAACAGTGACGATAAACAGCATCGTTTCGACCAAAAGGCCTTTATCAAGCAAACATTACAACAAGAATGACGAATTTCGAGGAACACTACAAATGGACGATTACATATGAAACATAAACCTATCTAATGAAAATCTGGGAATAAAAACGAACAACGAAATGAGTGCAACACAAAAAACCGAAAGTGGAAAAGAAGAGAAACAATAAACAATATAGTGGATAAATGACACATATATAGAGCAAACACACATATAGATAACAAGGCACGAGATAAGACAGTACTAGGAAGCATAGGAATGTAATGCGTTGAGTCCAAGAGGTCGCAAAGTGCCATAGAATAAATTAAACGGTTATAGGGCGAATCGACTGCGATCATCGGAGGAACATGATCGGATGGCTGTGACCTGGACATCGTCAACTCCTGAATGGCCAGTATCGTTGAAATGAGTGGCCACAGGGCAAGAGCGTTGGCGAATATCGCGTAAGTGTTGGGCGAATCGGTCACTGAGTTTCTTACCGGTTTCGTCAATATAGGACTTGTTGCATCGTTTGCAGGTGATGGCATAGATGATATTGCGGACTCACACTGAAACTGTCTTGAATGGCATACGTAGCTTTTGGAAAGAGACAGTGGGGGTCTGTATTACATATGCACATGTATTACAGCGCCGACGTCCACACTGGATGGTGCCAAAGTGACTCTGGATATTAGGCTTGAGGCGACTGTGTACCAACAAATCCTTGAGGCTTCTGTCCCGTCTGTAAGCCACCAAAGGATAGTGTTGGAAGACTGAACGTGTCTCAGGATCAGACTGAAGAATAGGGAGATGATGGAATAAGACCTTTTCACCAGGGAACTATGAGGGTGGAAAGTTAAGATAAGTTTAACCCTGTCAGACTTGGGGTTCTATGTATGTGAGAAAGGGCCTCCTGGCGAGCAATTAACTGAACCCGATGCATGGCAGATGTAAGCACATTCTCCGGGTATAGGCGCTGGCGGAAGAAATCCAGCATCTCGTGAGCTCTATCAAGAAAATCGTCGTCCTCACTACAGAGGCGACGAAGGCGTAAGAGTTGAGAGAAAGGTAAAGAGTCACGACAGGCCTGGGGATGGGAAGAGGTATCAGAAGAAAGCTATGTGTATCAGTAGGCTTGTAGTATACTGATGTATTGATAGTGGATAGGCTGATGGTGATAGTGATGTCAAGAAAATTGACACAGGAGGTAGAGATGTGAGAGGTGAACCGAATAGCAGGATTGAAGGCATTGATGAAGGTGATGAGCGTGACAAATCGGCTTCAGACATATCAGTAA
This sequence comes from Arion vulgaris, assembly GCA_020796225.1. NCBI lineage: Eukaryota > Metazoa > Mollusca > Gastropoda > Stylommatophora > Arionidae > Arion > Arion vulgaris. The sequence goes on from CM036760.1 coordinate 42,536,369, forward strand.
CTAATACAATCATCGATGTATCTATGATACACGGACGGAAGAGGGCCATCATGAGGTGTTCCATACTAAGTGTTCAAGGTGACCCATGAATAGACAAGCATAGCTGGGTCCCATTTTAGTACCCATGGCGACCCCACTAATCTGTTCGAAGAACTGGTCATTGAACTGAAAGGAGTTGAGAGTGAGAACTAGTTCAGCAAGACGAAGGAGAGTCGAGGTGGAGACAAGAGGGTTAGTTCTCCTGTCGAGAAAAACTGGAGAGCTTGAAGTCCGTCAGAATGAGGTATAGAGGTATACAGTGAGCAGACATCAAGGAGGAAGAGGCGATAAGTCTTGCCAGGCAACAACTTAATAGAAGAAAAAACAGACAAAGTGTGGTTAGTATCCTTCAAGAATGAAGGTAGTGTGGTGACTATAGGATTGAAGATACTATCAAGAATTCGAGATATGTTCCGTAGGACAAGAGCAAGCAGAAACAATAGGCCTACCAGGATTGTGAAGTTTATGAATTTTTGGGAGCATATAGAATGCGGGTTTGCCCAAACAACTGTCGATGACACATAGTGATGATGCGCCGGTAGAAACTGCTTGCCACATTGACAACGTCTGCTACAAACATAATCAGATTAAACCGAAGGATGTCAGACTGATGTGCAATACCACAAAGGACACAACAGCCTGGTCGCAGAACCCAAACTCTGGAATCATTACAACTCCAATTTCCTGGATCATGATTCTAGCAACTGCCTTGATACTGGTTACATCAGTTTCAAATTGAGACAGTTTAATACTTCAATGATTCTCAAACTATAAGCTATAGTTGCTTTCAAAATTCGTGAACATCTTTACCGACTAATATAAAATCATTCACTTGACAGAAATGATTGATTTGTACATTTTGCTATTGATAACAGTTGGGGCCTTCGTATAGTATGTTTGTCCAACCAGACCTTTAGTACTGTACGATTTTACCTATTTTTTGTTAGTAAAATAGCAGTGACGTTGATTTGGTATACATATAGAAGTTGAACAGTACGGTAGTCAAGTATTCCAATAATTCCGCATTTGTGTGCTAAACATGCAATTGAGCACCAGTAAAAAAAATCTAGAATCCAGCGGAATTAATCATTTCACGTCATATCCGAACAATTGTCATTGGCGTATGCACACACCATTTATTTTCATCGATAGAAGTGGAAGATATCATTTGCTCACTATGTTACACTGCTTGTCATTATATGTAATACGGATACGCCTTTGAAAACAAACATTCATCGCTATTTTGTAAATTCTGTAAACTGTAAATTATGTTTACTGTAAATTTTAAACATTTATTATAATTTGATTGTACTTATGCAAAATTATATAACAAAAACGCCTCTCTGCACCAACCAAGCTATCCGAAAATAAGTTAAACATGAAACCGTAAGGTCGTGAGGATATAAGATTGCCTGCCAAAATTTATTGTTATACGTCCGGTAGATTTCGTTCAAATTAAACTGTGTTCACGAATTTTGGAACGAACTATACTAGCTGCAGGATCATGTTACACTTTATATATATAATTGTGTCTCTTTTTATACATAATCTTTTCTTGCAAATATTTTAGTACACGTTATAAATTTCAGTACACGTTATAAATGTGATATTGATTTGATCAGACCATGATCATTGCACTTCGGTGAGCAACATTGTGTACTCCGATCTCTTTCTTACATAGGAATATCTCAGCGGCAGTGCAGGAACTCCGTAGCACCGGCGAGAGTCTCCGATGTAATTTTCAAGATGGTGAAGATATTTTATAGGAACTTTATTTTTAATCTTTTCTAATTAATTTTATCCAGGCAGCGGCTTTTCAGCCTGCTCTTCTTTTATTTTGAACTGCCAGGGGCTCTTTTACTTGCTCAAATTGAACACGGGACTTAATTTCTCGTCCGTCTCCGATATGACTAGGAACTCGATCTCACCTACACTGATATCAGAGATCTCTGGAAAAATATCCAGATGTCTCCACGAAGGAGCGAACCTGGTACCTTTGGCACGAGAGACGAGCATGTAACCTCACACTACAGAGACTCCATATGTGCACAATTGACTAATAACAAAATAAATTTGATAAATTAGAAATATATTTTTTATGTAATCTGTCTAACAGATAGGTTCCTAAACTTTTCGGCCACGCCCACTATACAAGACATACATTTGTAACGCACCTCTAATTATAACCATTTTACTCGTTCATCCGTTTGATATTTCCGACGTAAATAGAACTAATGATACATTACTGCTTATGTTGTTAAATAGCAACTAATGATACATTACTGCTTATGTTGTTAAATAGCAACTAATGATACATTACTGCTTACACCGTTAAAGTATTGAAATAGTAGTGGTCAATATGTGCTTCATCTTGAATACAGCTATTCAATCGCAAAATCATGACAATTATTTATTTTAAAACATATATTATTAATTTTTTCTATAAGGAGCTACCGATCCCTAAACCGCCTGAACGCCCCCCAAATGTTTCTGGACCCCATAGAAGGTTCAGCGCCCACTGGGGGGCGCTACTGCCCACTTTGGGAGCCTGTGGACTTGCCTTTATTTGTTGTCTTCGTGTGTTGTCTTCACTTGCCTGTATTTGTTGCCTTCACTTGCCTTTATTTGTTGTCTTTACTTGCCTTTATTTGTTGTCTTTACTTGCCTTTATTTGTTGTCTTTACTTGCCTTCATTTGTTGTCTTCACTTGCCTTTATTTGTTGTCTTCATTTGTTGTCTTCACTTGCCTTTATTTTTTGTCTTCATTTGTTGTCTTCACTTGCCTTTATTTTTTGTCTTCACCTGCCTTTATTTGTTGTCTTTACTTGCCTTTATTTGTTGTCTTTACTTGCCTTTATTTGTTGTCTTTACTTGCCTTTATTTGTTGTCTTTATTTGTTGTCTTTATTTGTTGTCTTTACTTGCCTTTATTTGTTGTCTTTATTTGTTGTCTTTATTTGTTGTCTTTACTTGCATTTATTTGTTGTCTTTATTTGTTGTCTTTATTTGTTGTCTTTACCTGCCTTTATTTGTTGTCTTTATTTGTTGTCTTTACTTGCCTTTATTTGTTGTCTTTATTTGTTGTCTTTACTTGCCTTTATTTGTTGCCTTTATTTGTTGTCTTTATTTGTTGTCTTTACTTGCCTTTATTTGTTGTCTTTATTTGTTGTCTTTATTTGTTGTCTTTACTTGCCTTTATTTGTTGTCTTTATTTGTTGCCTTTATTTGTTGTCTTTACTTGCCTTTATTTGTTGTCTTTACTTGCCTTTATTTGTTGTCTTTACTTGCCTTTATTTGTTGTCTTTATTTGCCTTTATTTGTTGTCTTTACTTGCCTTTATTTGTTGTCTTCATTTGTTGTCTTTACTTGTCTTTATTTGTTGTCTTTATTTGTTGTCTTTATTTGTTGTCTTTATTTGTTGTCTTTATTTGTTGTCTTTACTTGTTGTCTTTACTTGTTGTCTTTACTTGTCTTTATTTGTTGTCTTTATTTGTTGTCTTTACTTGTTGTCTTTACTTGTCTTTATTTGTTGTCTTTACTTGTCTTTCTTTGTTGTCTTTATTTGTTGTCTTTACTTGTTGTCTTTACTTGTCTTTATTTGTTGTCTTTACTTGTCTTTATTTGTTGTCTTTATTTGTTGTCTTTACTTGTCTTTATTTGTTGTCTTTATTTGTTGTCTTTACTTGTTGTCTTTACTTGTCTTTATTTGTTGTCTTTATTTGTTGTCTTTATTTGTTGTCTTTATTTGTTGTCTTTATTTGCCTTTATTTGTTGTCTTTATTTGCCTTTATTTGTTGTCTTTATTTGTTGTCTTTATTTGTCTTTATTTGTTGTCTTTATTTGTCTTTATTTGTTGTCTTTATTTGTTGTCTTTATTTGTTGTCTTTATTTGTTGTCTTTACTTGTCTTTATTTGTTGTCTTTATTTGTTGTCTTTATTTGTTGTCTTTATTTGTTGTCTTTACTTGTCTTTATTTGTTGTCTTTATTTGTTGTCTTTACTTGTCTTTATTTGTTGTCTTTATTTGTTGTCTTTATTTGCCTTTATTTGTTGTCTTCATTTGTTGTCTTTATTTGCCTTTATTTGTTGTCTTCATTTGTTGTCTTTACTTGTCTTTATTTGTTGTCTTTATTTGTTGTCTTTACTTGTCTTTATTTGTTGTCTTTATTTGTTGTCTTTATTTGTTGTCTTTACTTGTCTTTATTTGTTGTCTTTATTTGTTGTCTTTATTTGTTGTCTTTATTTGTTGTCTTTATTTGTTGTCTTTATTTGTTGTCTTTACTTGCCTTTATTTGTTGTCTTTACTTGCCTTTATTTGTTGTCTTTACTTGCCTTTATTTGTTGTCTTTACTTGCCTTTATTTGTTGTCTTTACTTGCCTTTATTTGTTGTCTTTACTTGCCTTTATTTGTTGTCTTACTTGCCTTTATTTGTTGTCTTTATTTGTTGTCTTTATTTGTTGTCTTTACTTGCCTTTATTTGTTGTCTTTATTTGTTGTCTTTACTTGCCTTTATTTGTTGTCTTCACCTGCCTTCATTTGTTGTCTTTACTTGCCTTTATTTGTTGTCTTTACTTGCCTTTATTTGTTGTCTTTACTTGCCTTCATTTGTTGTCTTTACTTGCCTTTATTTGTTGTCTTTACTTGCCTTTATTTGTTGTCTTTACTTGCCTTTATTTGTTGTCTTTATTTGTTGTCTTTACTTGCCTTTATTTGTTGTCTTTATTTGTTGTCTTTATTTGTTGTCTTTATTTGTTGTCTTTACTTGCCTTTATTTGTTGTCTTTATTTGTTGTCTTTATTTGTTGTCTTTACTTGCCTTTATTTGTTGTCTTTATTTGTTGTCTTTATTTGTTGTCTTTACCTGCCTTTATTTGTTGTCTTTATTTGTTGTCTTTACTTGCCTTCATTTGTTGTCTTCATTTGTTGTCTTCACTTGCCTTTATTTTTTGTCTTCACCTGCCTTTATTTGTTGTCTTTACTTGCATTCATTTGTTTTTTTTATGTTTTATTTTATTTGTCTTGACTTTTTAGCTTGATTTTCTTGGTCTTCATTTGCATTAATTTGTTTTAATTATTACATTTCAATATTAATATAAAATCAATACAGAACTTATGCTATATCATTAGTTATGTTGCTTCAAATAGAAACTCTCAAGCAACCAGAAGCTACATTTATCTATCACCTAGCAATTCCCAATGGTGCCGGTTAACTGAGAGTTTACTGTAGATACATTTCATATCACGTATGTTTTCTAATGTTTGCAAACACAGTTTATAGAAATGTCTGGTCAACTACTAGTAACACAGTTTATAGAAATGTCTGGTCAACTACTAGTAACACAGTTTATAGAAATGTCTGGTCAACCACTAGTAACACAGTTTATAGAAATGTCTGGTCAACTACTAATAACACAGTTTATAGAAATGTCTGGTCAACTACTAATAACACAGTTTATAGAAATGTCTGGTCAACTACTAGTAACACAGTTTATAGAAATGTCTGGTCAACTACTAGTAACACAGTTTATAGAAATGTCTGGTCAACTACTAGTAACACAGTTTATAGAAATGTCTGGTCAACTACTAGTAACACAGTTTATAGAAATGTCTGGTCAACTACTAGTAACACAGTTTATAGAAATGTCTGGTCAGCTACTAGTAACACAGTTTATAGAAATGTCTGGTCAACTAATAGTAACAAAGTTTATAGAAATGTCTGGTCAACTACTAGTAACACAGTTTATAGAAATGTCTGGTCAACTACTAGTAACACAGTTTATAGAAATGTCTGGTCAACTACTAGTAACACAGTTTATAGAAATGTCTGGTCAGCTACTAGTAACTCTTCTTCTTCTTTGCGTTCATTCTTTACGAGCAATTTTAATCACTCTTTGTGATATGTTTGATCTTTGCCAAGAACGTGTTTACTGTTGCACGTTGGTTTGTCAGGCCCTAAACGCATAGCCTTGTACACGTTTAGGACATGTGCATCCGATTTCATCCAAACCTCCTTAGTCGCCTCTTACGACATGCGTGGCAGGTAACAGTGGTTCTTTTCTTTACACCCCAAATTTGGGCCCCGGTAACCACTCGGGCGACTACTAATAACAACTGTTATAAGAAAGAGAAGATTGAGATATGTTAGACATACTCTGAGAATGTTGATTGATTGATTGATTGATTGATAGGACCATCATCATTGCACTTCGGCGAGTAACCATGTATGCTCCGACCTGTTTCTTACACAGGAAGATCTCAGCTGCAGTACACGAACTCCGTACATGATTTCATCTACGCTGAGTAACCATGTGTGCTCCGACCTGTTTCTTACACAGGAAGATCTCAGCTGCAGTACACGAACTCCGTACATGATTTCATCTACGCTGAGTAACCATGTGTGCTCCGACCTGTTTCTTACACAGGAAGATCTCATCTGCAGTACACGAACTCCGTACATGATTTCATCTACGCTGAGTAACCATGTGTGCTCCGACCTGTTTCTTACACAGGAAGATCTCATCTGCAGTACACGAACTCCGTACATGATTTCATCTACGCTGAGTAACCATGTGTGCTCCGACCTGTTTCTTACACAGGAAGATCTCAGCTGCAGTACACGAACTCCGTACATGATTTCATCTACGCTGAGTAACCATGTGTGCTCCGACCTGTTTCTTACACAGGAAGATCTCAGCTGCAGTACACGAACTCCGTACATGATTTCATCTACGCTGAGTAACCATGTGTGCTCCGACCTGTTTCTTACACAGGAAGATCTCAGCTGCAGTACACGAACTCCGTACATGATTTCATCTACGCTGAGTAACCATGTATTTCTGACAAAATATCCTGATGGCTCCACCAGGGAGCAAACCGGTTACCTTTGGTACGAGAGGCGGGCATTTAACCTGCACGCTACAGAGGCCCCAATCTATAGTTTTCTGTAATTACTCATCTTAAAGATTAATCACTCAGTCTTACTTTTATTACTTTGTGGTCCTATGAGAATATCGTTTTGTTCATTTTATTTGCATTATTGCACATACCTATGAGATTTACATTTAAAACTTAAATTCTTTTTTTTTTTTTTTGCAAATAAAAATATGGCAACTGATTGTTTTGCTTTGGAAATATTTTGTGTTTTCTGCTATGTCAAATTGTTTATGTTGGTGTTTAGTAAATCTGTGCGATGAGTGTTGTTGAGGCTCACAATGGGAGCAGTGAATAGTAACACTGCGACTTACAAGGTATGTCGTATGAGGCAACTGAGGTAGGGGCCTAGGGAAGCTATCCTAGTAAATAAAATTGTCGCAGAAATCAGATTTGCTGAGCAACGTGTAGAAGCACAACGTACAATCGTTCTTACGCTAGGGTGACATACAAATCATTCTTACGCTAGGATGACATACAAATCATTCTTACGCTAGGGTGACATACAAATCTTCTTACGCTAGATGACATAAATCTTCTTACGCTAGGTGACATACAAATCTTCTTACGCTAGGGTGACATACAAATCGTTCTTACGCTAGGGTGACATACAAATCTTCTTACGCTAGGATGACATACAAATCTTCTTACGCTAGGATGACATACAAATCTTCTTACGCTAGGATGACATACAAATCTTCTTACGCTAGGGTGACATACAAATCTTCTTACGCTAGGCTGACATACAAATCTTCTTACGCTAGGCTGACATACAAATCTTCTTACGCTAGGCTGACATACAAATCTTCTTACGCTAGGATGACATACAAATCTTCTTACGCTAGGATGACATACAAATCTTCTTACGCTAGGATGACATACAAATCTTCTTACGCTAGGCTGACATACAAATCTTCTTACGCTAGGCTGACATACAAATCACAAAGAGTGATTAACAAGTGGTCGATATGGAGCGTTCAAAGAAGAAGAAGGTAAGTCTTTGATGTTGTGATAGAAAACGTTTGTGTTGTAAGCAGTAAGTTTTGAATTAATGTTATGGGACAAATAGAATAAACAATCTTAGATATATCTTGATGGTACAGTATTTTCCAAATAATGATAACTGATAAAACAATAGTTCATAGTTCATATGTACGATTTCAACTTCACTGCAACGAGTCACCCCATAATTGCTCCGTTCCTTTGAAAACGAAAATCACGTGAAATGCTAACAAGTGTCTCATGTGTCGTGAGCTAATTCCAGAATGAAACATCCGTACGCACAAAAAGAAGCCCATAAATGTATGTGGCTCATCGCTAAAGTGTCAACACAAAACTGTTCATCACTTGAATTGCAATTCATGTCGAAGGGAATATCAATCACGACAAACTCCAGCTTTCTGCACACGCAAAACACTGCATACGGCAAATTGAGTTGGTTCGTCATAACCGCTGTCCGCCATTTTCTAAATACCCACAATCACAACAAACGCTCGTTTGACACAGCAGAAAGCATTCCAAGCAACATTCATAGTTCACAGCTTTGCTCAATCACTAACTCAGTAGCTCGGCAAATGAAACCGGAACATACCCGACCAAACATGACGGAAATGCACTAGCAAAATTGTCTCCAGATTCAAACAGTCCTGTTTCTGAATGACCCTCCCGCATTCCGCCATTGCTGGCCAGAATTTTTTTGACAAAACAAACAATTGCCAACACGACTAGAAAAGACAAGAGTTACCAACATCAGCATAAGAAAGAAAGTTGGCACATAACCTTGCTTGAATTATATTAAAAAAGGTGGAGGCTGCAGTAAAACTTTGAAAATAGCTAAACACGTAAACACAAAGTACTACAGTTTTACAAAATACATAAACAGTGACGATAAACAGCAACGTTTCGACCAAAAGGCCTTTATCAAGCAAACATTACAACAAGAATGACGAATTTCGAGGAACACTACAAATGGACGATTACATGTGAAACATAAACCTATCTAATGAAAATCTGGGAATAAAAACGAACAACGAAATGAGTGCAAACAAAAACCGAAAGTGGAAAAGAAGAGAAACAATAAACAATATAGTGGATAAATGAACATATATAGAGCAAACAAAATATAGATAACAAGGCCGAGATAAGACGTACTAAAAGCAAGGAATTTTGCGTTGAGCCCAAGAGGTCGCAAAGTCCCCAAGAATGAAATAAAAGTTCCCCAGGGGTGACGGACATCAGGAGGAACAGATCGGATGGCTGTGCCGGGACACCCCAACTCCTGAATGGCCAGTATCGTTAAAATGAGTGGCCCGGAGTCCTTGCGAATATCGCGTAAGTGTTGGGCGAATCGGTCACTGAGTTTCTTACCGGTTTCGTCAATATGGACTTTGCATCGTTTGCAGGTGATGGCATAGATAATTGCGGGACTCCCCGTGAAACTGTCTTGAATGGCATCATTTTTTGGAAAAAGAGACAGTGGGGGTCTGATTAATAGCACATGTATTACCCCACTCCCCACTGGAGGGTGAAAGTGACTCTGGATATTGGCTTGAGGCGACTGTGTACCAACAAATCCTTGAGGCTTCTGCCCCGTCTTAAACCAAAGGATAGTTTTGGGAAAAGACTGAACGTGTCTCAGGATCAGACTAAGAATGGGAGATGAGGGAAAAAGACCTTTTCACCGGGGAACTATAGGGTGAAAGAAGAAAAGTTTAACCCTGTCAGACTTGGGGGTTCATGTATGTGAGAAAGGGCCCCCTAAGCAATTAACTAACCCCGATGCAGCGGGTGTGACATTCTGGGGGTATAGGCGCTGGCGGAAAAACCCGCATCTCGTAGTCATAAAAAATCGTCGTCCTCACTCAGAGGCAGAAGGCTAAGATTGAAGAAGGTAAAGAGTCCCCAAGGCCTGGGGATGGGAAGAGGTATACAGAAAAAGCTATTTTTCAGTGGCTTGGTATACTGTGGTGATAGTGGATGGTTGTGGTGATGATGTCAAAAAAAAATTGACACAGGAGGTAGAGATTGAGAGGTAACCGAAACGGGTTGAAGGCATTGATAAAGGTGAGGAAGGGAAAAAACGGCTTGACATATCAAAATACAATCATCGATGTATCATGATACACGGACGGAAGAGGGCCACATAGGTGTTCCATACTAATTTCAAGGTGACCCATGAATGAAAAGCATAGCTGGGCCCCTTTTTAGTCCCCACGACCCCACTAATCTGCGAAGAACTGGTCATTGTAAAAGGGAGTTGAGAGTGAGAACTAGTTCAGCAAGACGAAGGAGAGTCGAGGTGGAAAAAGGGGGTTAGTTCCCCTGTCGAAAAAAAACGGGAAGCTTAAGTCCCAATGAGGTATGGGTATACAGTGAGCAGACATCAAGGAGGAAGAGGCGATAAGTCCTGCCGGCAACAACAATAGAAAAAAAAAAGAAAAAAATTTGGGGTTAGTACCCTTCAGAATGAAGGTAGGTGGTGTATGGTTAAGAACATAAAGGGAATTGGGAGATATGTTGTGGGAAAAACAAGCAAAACAATAGGCCTCCCAGGATTGTGAATTTTTGTTTTTTTGGGGGCATATAGAATGGGGTTTCCCCAAAAACTGTCGATGACACATAGTGATGATGCCGGTAGGAAGGTTTTTGGGGCAATGAGGTTCTTGTGTGTAGGACCTTACTATTGTTGGATAGTGGCATCGAAGGAATGTTATTAGAATAGGGTGTTCGTGTTGGTTGGCCTTCCGGGTATATTTTTACTCCATACGACTATGGCACCACCTTTATCGGGTTTGATAACAATTCATCACGTCGACGGGGGTGGATAGAGCACGAAACTCGGACGGTGACTTTAGAACGCCCTAGGCGTTTAGGGGGGAGAAGTCCAATGTTTAAGTATTTTGATGTGAGATCAAGGCGTTAGAGGCACCGGGTTTTGGGAGTCCAATCATGTTTGGGGAATACTTGGAGAACATACTCAGTGTCTTTTCCCCATCATCCCCCTATTCTTCAGTCTGATCCTGAGACACGTTCAGTCTTCAACACTATCCTTTGGTGGCTTAAGACGGAAGAAGCCTCAAGGGTTTTTGGTACACAGTCGCCTCAACCCTAATATCCAATCCTTTGGAACCCATGCGGACGTCGGCGCTGTAATACAGGGCATTTTAAAAACCAGCCCCCCACTGTCTCTTTTCCAAAAGCTACATCCATTCAAGACAGTTTCACGTGTGAGTCCCGCAATATCATCTTTGCCATCACCTGCAAACGATGCAAAAAGCCTATATTGGAAAAACCCGGTAAAGACTCAGTGACCATTCCCCAACCCAATTCGCCAACGTCGTGACTCCTGTGGCCACCATTTCAACGTCTGGCCATTCAGGAGTTGACGATTCCAGGTCACAGCCACCCGATCATTTTCCCTCCGATGATCGATCATTCGCCCGAGAACCGTTTTATTTCATTCTAGGCACTTTGCGACCTCGGACTCAACGCTTTAAATTCCTATGCTTCTTAGTACTGTCTTATCTCGTCCTTTTTCTATATTTTTTTGCTCTATATATGTATTTATCCACTATATTTTTATTGTTTCTTTTTTTTCCCTTTTGGTTTTTTGTTGCCTCTTTCGTTGTTCTTTTTTATTCCCATTTTTTCATTAGATAGGTTTTTTTTCCCAATGTAATCGTCCATTTGTAGTGTTCCTCAAAATTTCATTCTTGTTGTAATGTTTGTTGATAAAGGCCTTTTTGGTCGAAACGTTGCTGTTTATCGTCACTGTTTATTATTTTAAAACTGTAGTATTTTGTTTTACGTGTTTGCTTTTTTTAAAATTTTTACTGCGCCTCCACCTTTTTCGATAATCGCCCCTTTTATTTAATATTCTCGCACTCGTAGGTAAATTTTATAGTTATTTTTTGTGTAGTGCATTTCCCTTTCCCTACCCCCTTTTTTTGCTTTAATATCGGTTCTTTTGTTTGTATTTCTATTACTATCCTTCCCCTTAATTTGTTGAATTTTCTTCGATCTTATATCTCGGTTTCCTTCAGCCTCCTACCGGCTGATGTGCGTCTTACTGCCATCAGTTATGCTATGGTTACTTTTAAAAAAAATCGTTTCTGCTCTCATCGTAATTTTTTTTCCCTGTCAGCGTCTTAAAATTATTCCCAAGGCTTTGCTTCCCCTTCCCCCCTCTGAGGGTCATTATACCCCAGGGGAGCGTAGGTTACAAGTTAGAAACCAGATTTCCCACAAAGCATGCGTTTATCGCAGAACCACTCCCCCTTCATCGCGGGTCCCCCCGTCCCTACTTCTCAACGTCCAAAATCTCACCTCCAATATGCCCTTCTCCTTATTGTTTCACCATCCACGTTCTCAAAAGACAACTGCATGTTTTTTGTGCATCATCAACAAAACTTGCCTTTTTCCCCGGTTTCCACCCTCTCAATTGTCCCTCTATCTTCTCCTCCTACCCAGGTTGTCTGCATCCCCCCCAGACCTTCTCTTATCTGACAGCAGAGATTTTTTTAAGTAAGGGTCTCAAGTTTTTCCCCCTTTTCCCCCCCATTGACCACTCTCTACTCTTCAGGATGTGAACCGTTTCCCCCCCGTGGCCTGGGGCTAAATTCCCTTTCATCCCAGGAGGACCCTCTAGAACATCACGACTAGTTTTCTCCAAGTATTCACCCCAAACATGTTGGGCTCCTAAACCGGGCCCCAAGCCCCTTTGATCTCTACATCAAAAATCCATGACATTGGACCTCCCCCCCAAAAACCCCAGGGGGTTTCATGTCACCGTCCGAGTTTCTGCTCTTCACCTCCGTCGACGTGATGACATTTTTTCAAACCCCCCATAAAAGGGGGTCCATAGTCGTATGGAGTAAAAAAACTATACCTTCAGGAAAGGGCCCCAACCAACTACGTAACACCTATTCTCAATAACATTCCTTCTGATGCTCACTATCCAACAAAGGGGTCCTCAGTCATCAGAACCTCATTGCCTCCAAAGACCTTCCTCCGCCATCACTTTTCATCGACAGTTGTTTGGGGAAACCCCCATTCTATATTCCCAAAATTCATAAACTTACAATCCTGGTAGGCCTTTTTTTCTGCTTGCTCTTGTCCCCCGGAAAATATCCCGAATTCCTTATAGTATCTTCAATTATAGTCACCCTACCTTCATTTTGAAGGATCTAACCACACTTTGTCTGTTTTTCTTCTATTAAGTTGTTGCCTGGCAGGACTTATCGCCTCTTCCTCCTTTATGTCTGTCATTTTCCTCTATACCTCATTCTGACGGACTTCAAGCTCTCCGTTTTTCTCGACGGAGAACTAACCCTCTTGTCTCCCTCGACTCTCCTTCTCTTGCTGAACTAGTTCTCACTCTCAACCCTTTTAGTTCAAGAAGTTCTTAAAGTTATGGGGGCCCATGGGTACTAAAAAGGGACCCAGCATGTTTCTATTCATGGTCACCTTAACACAGTATGGAACACCCATGATGGCCCTCTTCCCCGGGATCATAGATACATCATGATTGTATTGGGGTTACCCATATTCGAAGCCGATTTGTCACGCTTCATCACCTTCATCAATGCCCCTTTTAAACCCTATTGGTTCACCTCTCCATCTCTACCTCCTGGCAATTTTCTGAATCACTATCCCTCAACCCATCCCCTATCACTACATCAGTATATACAAGCCTACTGATACACATGCTTTCCTACCTCTTCCCCTCCCCAGGCCTGTGTGACCCTTTTCCTTTTTCTCCTTCGCCTTCGTCCCTCTGGTAGGACGACGATTTTCTTTTAGGCTCACAGATGCTGGTTTTTCCGCCAGCGCCTATACCCGGAGAATTGGCCCTCTGCCATGCATCGGGGTTTATTAATTCTCGCCAAAGGGCCCCTTTTTCACATACATAAAAAGTCTGACAGGGGTTTAAAATTATTTAACCCACCTCAAATTCCCTGGTGAAAAAAGGGCTTTTCCATATCTCCCCATTCTTCAGTCTGATCCTGAGACACGTTCAGTCTTCCAACACTATCCTTTGGTGGCCGCGGGAAGGGAACCTCAAGGGGTTTTTTGGTACACAGCGCCTCGCCAATATCCAAATCACTTTCCCCTCCCGTGCGGACGTCGGCGCTGTAATACTTGCATATTAATAACCCCCCGTCTCTTTTCCAAAAACTACGTTGCCATTCAAAAATTTCCATCCCCAATACATCCGGGGCCCTACCTGCAAACTCCAAGTCCATATTGGGGAAACCCGGGAAGACTCGTGACCGATTCGCCCAAACTTACGCGATTTCGCCAACGCTCTGGACTCCGTGGCCCCCCATTTCAACGATACTGGCCATTCAGGGTTGACGATTCCCGGTCACAGCCATCCGATCTTTCCTCCGATGATCGCGTCGATTCGCCCTGGAGAACCGTTTATTTATTCTTGGCACTTTACCTCTTGGACTCAACCATTACTTCCCATGCTTCTTTGTACTTTTTATCTTGCCTTTTATCTATATGTGTTTTGCTCTTTTATGTGTCATTTATCCACTATTTGTTTATTGCTTTCTTTTTCCCCTTTCGGTTTTTTTTGTTACTTTTTGTTTTTTTTTTTTATTCCCCGTTTTATTAGATAGGTTTATGTTTCACATGTAATCGTCCATTTTAGTTTCCTCAAATTTCATTCTTGTTTAATGTTTGCTTATAAAGGCCTTTTTGGGCGAAAAGTTGCTGTTTATCGTCACTGTTTATGTATTTTGTAAAACAGTACTTTGTGTTTACGTGTTTAGCTATTCTTAAAATTTTAGAAACAAAAAAATGAAGTGGTTTGGATTTAATAAGAATCCCCAAAAATCCACAGTATACAGATTTCATCAGGAAAGAAGGCGGAGGGAAAGGGCCCCAAAAAGATGGTTAGATGGGATAGCAGAATCCTGTCAAAGAGGAAAACTAACAATCACCCAAGTCATCAGAACAGGGAAGACAAACACAGAAAAACCCCAACACTGGGCAAAATCCCAGTAAACATCTTTCTTTTTTCTTCTATTTTCTGTATACTTTCTTCCATTTTTCCCTTTTTTTTCTTCATATATTTTTTTTTTTTCTCAATTTCTATCTTCTCATTTTTTTGTATTAAATTTTACCTTCTTCTTTGCACTTTCTAGTTACTCTCTTGAAACCTGGTTAATGTTACTCTCTTGAAACATGGTTAATATTACTCTCTTGAAACATGGTTAATATTACTCTCTTGAAACCTGGTTAATATTACTCTCTTGAAACATGGTTAATATTACTCTCTTGAAACATGGTTAATGTTACTCTCTTGAAACATGGTTAATGTTACTCTCTTGAAACATGGTTAATATTACTCTCTTGAAACATGGTTAATGTTATTCTCTTGAAACATGGTTAATGTTACTCTCTTGAAACATGGTTAATGTTACTCTCTTGAAACATGGTTAATGTTACTCTCTTGAAACATAGTTAATGTTTCTCTCTTGAAACATGGTTAATGTTACTCTCTTGAAACATGGTTAATGTTACTCTCTTGAAACATGGTTAATGTTACTCTCTTGAAACATGGTTAATATTACTCTCTTGAAACATGGTTAATGTTACTCTTGAAACATGTTAATATTACTCTCTTGAAACATGTTAATATTACTCTCTTGAAACATGGTTAATGTTACTCTCTTGAAACATGGTTAATGTTACTCTCTTGAAACATGGTTAATGAATAAAGACATTTACTTTTTTCTTTTCTTTAATCCTGTTTTGTCTCACAACTTCAAGGTAAGAAGAGATTCATAGAACGGGCTTTTGTGTGCAATTCATAAATAGTGTTTTTCATCGCATCTGTTCTCTATGAGGTCAACCATATATATTGGTTGCATAAGACAAGAAACGCCAGTGTTTTAGAAGTTGACAATAGATATAATTCAATAATAAAGAAATAACGAGTGTTTTTTAAACTTTCTGGCTACAGATAAAATTGAAGAATAAATATTTGGTGTTTGGTGTGTCAAACATCAGAAAGTAAGACTACTAGTGTCTGCTGTGTCAAACATCAGAAAGTAAGACTGCTAGTGTCTTGTGTGTCTAACATCAGAAAGTAAGACTACTAGTGTCTGCTGTGTTTAACATCAGAAAGTAAGACTACTAGTGCCTGGTGTGTTTAACATCAAAAAGTAAGACTAACTAAGGAAATCCAACCCACATGAAATAAATCAAATCAAATAATAGGACAAATTGCCTCAATTTTAAAATGCAAGCATGTCACTATGAACCAAGCATGTCACTATAGACCAAGCATGTCACTATGAACCAAGCATGTCACTATAGACCAAGCATGTCACTATGAACCAAGCATGTCACTATAGACCAAGCATGTCACTATGAACCAAGCATGTCACTATGAACCAAGCATGTCACTATAGACCAAGCATGTCACTATGAACCAAGCATGTCACTATGAACCAAGCATGTCACTATAGACCAAGCATGTCACTATGAACCAAGCATGTCACTATGAACCAAGCATGTCACTATAGACAAGCATGTCACTATGAACCAAGCATGTCACTATGAACCAAGCATGTCACTATGAACCAAGCATGTCACTATGAACCAAGCATGTCACTATGAACACAAAAAAAGCAACCAACAAATTAAATAGTTCGGCCACATAAGCCGATTACCAACGAACAGGCGCGCCACAAAGAACAACAGACAGGGCGCGCCACAAAGAACAACAGACAAGGCGCATCAAAAGAAATGTCCTCCGATACAATGGATACAACGCAAAAGGAGGACCACGCAAAAGGTGGACCTCAGAGATAACAGAGGCGACGAAGATACTGTTTATGAGCGCACAAAAGCCTGTTCTAGAAATCTCTTTTTATTCTGACTCTGTGAGACAAAACAGTATTAAAAAAGAAAACAACAGAAAGCAAGTTTATAAATTGTCTTGTCTGAAAATTGGTACTGCCAAAACGGGTTGTCCTGTGGCTTGCTGTTTAATAAAAGTTAAATTCTACTTTAAACATAGTTTTAGGTTCATGATATATAAGTGTAGCTTTAAAACTGCTATTGTTGTATATTAATTTAAAAGGTTATTAAACTTCCCAGTACAACTTACATATTGAAATGTCAAAATAAAAATGCTAAAGTACCTTTATGGAATAAAAATAAAGTATGGAGACAGTCGCAATTACAGCTTCACTTGATCTCTTTCCAGTGTCGGCTCGTGATCAGTTTTGTTGGTGTAGTCATATTAGTCTTTCTTATATCTCTATCTATTTATCTAACCTATAGATTCCCAAACTTTTTCGACCCACCACGCACTTTGCACAACATAAACTTTGTAGCACCCTCCTCCACATTATAACAGTTTGCCAACGCCCCCCTCCCACATAGATAATGCTCTATTTTCTCTTTGACATAGAAAATTGATATACATTTGGCCTAGGGGTTAGTGACTCGGTCTAATAACCCCGACGTTCTGAGTTCGAATCACGCTGCAGACAGTTTGCTTGCAAATTGTTTCCGTTGATTTTAACAAAGGACGATGGCGCCACCCGTTCAGAAAGCAATGGCAAACTACTGAATGTATAAGTGGTGCCTATAAAATCAACGACTCGTTTACTGTAGTTGATGGCTACGTCCTTTAGGATATGCCACGATTTTCATTTCAATACATGGTCAATTTTCAAATGATTATATGCATGAAATAGAAAATTCATGAAAAAAGGGATCGTGTAAGACGGGCATAAGATGAATTAAAATGCAGAATTCAAATTTTTAAAAGATTATTCAATCGAAAAATCACGAAAATGATTTATTTTAAAATATTTATTATTAATTCCTTCTTTAAGGAGCCACCTACCCTAATCGCTGAACACCCTCAAAATTCTTCTGAACTCACTATCGCCCTCTTAGAACGCTTCAGCAACTGCCCTGGCAGGCATTTCCGCCCACTTTGGGAAGCCTAATCTAACCTTTCATATTAGTCTTTCTTATATCTCTATCTATTTATCTAATATTTCCTATGTCTATTTATCTATCTAATTTTGCTTATACCTTGTCTTTTTCTCCGTTCGTTCCCTTTTCTTTTTCTGACCCCCAAAAAAGGGTCGGAGCACCGGGGTAACTCACCAAGTGCATTGATGGGTCAATTAATCAATCAATCAATAAAGGGACCACTTTAAAAACTTTTAATTTAACATCGTTTGAGTCAACAAAAAAATTCTCTGCACGAGAAAAAGTGATTTCAGATGAAAAAAAATAAACTTCATTCCATTTTTAACCATTTTAAAAACTATAAGGGTCCCCAGTGCTACGGGTTCATTGCACTGTCGCTGAATAGCCCCGTGAAAAGGTCAGATTAAAATGGTTATTCATAAAAGTGCAATGGGGCCTATGAACCAACCATTTAATCTTCTATTAGACATTTCCAAACACAGCATTCGAAGAAAACCCCCATTTCTTACCGCAAAAAAAAAGCCCTCAGAAGTGTTTTTTAAAAACACCCCAGCAAACTTCCTTTTTTTACCGGAAGTCAATATACTTGTTCCCCAACTATTTTTGATCATATTCATTGGTTCTGGTCTTCCCTGAAGTTCTTACAACTGTTATTCTCTCTTGATATTAAAGGCAATAATTATATAAATTCAGAAACTGCAGGGGCAACACAAAACATCAAAAAATTATAAATATTTAATTCTTCCCTTTTAAAAAACCTCCCAAACCCTCAGCATTATTATTAGTGAAGATTTTCCCACATCTGGAACGACCTCCCTTTCCAATAAAGTAAAAAACATGCCCATTTTCTTGGGTTCAGTAACATCAATCTGTATTGGTGGTTGAAGTGATCAAAAAAGTAAACAACTTTCATATCTCGACAGAACGGAAGATGCCTGGCACTGTGGGTCAGGCAAACCCCAGGCATCACTGTAGGAAAAAAGATAACAACTTTCAGTGTCTCAGACGAATGAAGATGCCTGGCACTGTCAGGTCAGGCTAACAAAAACATCACTGTGGGAAAAAAGAGTAACAACTTTCAGTGTCTCAACAGAACGGAAGATCCCTCCGCTTGGGTAAATCCCGGCATCACTGTGGGAAAGAAAGAGTAACAACTTTCAATGTCTCAGACAGAACGGAAGATGTCTGGCTGTCAGGTCGGGCAAACCCCGGCATCACTGTGGAAAAATTGAAATTTCTGTTTACATGCCGTAGATGGGCGTCTGGCTTAAGTGGTAGTAAAGCTCAATCAAAACTCAAGCTTACCTGGCTCAAACCACGGGTGGGCGTTGGGAAAAAATTTTGCAACCTGATTTTTTTGAACGGAAAAAATAGACCCCCCTTAAAAAGCAATGACAAATTTGAACGTATAAGTGGGGCATAAAAATGACGTTAGTTTCTGTTGTTTATATAAAGGATATGCCATGTTTTTTAGTCATTTCCCCCGCTGTAGATCCAAAAAAACCGGCGTGCAACGGTCACATTCTCGGTGCAAATACATTTCACCTGTAGATGCAAAAAAACCGGGGGGTGCAACGGTCACATTCTCGGTGAAACTACACATTTCACACCTGTAGATGCCTAAAACCGGGGTGAAAGATCCATTCTCGGTGCAAACTACATTTCACAAGCTTAGATCCCAAAAAAAACCGCGTGCAATGTGTCACATTCTCTCAAACTACATTTGAAAAAGATTGATTAACATGATTGATAACAAAAATAAAGAAAAAAAAAGGGAAGCAAAAGAGAACATTGATATACAAACATTAGACACAAAACGCTAGATCTCTGAACACTTTATCTCTTTTCAGGGTTTGGGAAACTGTAAAAAAAACGCTAGATCTCTCGAACACATGTATCTCATTTCATTTTGGGAAACTGTAACAAAAACGGCTAGATCTCTCAACACTTTATCTCATTTCATGGTTAAATAAAAAAAACCTAATCTCTGAACACTTTATCTCTTTTCGGGTTTGGGAAACTGTAAAAAAAAGGCTAATCTTAACACATTTCTCATTTCGGGTTGAAACTGTAAAAAAACAATATTCTGCTTGCATGCCTTGTATTCAGCTGGTACTTTACATGTGTCCTTGATGGTTGTATTCAGCTGTTACCCATCATGTGTCCTTGATTTTTGTATTCAGCTGTTCCCCTACATGTGCCCCTTGATGTTTTTCCCCGCTGGTCCCCAACATGTGTCCTTGATAGTTTATTCCAGCTGGTACCCATACATGTGCCCCTTGATATTTATTCAGCTTTTCCCATACATTTTCCTTGATAGTTGTATTCAGCTGGTACCCATCATGTGTCCCTTGATAGTTTTTTCCCAGTTTTTTAAAATGTGTCCTTGATGTTGTATTCGATCAATAGTTGCATAAAGTGGGCCTAAACATAATATTGACTATATCTCAATGTGGCTACTTCCCACAAAAAATCAAATATAATATTTATTTTGGGAAAAGTTAAAATTCTCTCTCTCTCTCTCTCTTTTAACTCTCTCCCCTTTTCTTTCTCTCTATCCCTCTCTCTCTTTCTCTCTTTATCTCTTTTAACTCTCTCTTATCTCTATCCTTCTCTCTCTTTATCTCTTTTAACCCCTCTCTTTATCTCTCTCTTTCTCTCCAGCTCTCTCTCTTTATCTCTCTCTCAAATCTCTCTCTCTTGCTCTCCCCCTCTCTTTTACTCTCTCTCTCTTTTATTTTTTATCTAAAAAAGGCACTATGACGTTCCTGTTGGATGTATTTTTTTAGTGAACCATCATCCCCAAACAGGGAAGGATTCTTAACTAATTTTCTTTAAAACCCCCAGCAAGTGTCAAACCCAAAAGCAATGTTGAAACGTTCACTCAACAACTGTAGGATGGAAAATCTAAACAACTCTCTCCTTTTCTCGGCCCTCTCCTTTCCTTTCTCTCTCTCTCTCTCTTATCTCTCCCCTAACTCTCTCTTTTTTCTCTCTTTTTTCTTTATCTCTCCCCCTCTCTCTCTCTCTCTATAGAATGTGATGTCTTTCCCCTTAGGACAGTGATAAAAGCCTTATTCTTCACAGACCTCCATATCGAACGTAAATCATCTTTGGTTTGAATGTGATCTGACCAAAGGCGTGCGTTGTCCCGATGCTAAAGTAGGCCGCCTCCTTTTCTCAACCTTTTAATTTATGGGCGCTTTCATCTTATAACCCGTCTCTTAAACATCCAGGTCGCAGTTTACTATTCTTTGCCCCCCTTAAACACCAGACGTCTGGGTTTTGAAGATATTTCTATCAATATGAAACAAACAACACTTATTCAATTTAAAATAAAAAATGATATTTTCTTCAAATAAAATATCTCTTTAGGAATAAACACACAAAAGAACTACAATATAAATAATAAATGAAACATGTTATATTGTGATCATAAACAAAGTATGTACATATCAGGACATCTGCCCCACGTTTTCTAAACTTCATCATCTATATATCTGTCTCACGTTTTCTCTCCATCATCTATAAATTAAAAACTCCATCATTTTAAAATTTAAACTCCATCATCGATATCTGTCTCACTTTTATAAACTCCATCATCTGTATATCTGTCTCCGTTATCATAAACTCCATCATCTGTATACCCGCCCACTTTTTTCATAAACTTCATCATCTTATATCTGTCTCCGTTATCATTCCATCATCTGTATAATTTGAGCATTCGGACATCTATCTCATTTTCATAAACTCCATCATCTGTATAATTAAACTCCATCATATGTATATCTGTCTCACGTTTTCATAAACTTCTTCTGTATATCTGTCTCCTTTTCATAAACTTCATCATCTGTATATCTGTCTCACGTTTTAAACTTTTCTGTATTTTTCCCACTTTTTCTTCCCCATCATCTGTATATCTTCTCATTTTCTAAACTTCATCATCTGTATATTTCTACTTTTTCAAAACTCTAATCATATTCTGTCCCCTTTTCAAAAATTCCTTTTATTATATCTATCTCCTTTTTTAAAAAAACTCCATCATCTATATAATTAAATATCATCTTAAATTCCCCATCATCTTATATCTTCACGTTTTCTAAAAATCATCTTATATCTTCTCACTTTTTCAAAAACTCCATCATCTATATCTGTCTCACGTTTTCTAATCTTTTAACTTCTCCTTTTTAAAAACTTCATCATCTGTATATCTGTTTCCCGTTTTCATAAACTCCATCATCTTATCTTCTAATTTTTTCAAAAACTTATCATCTGTATATCTGTCTCATGTTTTAAAAAAACTCAATCATTTGTATACCTGTCACGTTTTCAAAACTTCATCATCTATATATCTGTCTATTTTAAAAAAACTTCATCATCTGTATATCTGTCTCACGTTTTCATAAACTTCACCATCTGTATATTTTTCCCACTTTTTCTAACTCCATCATCTATCTGCCCACTTTTCATAAACTCAATCTTTTGATCCCTTCTCACGTTTCATAAACTCCATCATCTTATATCTGCCCATTTTCATAAACTTTATCTGTATATCTGTCTCACTTTTTTTCAAAACTCCATCATTTTATATCTGTCTCCGTTTTCTCTCCATCATCTGTATATCTGTCCCCGTTTTCAAACTCCATCATCTGATTTGTCTCACTTTTTCCCTAAACTTCATCATCTGTATATCTGTCTCACGTTTTCATAAACTCCATCATCTGTATATCTGTCTCACGTTTTCATAACTCCATCATCTGTATATCTGTCTCACTTTTTCTAACCCCTATCTGTATATCTTCTCCTTTTTCAAAAACCCATCATCTCTATATCTGTCTCACGTTTTCAAAAACTCCATCATCTGTATATCTGTCTGACGTTTTCTCTCCATCTTGTTTTTGACGGTGGACTCTGTCTCACTTTTCAAAAACTCCATCATCTGTATATCTTCTCACTTTCCCCCTCCATATCTGTATATCTGTCCCCTTTTTTTCAAAAACTTCATCACCCCAATATCTGTCCCCTTTTTTCATAAACCCCATCATCTGTATATCTGCCCACTTTTTCAAAAACTCCATCACCCTTTAATTTGTGACATGTCAGGACATCTGTCTCACGTTTTCATAAACTCCATCATGTTAATTTGTGACATGTGGCCCTTTCCCCTTTTCATAAACTCCATCTTTAAAATTTGTGACATGTCAGGACATCTGTCTACTTTCATAAACTCCATCATCTTTAAAATTAAAAACACCATCATCTTATAATTAAATGCATCATCTGTATAATGTTGACGGTGTTCCTTTTCGTCTAGGTTTGGGGAGTGTTGTGCAAAAAAGAAAAGAATCTCTTGTCATTCTTGAAAAATAAACCCTATCTCAAGAAAACCCCTTTATTTATCCTTTGACGATAGTTTTTTTGGGTATTTAATATTCCATTTGAAAATTAGTCTGGGCGAAGACTGAATTTGTTATCAATTTTTTCTATAAGTATCTATATAAATATATCGGGAGATAAATGTCTGGAAACATATCTGACATTCCCCCTTTATCACAAAGGGGTAAATATAAGTTGTGCTCGTGAAGTTAGTGTTCTGTTTTGTGTTTGTTGTTTTGTTGCTTTTTGTTTTTCGTGTGCAAATTTCCACTACTTAACCCCGTGTGGTCCCGGGGCCCGAAAGGGAAGCAAAGAATAGCGCCACTGCGAAAACAAGGCATGTCGAAGTGACTAAGGTAGGGGTTTGGGGGAAGCTCCACTAAAATAAAAAGCGTTGCAGAAATCATAAGTGCTGGCCTACTTTTTGGCGTTAACGCCAAACGCACAATCGCTCGGGGAATTCAGATCACATACAGACCCAAAAGGAATTAACAAGTTTTAATATGGAGCGTTCAAGAAAGTACACTTATGATCTGTAGTTTGAAAAAAAGTAGTACTTTTAAACCCCCGTTAACATCTATGGCAGGTAGAACAAGCACACCCAAATTTTGACCAGATATTACTTAAACGATAGAAGAAAAACTAGTCATGAAAGATAAATTCCCAAAATCTGTAGTAACAGAAGGCCGGTTGAAATAAAGACATCAGGTATAAAAAAGTGGATACAACATCAGTATTAAACTTTAAACAATAAATTAAATGTAGCACCCAAGCGATTCCACGAAAATACCCCCAAAGGCAATGTTCTTCGATCAGTGGATACAAAACAAAAGGTCGTCACGCAAACTTGGACCTCTGTCAGAGGCGAGGGGCACTGTTTATGAAGCGCCAAACCCGTTCTAAAATCTCTTCCACCCAAGTTGTGAGGCAAACCAGGACTGTAGAAAAAAAAAAGACAAGGCACATGGAGGCTCGTTCCAGATGTTTCATTTTTGTCCTTTATGAAAAAGGGAAAAAAAAGTATTAGAAATAGATAAATTATCCCAAAAGGACACACATTTGTACACACGGGTACGAGATTCTATACCCAAAAGGAAAACATTTGTACACAAGGGTAACTTGAAGATTCTATTGGACACACATTTGTACACACGGTAACTTGAAATTCTATACCAACAGGACACACATTTGTACACGGGGAACGAAGATTCTATACCAACAGGACACACATTTTTACACACGGGGAACAAGATTCTATAAACAGGACACACATTTGACACACGGGTAACGAAGATTCTATACCCAAAAGGACACACATTTGTACACGGGAACGAAGATTCTTCCATCAGGAAAACATTTGTACACACGGTGACTTGAAAATTTTATACCAACAGGACACACATTTGTACACACGGGTACAAAAATTCTACCAACAGGACACACATTTTTACACACGGGGAACCCAAGATTCTATCCAACAGGAAAACATTTGCACACAGGGGAAGATTCTATACCAACAGGACACACATTTGTACACAGGTAACGAAATTCTATACCAACAGGACACGCATTTGTACACACGGTAACGAAAATTCTATACCCAAAAGGAAAACTTTTTACACAGGGGCGAAAATTCTTAAACAGGACACACATTTACACCGGTAACGAAAATTTTATACCAACAGGACGCGCATTTTTTCACACGGGCGAAATTCTATCCCCAGGACACATTTGTACACATCGAAGATTCTATACCAACAGAAAGCCCCTTGAAGCATCATTACATTTGGGTGTATTCTGTGACAGGTATCAATCTGGTTAGCTATACGGAGACCTCGAAAAATCATGCCTGGTGTTCTATAGTTAGAATAACATTTCATTATTTGTTGATCGGAACCCAGGGGGGACTCATGCCTGGTGTTCTATAGTTAGAATAACATTTTATTATTTTTTGATACAGACCTCAGAGCCCCTCATCCTGGTGTTCTATAGTTAGAATAACATTTCATTATTTTATTGATGGAGACCGTCAGGCCATATCCTGGTGTTCTATGTTAAAAAAACATTTCATTATTTGATTGATCGGGCCGTCAGGGCCCACTCATGCCTGGTGTTCTATGGGTTTGAAAACATTTCATTATTTGATTGATCGGAGACCGTGAGGGCTCATGCCTGGTGTTCTATGTTGAATACATTTTATTTTGATTGATAGGGACCGTCAGAGCCGACTCATGCCTGGTGTTCTATAGTTAGAATCATTTCATTTTTGATTGATACGGAGACCGTCAAAAAGGCTTTTATGCCTGGTGTTCTATAGTTGAAAAACATTTCATTATTTATTGATAAAAATCATCATTACTTGGTAAACATTTTAAGCTTCTCTTTCTTACAGGAAGATCTCGCTTCAGTGCACAAACTCCTGCAGGTGGGGTCCCGGGGGTATTTAAAAAATTGAAAATTTGTGGAATTTTGGGGATTTTCAATAATTTTTTTTTCGGAAGTAGCTTTTCGATTTTGAACTGCCAAAGGGTGCTTTTACGTGCTCAAATTGAACACGAAAATAAATTTTATCATTCTCTCCCCATAGGACTAGGAACTCGATCTACCTAAATGGATCAGAAATCTCTGAGGAAAAATCTCTGAGGAAACAAAGAGAATCTTTGAAAGAAAATACCTAAACTTTACTCCCCAGGACATACAACCAATACATTTAAAACTGTAGAGCAAATCTGTATTGATTGGAAAAAAACACTGGATATGATTTGGGAAAAACATTGGTTGAAAACCCCAAAAAAATGGATTGATTTGGGAAAAACTGTATTAGTTGAAAAGGGAAAACACTGGATAGTTATTAGAAAAACTGTTTTGATTGGAAAACAAACACTGGATATGATTATGGGAAAAACTGTATTAGATTGGAAAACAAACACTGGATATGATTATTAGAAAATCTGTATTAGTTTGGGAAAAAAAAACTGGGTATGATTAGAAAATCTGTATTAGTTTGGGAAAAAAAACACTGGGTTATTATGAGAAAATCCATTAGTTGGAAAACAAACACTGGGTATGATAGAAAATCTGTATTAGTTGGAAAAAAAACACTGGGAAAGATTTGAGAAAATCTGTTAGTTGGAAAAAAAACCTGGATGTGGAAAAAAAATCCGTTAGATTGGAAAACCAAACACTGGATATGATTATGGAAAAAAACTTCCTCAAAGACCTAAGCAGCAGAAGATCATTTATTTCCCTACATACCGGACACTGCAGACTCAACAAACATTATAGACTGAATAAATCAAAACAGCTCTCTTCAATGTAACAGGGGGAAAAAAACCGGGCTTTATGCAAGACTGTCTTCTTCTTTTGACAGAAGCAACATTTGGGCCCCTCCAGTCGACCTAAAAAATAAGTTTTGGGAACCCGACAGACCTGAAGCTGTTCCCGTTTGTGGTCCCAATAAACTAAAGCCAGAGATCGCTGGGGAAAAAGAAGAAGAAACTTCAACGACTTTCTTTTTTTAAGAGCTAACTTTACAACTTAAAATGTAACTTTGAATTAAATATAATAACTTTATTATTTTAACATATCAAATTTATTTTTTTTATATTGTACTGTTTGTCTCTTACTCCCAAATAAACCACTGTTTTTAGTGCCATATTCGTTGGTGAAAATGATGTAAATAATGATACATAATATTTGTATCTTCTTCTTCTGCCTGTAGTCGTCACATTGTTCAGGTTGTTGCCATGTCGTCACAGTGTTCCGGTTGTTGCCCCGTTTCTCACGTGTTCCGGGGTTTTTGACCAGTTTCGTTAGTGTTCCCGGTTGTTGACCAGTTTCGTCACATGTTACCAGGTTGTTGACCAATGTCGTCACGTGTTCCCGGTTGCGACCAGTGTGTCACCGATACCGGTTGTTTACCACGTCGTGGTTTCTGTTTTTTTTTCGCTGCTCTAGTGACTTGGGTGATTGTTTTTTTTTTTTGGCGGTTCTGCTGATCCATCTTAATGAATCTGACGACCCGTGTTTCCCTTAGTGTTTGATTGATTGATTGATTTATAAATGGTATACAAACAAAAAATAAAATACAAGAAAAAAACAATTCCGCAAAGTTTCCACCAAAAGACACAAAAAATGAAGAAATTACTTTCCCCGGGATAAACATATGAATCAGATAATTCATTTTAACAGTCTTTTTGGGGGAAACATTTCTGTATTTTTTTTTGTATTTTATAAAACTACATCTTTTTTTTTGGTTTTCCATTCAGGGGCGGCTCGTCATTGGGTCAGTGGGGAAGCCCCCCCAAAAATATTTAACGTTACTTTTTATTTCAGACATTTTTTGTTTATAATTATTCTTTCAACAGGATACTGATTAGCTTTGAAAGTTGATATATAGGTAAAATATCCCCCATTCTAAATCTAAAATTCAACATATTTTCCTCCAATTAGTATACACCCATTTTAGGGGGGAGTAAGAACAGGCCACCCAAAACCAAAAATAATTAAAATTATTATTATTTTTTTCATTTTTTCCCAATTATTATTTTAACTTGACCTGATTACTTTAAATTGAATATTTAACACTAAAATATTGTTATATCATAATAATAAACAATCATAAAATAAAATATAAACATTATTATTTTAAAAAAATTATCACGGTCGCAAATTCAGCTTCTCTATAACCGCGTATATATCGGCATATGTTTTATCGGGTCTTTTTAAAAAACTCTACTGACGATGAACATTGCGACTTTAACCTGACCGCTACCTTTTAAAAATAATACCAAAACAATTTATGCATTTTATTCACCGGGAAACTAAATTCCCAAAAACACAATTAACGTTAAACGACGACTTTTTATTAAATAGTACTTTTATAATCATCGATTGAATCAAAATTTATATATAAAATAGTAGAAAAAGGGTATGAATTAATAGAAATATGCTCTTTTTATAATCGTTCGGTAATCGTCCGTTTTGTATTCAATTTAAGTCTTCCCAAAAAGCACATCGTTTTCGTTAAAAGCTTGACCTCTTTTGAAGTTGTGAAACCCAAATTCAAATGAAAAATTTGGTTATTTATTAAAAAAAGTTTTTCGTTAAAAAGAAGAAAAAACTTGAAAATTAAACGGCTGAGGCACATCGAAATCTTTGTATATGTGCAACAAGATGGCAAGAAAAAAAGGGCTTTCAATAATAAGTGGTTTAGTAAAAAAACTGGGTTTAAATGTCAGTGAATAAAAACAACTTTTTTTTTTGTTTTTTTTTTTTTTTCATGGGGAAGGACTGTGGGCAAAAGGGAGGTTGTAGGGGTCTCTTTTTATTTTATATTATATATTTTGTTGTTGTTGAAACCCCCGGAATTATGAGTTTTCCAAAAAAGTGTCTATAGTGGTGGGGGGGGTGCCCCTTTCTTGCAATGAGCTGGCAATTATGGGTTTACCATTGATTCAGGAGAATTACCTTCAGGGCTCGTCGTTGTTACTTCTTTTGCTTTGCATTTTGAACTTTTTCATTAGATATCGGCAGAAGATGCGTGCATTTTCTAGTATTTAAGACCCCAAAAGGGGTGTCTGCGTTTTATATTTCCTAAACCAAGGGAGCTCTCTCTCTCGATCCTCTCACTTAAAACGGGTCTTTTTTCTATTTCAGGGGCCCCCCCAGGGGTGGGTAGTTCTTGATCGTGGGTCATTTCCCCGCAATTGTCCCGTTTTTTTGCGCATGCGGCGCCCAAAACATTTATTAAAAAGGGGTCTTCCCGGGGAAAAGACAAATAATAGTAAATACTAAAATATAAACCTAGCCTAAAAAACCCTGATTTTTTTTGACATTTTTTTCTGGGCCCCCCCACCCAAAAAAAATCACGAGCCGCCCTGCAATTTTATAATTTTACTGCAGTCTTTCCTTATTGTGCTAATGCTTTGGGGGTTTTATATGCTGGGATTGGTATTGAACAAATATTGGTATTCTTCTCGTGAGTTTTTCTTCTAAAACAACATTATTCAAGGGTTTTTTTGATGATTTTCAGCCTCCCCAACCAGTGTGACGATGATACTAAATATTGACTCCATTGTTGTATTTTTGGTTTTTTTTGGGGCTGAAGTCATCAATACTGGATATCATTATCAGGTAAATATGTTCCAGTTTGATTGACTTAATATTTGTTATCGTATTTGATTTATCAATTACCGTCACGTTATATAATGGAAGAAAGTTGGGGGCCTTGGGGGGAAAATTTGACCTTTTTTTCAGTATGTATATATATATATTTAGATCAAATTTTTTTTTATCTTTATATATATATATTTTGTCAATATTTTAATCGTATTTTTATATATATATATTTTGATCAATATTTTATCTGTTATCTTTTTTATATATATATTTAGATCAGATTTTTAATGCAGTATGTTTATATATATATGTTGATCAGATATTTTATCTGTTATCTTATATATATATATTTAATCGATATTTTAATCAGTATATATATATATATATATATGTTAGATCAGATTTTTAATGCAGTATATATATATATATATTTAGATCAGATGTTTTAATGGGATATATATATATATTTAATCAATGTTTTTCTTTTTCTTATAACAGTCCCTCTGTAATTGTATGTTAGATCAGATATTTTATCTGTTTTCTTATAACAGTACCATCTGTAATTGTATGTTAGATCGAATTTTTATTTTTCTTATAACAGTACCATCGAACTGTTAAACCCACTGTCAGATCAGATGTTTTATCTTTTGTATGAAAGCAGTACCATCTCAACTTTTAAAAACTCTGTCAGTCAGATGTTTTATCTGCTCCATTGACGGGAGACAGTCCATCCCAACTTTAAACCCCCTGTCAGATCAGATGTTTTTTCTGCTACCGTATGACAGTAGACAGTACCTCCAACTGTTAAACCGAAAAAAGGGGGGGACTGCGGGAAAACTTATCTTTGTTTGTATTGTTTACTAACTTTTAAACCCTTCAAATTTTATGTTTCATCTGTTACTGTATGTAAATACCATCTGCAACTTTAAACCCACTGTCAAATCAGATGTTTCATCTGCAACCGTATGACAGTACCATCTGCAACTGTTAAAACCCCTGTCAAAACGATGTTTCTCTGTTTTGTTAACATCACATACCATCTGCAACTGTTAAACCCCCTGTCAAATCAGATGTTTCATTTCAACCCTATTTAAAAACCATCTGCAACTATTAAACCCACTGTCAAATCTATGTTTTTTCCAACCGAATGACAGTAACAGTACCATCTGTAACTTTAAACCCACTAACTTGTGAAGGAGGTCTCCGGAGAGTTAAGGGGTCAGGGGTAAGCCTTGATAAAAAAAAACCCCCTTGTCTTGTGCAGTTTTTTTCCGTCTGGGGATGGACGTCCACAAAGTTTTTTCAGGGAGGGGGGGTGAAAAATATTAAAGTGGGTCTACACGGAAAATGAAGACCAGATTTTAAAAATGTTTTATCAAAATCCTTTTTCCGGGGGGATATCCCTCTCCCTCCTCTTGCTTAACGTATGTACGATGAACGGGGGTCAGTGGGGTTGATCGACTATATATGTGTGAGTTTGGGAGACAGTATCAACTCTGTTTCACACATTCTTTTTCTCGCCTCCCCATCGACCTTTGGTAACCCCTGTTAAAAATGTAATCTACCTGGGGATTGTATATTTCAAATTATGTTCCTCGTAGGCCAGCACATCCGATTTCAGATACTTTTTTTTTACAAGGTAGCTTCCTGGCCCCTACCTCAGTCGCCTCTTGACTTCCTTGTAGGTCACGTGGTCTATTCTTTGCTTCCCCTTTCGGGCTCCGGCCCAAAAATGAAATACACACTTTTTTTCAAAAATTTTAAAATGCTGTTTGTTGCACCATACATTATGTAATTTGTGTTTTAACCCAAACAGATACCGAAGACCATCCCTGGCCCGACAATGTTCAAAATAAAAAAATTTTTAAATATTTTTGGGTTTGAGAACTACTATCTTGTCAGCAGCTTGCATGGATTGCCCATTTAACCAATCCTCCGCCGACTGGTTTCCCCTTTCTTTCAAAAAAACCAATCGAAAGTTCCAGGACCGGCCATTGATGTAAATTTTCTCTAAATACAAAAATTTCAACATTCTGCATTTTTTTAATTTTAAAAATTTTACACAATGTTCCATAATGCTCTAGGGAAAATTCAAAATGTTCTCAATTTATAAGATGTACAGTGTTCTCAAGTTCGAATGTATCCCCAAATGTTTTCCTTCTTTTTTTCCCTCCTGTTTTTTCCTCAGCTTCAGGATGGAGATTTCTAGAACAGGCTTTTTTGGGATCATAAACGTATCTTTCGTCGTCTCTCCTTTTTTGAAGTCCACCTTTTTCGTGGGCAGCCGTTTTCTTTATCCCTTATCTGAGTAACATGGCTCTTTGGGGACACTGTCTGTTGGTAATCTGCTTATTGGGAACCATTTAATGTTTGTCTCTTGATGTCCATTTTTCAGATCTCTCTTTTTGTTTCTCAACATTCTGGGATAACCTTTATCTTTGTCGTGACCTAGTCTTCTTCTTCTGCGTTCTCACTAGATTGGGATTTCGGTTTCTCTAATAAAGGCACCCTTTATCAGCCCACCATGTTTTTCTTGGATGCTGATGTAAATGGGCCAATTCTTTCTTCTCAGGTCCGCATGCTGGTGGCAGTTCTGTAGGATGTGTTCTGTTGTTATACTCGCCAAGCCACAGGGACACAGGTCGTTTGTGCCTATTTTGAATTTAGTGTACAGGTGGTGTCTCATTCTGTTGTGACCGTCCGGAGGCGAAGTATGGCTGTCTGGTCCCTTCTAGACAGTTAGTAATATCCATAGTTCTTGTTGTGTTTTGGGTGTTCTTTATCCCATTTTGCCTTGTAGTGCCCTTTGGGGATGGTTTTTGCTTCGTCATAGCTAACCAGGTTGTCATCCAGAGGCATTCCTGCTCCCTCTTTAGACAGTCTGTCAGCATCTTCATTCCCCTTGATCTTGCAGAGTGAGGGTATCCACTGGATTACTACACTCTCAGAATCATGGGACAACTGGCTACAGGTTGACCTGAGATCACTTAGTCCTGTGTTCCTTTCAGATTTCAGTTCTGAAATAGCAGACAATGACTCAGTCAAAAGCACTATTTTTCCATGTATTTGGTTCATTTGTTGCAGTGTCATATTTGGAGCTGCACTGTGGGCCTCTACCTCTGCCCTGAAATCTGTTGAGAACTTGTCGGTGGCCAGAGCTAAGGTTTGTTCTACTCCATTCTTTAGTCTGAAGACAACTCCCCCTCCTCCATTGTGGGTGGCATCTGTAGCCGAGTCATCCGTGTATGCATGTGTCCATGAGACCATTGGGTAGTTTTTGTCTATGTGTTTTTCTGCGATGAGCCTTCTCTCCAGGTATGTCTGTGTTCCTTTCTTGCCAATGCCACTTATTTCTTCTGAGAGCTCTGGGAGACTGCACGCCCAGGGAGGACAGGTGCTGGCTGGTTGTATGTGTCTTGGTTGAGTCAATGCCAATATTGCATCTTTGTGAGCAAGTGCTTTGGAGTTTGCAATAAAATTACTACTTTTTAATCTGCCCCTACCGTAGCTGTTGATTCGGAGGTGCATTGGATAATTCAGCAGTCCCTTGTATTTTTCTCCTTGTTGAAGTACCCTCATGTCCCATCTGCCCTCCATTGGCTGGAGCCCTGTCACAGTTTCCAGTATTTCTATGGAGGTATACTTCATGGCGCCAGTGATGATCCGTGAGGCCTGATTTTGAACTCTGCTTAGCTTTTCAAATTGTGTCTTGGAGGCTGTGGCCCAGAGAGCTATGTCATACTCGAGTACTGGTCGGACTCTTCCAGTGTACAACCTTTTCAGTCCCCCATCTGCATCCCAGGTGGTGCCTGCTAGTTTGATCAGAATCTTCATTCTCTGCTTTGCTCTTTTTCCAGCTTTGTCTATCTGTGTTTTCCAAGTCAGTCTGCTGTCCATGGTGATTCCCAGATATGTTGAATATTCCTCCATTGGTGGTAGGTTGTCATTTATCTTGATTTTCACAATTTGTTTCTTCTTGGAAAGACTGAAGACTGTGAATGTGGTTTTCTTTTCATTAATGGTGAATAGCCAGGTACTGGTCCATTTTTCTAGCTTTGAAGAGCAGCTGCATTCTTGTGGTGGCTACTGCTATCGGTTCTTCTTGTGTCCACAGTGCCAGATCATCAGCGTAGATTGCCCCGTTCACTCTGTTAGGGATGTCTTCCATAATGTCATTTATAAAAACAAGAAATAGTGTGGAAGACAGGATCCCTCCTTGGGGAACACCTTGTTCCATGATAACTTTCCTGCTAAGTTTTCCCTGGACTTGTACTCTGGTTGTTCTATTTATTAGATAGTGACATGTCCAGCCATACATCCGTACAGCCATACCCCGGAAATCTAGTCATACAGACATCTGGTCGCCTAGTCTTCTACTTCACAAATAGTCTCTTGGCATCGGGTTCCCTCGTCAGGCGTCTGGTCCCTTTATCAGCTGGCAACGGTTCATCTGGTCAGTCATCTAGTCGTCTGGTCGTCTCGCTGGGTGGTATGCTCACGTTGTTTTACTTCTGGTCGTCGTCAGGTTCATAGTTACGTATAGTGAACAACGCGGTTCTTCTGTGATTAAATGGCTGGCAGTAAGTTGGATCTAGTTAACGAGTTCTTCACGTTAGTTCAATATTCTTGTTCACTTAGGTCGGACCATGAGTGCTCTACGCCAAACGAAAACATTTCTGGTCGAATTCTGACTTCACAGTCTGTCCTCACTTGGTTGAACTCTCTACCAAAAATATAACATGTTCTTCTCAGGTTCTAAGTTCACGCTCCTTTTTTTCTCGTTCTAAAATGCTGCGCTTAGCAGATCAAATATATATTAACTCACTGTTAAATAAACTTAGCAGATCAAATACATATTAACTCACTGTTAAATAAACTTAGCTGATCAAATACATATTAACTCACTGTTAAATAAACTTAGCAGATCAAATACATATTAACTCACTGTTAAATAAACTTAGCAGATCAAATACATATTAACTCACTGTTAAATAAACTTAGCAGATCAAATACATATTAACTCACTGTTAAATAAACTTAGCAGATCAAATACATATTAACTCACTGTTAAATAAACTTAGCAGATCAAATACATATTAACTCACTGTTAAATAAACTTAGCAGATCAAATACATATTAACTCACTGTTAAATAAGCTTAGCAGATCAAATACATATTAACTCACTGTTAAATAAACTTAGCTGATCAAATACATATTAACTCACTGTTAAATAAACTTAGCAGATCAAATACATATTAACTCACTGTTAAATAAACTTAGCAGATCAAATACATATTAACTCACTGTTAAATAAACTTAGCAGATCAAATACATATTAACTCACTGTTAAATAAACTTAGCAGATCAAATACATATTAACTCACTGTTAAATAAACTTAGCAGATCAAATACATATTAACTCACTGTTAAATAAACTTAGCAGATCAAATACATATTAACTCACTGTTAAATAAACTTAGCAGATCAAATACATATTACCTCACTGTTAAATAAACTTAGCAGATCAAATACATATTAACTCACTGTTAAATAAACTTAGCAGATCAAATACATATTACCTCACTGTTAAATAAACTTAGCAGATCAAATACATATTAACTCACTGTTAAATAAACTTAGCAGATCAAATACATATTAACTCACTGTTAAATAAACTCTCTCTTTCACTTGAGAATAAAAATCTACTCCAAAATTTTCCTCCATCCGTTCTTCCCAAAGTCTCTGGTCTCAACTGTCTCATTCTTCCCTCCTTTCTTAATTTATGTTTTACTAAAAGCTTAGCTGGCCCCTGCCCTGGTCTCGAGATTCTCGCCTTCCCAGTAAATTTCGCCTACCCCGAGTTAAGTCAACTTTTCTCAATGTGGAGTCCTCACTTTGTTTATGCATGGACTGGTAAACAAGTTTGTTCTAATTCTACTCAAAGTCGCTAAGTACATAGGGAAAAAAAAGTTGTCTCCCGATTCCATCCCCAAGTAACAGTGAAACATTAGTGTGTGTTTATTTTCTTGGAATCCATCTTCGATCTCCTAGGCAATGTAGGTTACTTGGTCTTCTGTTGATCTGTGCTGACGAAATCTACTCTGTTGTGGTAGTATCAGCTGTTCTTGCTCCAAGTACCACATGAGTCTTCTATTGACGAGCCACTCCATTACTTTTCCAACACAACAAAGGAAACTAATCGGTCTATAACTGCTTGGGTCGAGTCTGTCTTTTCCTTGTTTTAGAATATGCACTGTGATTACTTCTTTCCATTCACTGGGTATTTCCCCAACTTTCCAGCTTACATTCATAATTTTTAGCAGCTTTTGTTTTCTTTTGGGCCTAAGTTGATGAGCATCTCATTTGTGATGCCATCATTTCCTGGTGACTTTTTAAGGTTAAGACACTGAAGTGCTTCTTCGATCTCATTTACAGGGAAATTAGACACCATAAGTTCTTCTGGTGCTGTGGGTGAGTACTTGAGGGATTGCATATCTTCCATTGCCCTATTTAGTTTTTCTGTGGGTATGCTGACCTGGCTCACTTTTGTGTAATTTTTAATAAAAAATGTTGGCAGCTCTTTTATCTGTTAGCAATTTTTTATTGATTTCTATCGCTATTGGAGGAAGGTTGGTATTTTCGTCACTGAGGGCTTTTGATAGTTTCCATAGCTTGTTTCCATCTCTGTCCAAGTTGAGACTCTCAGTCTTGTCTCTCCAGCTCTGTCTTGCAGCTTGCTTAACTGCTTTCCTATATTTAGCTGAGGCTGCGTTCAGTGCTATGTTGCTGTCTATGCTCTGTTCAATTTCTGCTCTTTCTCTGGCCTGACTCAATTCTTCCTCAAAATTTTGGACCTCTTCTGACTAATAAGGTTTGTAGTCTCTACTTGCACCTCTAGGAATTGATTCTCTTGCTGCCCTCAAGATGGATGTGTTGAGCCGGTTTGTCATGTTCTTTATCTTTTTTGGTGTGTGTTTATGGACTCACATAAGATGTCGCTGAGTCTCGCAATCTGTACCCAGTCAGCTCTTTTGTAGTTCTACCTGGGTATTAGTTTTTGGACTTGGGGGAATATGTTAGGTTCAAGGAGAGCTTGACAGTTTTGTGGTCACTGTCTCCTAGCTGGTCCATGACAGTTCGATGCAGTTTGTGGGCTATGTCACCGGTGGCAAAAGCGAGATCTGGGGTGGATGTATTTTTCCATCTTCTTAAGTAGAAGGTTGGTGTGTCATCGGGTCTGTTCATGAGTTGTAAGTTATTATCTATTTCCCACTTTTCTCTCTCCTCACCCCTTGCGTTGGTGTCTTGGTATCCTCATCTTTCAGTGTGACTGTTAAAGTATCCTACTACTAGACAGTTTGTATTGGTCAATGGCATGGCCTCCAGCATAAGGGCTCTGTCGTTTGGACAATATATATTGTAGATTCAAATTTGTTGTTTGTCTACAAAGATGTTAATTTCTATCATTTTTGCTTCCCCATTTGTGCCGACTTATATTTGTTTCATGGGGATATGGTTGGCCTACTAGTAGAGATTCCTATGATTTCTGCTTCCCCATTTGTGCCGACTTCTATCTGTTTCATAGGGATATAGTTACGCACGAGTATGAGGACTCCCCCATTGTAGCCGTCTCTGTCTTGTCTGTATGCCTGATATCCTCGACTTGTTTTCTTATATCCTTTGATGTCAGCGGTCCAGGTATTTCAAGATTTTTTCTTTCCCTGTAGGCTAATAATCGTCAAATTTATCATGCATCCATTTAACCACAATAATACAAACAGCTGTATGATTCATGAAGAATTAATTAATATGAATTCATGAAGAATTAATTAATATGAATTCATACCTTTGAAGTCGGAGAAGGCATGCAAGGGGACACTCAGAAAAAGGTAAGTATGCCTTCACGCAAAAATCATTCAGAAGTACCGTACCCGTCGCACTGACTACGCCTGAAATGAAAGCGGGCGAACACGAGATAAGATTTGATATGAATTCATTATTTATAATGCACTTTTTTCCCATCTCTATGGGTTTTTGTGTATTTTTGTTTTGTTTTATGTTGTTATTTCACTATCAGAACTAAATGAAAGAATTAAATGTGATTGTCAGGTGTGTGAAGGAGATACAATTGAAGTTACAATAGACAACAGAATGCATCTATCTGAAGCCACATCCATACATTGGCATGGGATGCTACAACGCGGCTCCCAGTACATGGATGGAGTTAGCCAAGTAACTCAATGTCCAATTAATGCGCATACTAAATTTACATACAGGTAATGAACAATAATATTATTACGCTAAAGGTGATGATTTTTTGTGTATAATAATAATAATTCCTCTCGTACCGTTATACGTTAGATAGGTCCTGCTTGCAATTTCTCCATACCTCTCTATCCTGGTCAACTCGCTCAATGTACTTCATGGAACTGAGACTGATATTTCTTGCCTCTCTCATCAAAGTTCGTTTCAGGGTCCTCTTAGGTTGTCCTCTCTTTCTTGAACCCTCTGCATCCCACTTCAATGCCTGCTTTGATATTCTTTGATCATTTCTTTTCAAGGTGTGTCCAACATATCTCAATCTTCTCCTTGTTATAACCGTTGTTACTAGTGGTTGATCAAATATTTCTCTGATTTCATCACTTCTCCTGAGTGTTGCTGTATACATTGAGGTTATGTCCGGCTGGAACAAAATTAGTAAGGGGCTTATGGGCTTGTGTGAGATGCATGGTAGTTTACTGAACAGAATGAAGTATAAATAATAGCAGCCTCTAATATCTTCTCTTCTTCGTCTTTGTGTTTGTTCTTATCAACCAAGTTAATCTTACTTTCTTACATGTGCTATAAAAATACTCTAAGGTATGTTACGTATAGCCATAGACAAACCATATATTATTAACGTGTTTCACCCATTTACTTGATCCAGGTTCCTAGCCAACTATACTGGCACCCATTTCTGGCATGCACATGCTGGCATTCAAAGAGCCGATGGACTATTTGGATCATTGATCGTGCGCAGACTACCCAACCTTGAACCTCACCTTCACCTGTACGACTTTGATCTTCCAGAACACGTTCTTCTTGTCACCGATTGGTTTGTTGAGGATTCTATGTCTGCTGTCGCTGGAATTCTGTATAGCTCTAGACCTACAAATGATATTCTTCTGTTGATCAACGGTTAGTGGTTATTAAATGTTCAGATATTTCAGGAGAAGACTCATGTTGAGACAATATTTATTACCACTTAACATGTCTTCTTCAAACGCTCCATATCGACCACTTGTTAAACCACTCTTTGTGATTTGTATGTAATCCGAGCCTAAGAGCGATTATAGGTTTTTCCAGTTATGCGCATACAAGTAGACCAGCACATCCGATTTCTGCAACGCTTTTTATTTCCTAAGTTAGCTTCCCAAGGCCCCTACCATATCTCACAGTCGCCTCTTACGATATTCATTGTAGGTCGCAGGGCTGATATTCTTTGCTCCCCTAGCGCGCCCCGGCAACACACGGGCGATACACATAAGAAAGCAATACTTGTCCTTAATGAAGAACAAGGGAGATAACAGAGATTGGGAAAATACAAGGTTATCTCTCTTTTGAAAGGGAGATAAAAGAGATTGTAAAACATGTAAGACTTTCTTTCTCTCTCTCTCTCTCTCTCTCTCTCTTCAGCCATATAGGATAGATGTTTGAAAAAATATTGAAACGGTAAGCTGGACAAAAGTTAGAACCCGAGATAAGCAGTAGACAGTTTGAGTCTAAGAGCTGGAGAGCTGAGCGAATGCAATATGTTACATTGAAACCGATGGAGAACTACAGCGGGCTTTGTGTGTTGATGTCTTTACCATGACACACCTACGACTCTCGCAGGTTGTGAGGATTAAAGTGTCTTAAAGTGTCTCTGAAATGCTTCTACTCGTATATAGACACCACATGATGGAACTCCCTTGCGCAAGATCGCCAAATGTAACACTGTTTCAACACAAGAGGAACTCGCGGAGCTGAGAATCGTCGTGACGTTGAGGCGCAGAGAACGCGAGCTGCGAGAAAAAAACAGAACACACAACACTAACATGTCTAATCTTGATCATGTATGTCTCACCTGGGATATGGAACTGTGTTTGAAGATTGGAATCTACTCTACATTCACCTCCGCACACAGAGAGTGCAGCAGCATACGTCTGGGGCTGTTTTCATCAAAGCTCCAAATGATTATTATTATCCTCAGAGCTATGCTATGATCGTCAAGACAAATGAAGGTAATGGCTCAATTATTGTGTTTGTGAATCCTCAGGTGCCACATAATTATGTACACTTTTGTTGAAATCCATCAAAACTTCATTAATAACAGTCTCTTCAAGCTGTTTGATGTGATGATATTGGACACCACCAGCCCTGGAGCGGAACTGTGCTTGCTTTGAATGCATTAATAACATCTTCATTTGTTACCTTCTGGTTTCTTCTGGTGAGAAGTCAGGCTGGGTTTCTTGCTTCTTCTTCTTCTTTGCATTCGTTCTTTACGAGCAATTTGAATCACTCTTTGTGATATGTTTGATCTTGCCAAGAACGTGTATACGTTGCACATTGGTTTGGTAGGCCCTAAACGCATAGACTTTTACACGTTTAAGACATGTGCATCCGATTTCAGCCAAACCTCCTTAGTCGCCTCTTACGACATACATGGCAGGTAACAGTGGTTCTATTCTGTACACCCCAAATTTGAGCCCCGGTAACCACTAGGGTGGGTTTCTTGGCTAATGCGCGTGGTAGGGTTGTTGCAGATCGAAGAGGAGCATATAGGACAATTACTTCCAGTATTACGTCCATGTGTTGTCGGGGCCCTAAGTGGAGCAACGAATAGTAACACTGTGACCTACAAGGCATGTCGTAAGAGGTGACTGAGGCAGGGACATAGGGAAGCTACCCTAGTAAATAAAAAGGATCGCAGAAATCAGATGTGCTGGTCTACTTGTAGGCGCATTACTGGCACAATGTACAATCGCTCTTAGACTCGGATCACATACAAATAACAAAGAGTGGTTAACAAATGGTCGATATGGAACGTTTAAAGAAGAAAGAGACTTCAGTATGAGGATGGATGTTGAGACTGTTACTGTTGCTCTCCATTCCCTCTCTGGGACTCCATTTACTGGGGTCGTTGTTGTATCGGATTCTCAGTTGATGCTTCACAAGATCCAAAAGGGCAAGTTTCGGTATTAGTGGATGTCGTCTATAAAAGTTTATAACGTCCGGAGACTTAAGTGCATCTACTGTCCTGGACAAGCGGGTGTTTGCAGTAATGAGAGAGAAGACATGCTTGCATCAACAGCATCGATTGTTGAGTAGTTGAAGATGGATAAGAGGGATGTTCTTCTTTCTTGTCGCAACTGTCTGTTGGATGAAGACACAAAAATAGATGTTGAATCGATCCAGCGATTTCAGCAGTTTGAAGTTACCTGTTCTATAGGTAGAACTGGATGCATGAGGGACAGAATGTTTAACCAGCGAGACATTGGAACCATCAGTATACATAGTCTTCGATACCGATTAGCGGAGACTGAGCACCTATGAGTCTGCCCGGAGTGCAATGACGTCAGTTTAGTAACCAATAATCAATATTTACGGGATCCTGAAATAATTGTGTAATATCGAATTATTTACTGTAAACAATATAATATATGGAACAAATAATATTGACAGTTAAATTATATTTGACAGGTCTTGGTCCATTTAAAGAGATTAAAGACGCCTCCAATACATCTGCATTCACACCGCATGCTTCTTTCACTGTACAACCTGGAAAACGATATCGATTTCGAGTTATCAATGCTGCCAGCAATAATTGTTATAATCAGGTCAGTATAATTGTCCACTGTTGGTCAGTATAAATGTCCACTGTAGGTCAGTATAATTGTCCACTGTAGGTGAGTATAATTGTCCAATATAGGTCAGTATAAATGTCCACTGTAGGTC
The DNA here is from genome assembly GCA_020796225.1 of Arion vulgaris. Classification (NCBI taxonomy): domain Eukaryota; kingdom Metazoa; phylum Mollusca; class Gastropoda; order Stylommatophora; family Arionidae; genus Arion; species Arion vulgaris. The sequence goes on from CM036760.1 coordinate 42,577,777, forward strand.
AGTATAATTGTCCACTGTAGGTCAGTATGATTGTCCAATATAGGTCAGTATAATTGTCCACTGTAGGTCAGTATAATTGTCCACTATAGCTATTTGTGTACTAATATACGGATGCGAGTAATGGACATTAAACATAAAGACAAGTCTCTAAGGGCTGCAGAGATGTGGTTTTTGAAAAGAATGATGAGAATTCCATGGACTGCTTAAATGACTAATGTGGAGATGTTGAATGAGGTCAAGACACACATAATTCTTATCATCAATATAAGACAAAAGGCAGTCATCTTTTTTCGGACATGTGATGAGGAATGGAAGTTTATAACACATTATGATAACTGGTAAAATCGAGAGTAGACTAGACAGAAAAAGACGGATAGAGAACATTGTGGATAACTTCATGGCACGGAAGAGCGTCAACATCTGAGATGATAGCAAACACCAGAGACAGATATTTGTAGAGATCCTTGATCGCCATCGTCATCCGGCACGGCACCTGATGATGATGAGCTATTTGTGACTGATGTTTGTGTTATTTGGGAAGACATGAAAAGAATATTTCAGAAAGGAAAGGAATAACTGAGATTTTGTTAGTGGTAACTGAATCTTTGGCAATATGATGTTCTCTGTGTTTTGATTGATTGATTGATTGATTGATTGATTGATGGATTGATTGATTGATTGATTGATTGATTGATTGATGGATGATAGGACCATCATCATTGCATTTCGGTGAGTAAAGTAACCATGTGTGCTCCGATCTCTTTCTTACACAGGAAAATCTCAGCTGACGAGCTGAAGATGTTGAAGATATTTTTTATAGGACTTTCAATTTCAATCTTTTCTTATAAATTTTGCCCGGACAGCGGCTTTTCAGCCTGCTATTCTCGATTTTGAACTGCCGAAGGTTCTTTCACGTACTCATGCTGAACACGGGACCTAAATTTTATCATCTGTTTCCGATAGGACTAGAAACTCGATCTCACCTACCCTGAGATCTGGGATATCTGGACAAATATCCTGAGGGCTCCACGAGGGAACGAACCTGACACCTCTTGTACGAGAGATGAGTAACTAACCTCTACGGAATAAAGATGATATCTGTTAGTTTGTACGAGAGATGAGTAACTAACCTCTACAGAACAAAGATGATATCTGTTAGTTTGTACGAGAGATGAGTAACTAACCTCCACGGAACAAAGATGATATCTGTTAGTTTGTACGAGAGATGAGTAACTAACCTCTACAGAACAAAGATGATATCTGTTAGTTTGTACGAGAGATGAGTAACTAACCTCCACGGAACAAAGATGATATCTGTTAGTTTGTACGAGAGATGAGTAACTAACCTCCACGGAACAAAGATGATATCTGTTAGTTTGTACGAGAGATGAGTAACTAACCTCTACAGAACAAAGATGACATCTGTTAGTTTATTCATCATTAAATAGCTTGTCCTGAGCAGAACTTTGCCATCCCAACAGTTCTCTGGAATTTCTCTCTCCCATAGGTCAGATGTCCTGCCTCTGCAGCCGTTATGTTCTAACCATCAGTTACATTCTGAATCCATCTTTTCCGTGGTCTTCCTCTTCTTCTCTTTCCCGGTATGCCTCCTTCCATGATGGTCTTCGCCAGCCCTTCATGTCTTTTTATATGTCCAAAATACCTAAGTTTTCTCTTTCTTATTTGTAGCATCGGCCAGTTTTCTTTAATTTTGAGTTCTTTCTAGATAGATCTATTTGTTCTCTTCTCTGTCCAAGATATACGAAGGACTCTTCTGTAACATTTAATTCAAAAGTACATATGTGATTTTCCACTGCCTTATTAAATGTCCATGCCTCACACCCATACATTGTCACTCGGAATATGCATGCTCTTAGTATTCTGATCTTTATTTTCTTTTCAGTTTCATACTGTTTTTAATTAGTTTATTACATTTTATTACTTCTTGTGTAATCCACTACTGTGATGTTTAATTTGACAAAAATAATTGAGTTTCCGATGCATGCGAATGTTTATAAAGCAATACGAGCGTTCTTGTGATCACAACCAGTGAGCCATTCAAAAATATCTTTACTGAGACGCTTCGTTTTAACTAGACACAGAATAATCAGATCCACTTCGCTCGAACAGTGTTTGCACAAACACATGCTATAAGCTTATTGTGCTTATATATATTTGAGACAAACAATATCATGCATACACACATGTATACACATGTATACACATATAACAAACATGCATACACACATGTATACACATATAACAAACATGCATACACACATGTATACACATATAACAAACATGCATACACACATGTATACACATATAACAAACATGCATACACACATGTATACACATATAACAAACATGCACACATCATTCATAGTAGCCTAAAGTTTATTGTCAGATGAGAACAATGAGTTTTTTTTGGTAAGAATCCATGGGAAGCAACGGAAGCAATGACTATGATCAATCAATAGGAAACATTGAAGATAATAAAAGAAACAACCAGAAAACTACAGACCTTCATAAATGGATGTTTACGTAGAATAGAAGGACTGAGATGGTATGATAAGATTACGAACAATGAACTCAGAGAAAGAACTAAGCAGATACCAATGGAGAAAGAACTAAACAGATACCAGTGGAGAAAGAACTAACAGATACCAGTGGAGAAAGAACTAAACAGATACCAGTGGAGAAAGAACTAAACAGATACCAGTGGAGAAAGAACTAAACAGATACCAGTGGAGAAAGAACTAAACAGATACCAGTGGAGAAAGAACTAAACAGATACCAGTGGAGAAAGAACTAAACAGATACCAGTGGAGAAAGAACTACGCAGATACCAGTGGAGAAAGAACTAAGCAGATACCAGTGGAGAAAGAGCTATGGAAGAGACTCTGGCGATGGATATGACATACATTGAAAAGACCGACCGGAAGCATTGCAAGAGAGGCGCTCTTTTGGAATCCGCAGGGAAAGAGGAGTAGGGGAAGGCATAAACAGACCTGGATAAGATAGCTGGAGGCAGATATTAAAAGGATAAGTAAAACATGGAAAGAATTGGAAGGGATGGCAGGAGAGAGAAAGAGCTGGAAGACGTTTGTTGAAGACCTGTGCTCCATTGGAAGTTGAAATGTGAAGAAGAAGAAGGGTAAGTGGTTCGAATCCTGTGTTTGCTAATTTGTTTTTCCGAAGGCCCATAATATTTGTACACTGTCTATTAATCTTATTCATTGTTTCCGTTGCTTCCCATTGTTTCCGTTGCTTCCCATTGTTTCGTTGCTTCCATTGTTTCCGTTGCTTCCCATTGTTTCCGTTGCTTCCCATTGGGATCGTACAAAAACCCATAATTCTCATCATATTTATGAGGCAAAATTTCGCAAAAAAAAACAACAAGAAAATATGTTTACTGAATTGTTCAAACATTTTCATTGTTCAGATTTCTGTTGACTCACACAATCTGACAATGATAGCTTCTGATGGACATCCGTTTGAGCCGTTCCTCGTAGAATCTTTTTACATCTTTCCTGGAGAGAGATTTGATTTTATTCTTCATGCAACAGAGACTATACGGTATTGTTTGTCTTTGTTTGTGTTCAATATCACGTGATTAGAAGTAATAATAAACATAGACTTGTAGAAGTGAACCAGACAACAAACATAGACTTGTAGAAGTGAACCAGACAACAGACATAGACTTGTAGAAGTGAACCAGACAACAAACATAGACTTGTAGAAGTGAACTAGACAACAGACATAGTCTTGTAGAAGTGAACCAGACAACAGACATAGACTTGTAGAAGTGAACAAGACAACAAACACAGACTTGTAGAAGTGAACCAGACAACAGACATAGACTTGTAGAAGTGAACCAGACAACAAACACAGACTTGTAGAAGTGAACCAGACAACAGACATAGACTTGTAGAAGTGAGCCAGACAACAGACATAGACTTGTAGAGGTGAACCAGACAACAGACACAGACTTGTAGAAGTGAACCAGACAACAAACACAGTCTTGTAGAGGCTAACAAGACAACAAACACAGACTTGTAGAAGTGAACCAGACAACAGGCATAGACTTGTAGAAGTGAACCAGACAACAAACACAGTCTTGTAGAAGTGAACAAGACAACAAACATAGACTTGTAGAAGGCAAGACAACAAATCATACAGATCGCAGAGATTGGTTAACTTTGTTGATAACTCGAGCAGAAAGAAGAAAGAAAGAACATTACTACAGACCTTTGGAAACTATGTTCTCAGTGCTACAACATGGGAAGTGGAGCAGGGTCTTGGTCGGTTCTAGTTCATTGACTCCAACGCAGCCTTCTCACTTTGTTTTATTAGGCCTGTGGTCCTTAAAATTTGTTAAACTCACCAGTAAGTATCACCATCATGAAGGTTAATAGTAGACTATGTTTAAAAGTATATTGAAAGAATGGCAGAGAACAGATAGCATAACATTGCATATAGACAATCCATGATGAGGAAGAGACAAGAGCCGACCAAGAAAACGATGAAGAGAAGAGACGAGGTCGACCAAGAAAACGATGAAGAGAAAGAGACAACGATACCGACCAAGAAAACGATGAAGAGAAAGAGACAGAGGTCGACCAAGAAAACGATGAAGAAATAGACAACGATACCGACCAAGAAAACGATGAAGAGAAAGAGACGAGGTCGACCAAGAAAACCATGAAGAGAAAGGACAACGATACGACCAAGGAAACCATGAAGAGAAAGACAACGATACCGACCAAGGAAACGATGAAGAGAAAGAGACAACGATACCGACCAAGGAAACCATGAAGAGAAAGAGACAACGATACCGACCAAGGAAACGATGAAGAGAAAGAGACAACGATACCGACCAAGGAAACGATGAAGAGAAAGAGACAACGATACCGACCAAGGAAACGATAAAGAGAAAGAGACGAGGTCGACCAAGAAAACCATGAAGAGAAAGAGACAACGATACCGACCAAGGAAACGATGAAAGAAGAGACAACGATACCGACCAAGGAAACGATGAAGAGAAAGAGACAACGATACCGACCAAGGAAACGATGAAAAGAAAGAGACAACGATACCGACCAAGGAAACGATGAAAAGAAAGAGACAACGATACCGACCAAGGAAACGATGAAAGAGAAAGACAACGATACCGACCAAGGAAACGATGAAAAGAAAGAGACAACGATACCGACCAAGGAAACGATGAAGAGAAAGAGACAACGATACCGACCAAGAAACGATGAAAAAAGAGACAACGATACTGACCAGGAAACGATGAAAGAAAGAGACAACGATACCGACCAAGGAAACGATGAAGAAAGAGACAACGTACCGACCAGGAAACGATGAAGAGAAGAGAACGATACCGACCAAGGAAACGATGAAGAGAAAGAGACAACGATACCGACCAAGGAAACGATGAAGAGAAAGAGACAACGATACCGACCAAGGAAACGATGAAAAGAAAGAGACAACGATACCGACCAAGGAAACGATGAAAAGAAAGAGACAACGATACCGACCAAGGAAACGATGAAGAGAAAGAGACAACGATACCGACCAAGGAAACGATGAAAGAAGAGACAACGATACCGACCAGAAACGATGAAAGAAAGAACAACGATACCGACCAAGGAGAACATGAAGAGAAAGAGACAACGATACCGACCAGGAAACGATGAAAAGAAAGAGACAAGATACCGACCAAGAAAACGATGAAGAAAAGGACAACGATACCGACCAAGAAAACGATGAAAGATAACATTGAAGTAAATCTTGAAATACTAAGTTTAAAAAAAGTAAAGAAACTTTATACCATTTGGTATATTGGATAAACAATGTTATACCATTTGGTATATTGGATAAACAATGTTATACCATTTGGTATATTGGATAAACAATGTTATACCATTTGGTATATTGGATAAACAATGTTATACCATTTGGTATATTGGATAAACAATGTTATACCATTTGGTATATTGGATAAACTATGTTATACCATTTGGTATATTGGATAAACCATGTTATACCATTTGGTATATTGGATAAACCATGTTATACCATTTGGTATATTGGATAAACAATGTTATACCATTTGGTATATTGGATAAACTATGTTATACCATTTGGTATATTGGATAAACCATGTTATACCATTTGGTATATTGAATAAAACCATGTTATACCATTTGGTATATTGAATAAAACCATGTTATACCATTTGGTATATTGAATAAAACCATGTTATACCATTTGGTATATTGGATAAACTATGTTATACCATTTGGTATATTGGATAAACTATGTTATACCATTTGGTATATTGGATAAACTATGTTATACCATTTGGTATATTGGATAAACTATGTTATACCATTTGGTATATTGGATAAACTATGTTATACCATTTGGTATATTGGATAAAACGATGTTCATCATCATCATCAAATAGCTTGTCCTGAGCAGAACTTTGCCACCCCAACAGTCCTCCGGAATTTCTCTCTCCTATAGGCCAGATGTCCTGCCTCTGCAGCCGTCATGTTCAAACAATCAGTTACATCTTGAATCCATCTTCTCCGTGGTCTTTCTCTTCTTCTCTCTACCGATATGCCTCTTTCCATGATGGTCTTCTCCCGCCCTTTATGTCGTTTTCTATGTTGAACTATACAAACTAATAATCACAATACCTTGATGTACGAGTAGTTACCGGGTCCCAAATTGAGGTGTAAGAAATAGAACCACTGTTACCTGCCACGCATGTCGTAAGAGGCGACTAAGGAGGTTGGGAGTGGGGTTATCTACCCCACACCGTAAAAACACTAGATGGCTACAGAACGGAGAGCGAACGGAGTAAACGCTGGCTGAAACCGGACACATCGCCGAAGGATAAGCACCAGAGCTCCAAATGGTGCTGAAGATGTGACGTAAAAGATACCAATGCTAAGGCTGCATGAATCAGATTTCCACATGAATAGAATTTATGGGGAAATCTGGTACATCGATCTGTGCAGTGATCGCAGAGAGAAAATACCTTGGGTCATTGCTCACAAACGGCGGGAATGCTATAAAAGAAATTAAAAGAACGCTGAGCATTGCTTTACAAAAGTAAAAGAACTAACTAACCTATGGACGTGAATTGATATAAGAATAAAGAGCCTGCGTTTTTTCTCTTGGCAACCTATGGTTGTGAGACATGGACTATTGACAAGGCGACGGAGAAGATCATTAATGTCTTTGAATGCAAATGCTACAGAAAAGTACTTAGAATATCATGGACAGAGAAAAGAACAACTGCTTCTGTTCTACAACAGCTTGATATTAAAGAGAGTTGGCTATTAAAGAACATAAGATCAAGGGAAAATAAATATTTGAGACACATCAAACGACATGAGTACCTACAGAAGATAATTCTGGAGGGAACAGTGCATGGAATAATAATGAGAGGAAGACCTAGAGGACGTTGGGTGCAAGATGTCATTGACGATCTGAGAATGACTGCTGCTGACGCCTGTCAACTTGCACAGCACAGAGATATTTTCAGGACTGCTGTCATGTGAACCAAGTTCGGAGGGAAAAGCTACTTGATGATGATGATGAATAATCCAAATACTTATTTTTGCAACGTCTGTTATTTTTGTCTGTTTATTTTTGTCACCATAGAAACTATTGGATTCGAGTTCGAGGCTTCATTGAATGCAGCAGGAGACTCTCTACACAAACTGCCATCTTGAAATATGCAGGCTCAAATGACGAACTCCCGCCGGAAAGTACGACCTGGCATGATGGAGAACGAAGTGGTGTTGTAAGTTATTTCTCCAGTATGTCTTTAGTTTTTCTAAATGAAACATTTTCTGATAAAAAAGTCAACTTCAGCAACCACATAAAACTTCATCTTCCTTTCCGTTAAAAATGTATCATAAATTTGCAATTTCTCTGCCTCTATTATTGCTACACTGCTACCAGGTTGTAGATCAGTATCGAGTTATTCTGTAGTTGGACTTGAGTGTCGAGTTATTCTGTAGTTGGCAGTTCAACCCTTGGCAGTTCAAAATACTAAAGAGCAGACTGGAAAGCCGCTGTCTGGGCAAAATTCATTAGAAAAAGATTTAAAATAAAAATTCATACATCATATCTTCACCATATTTAAAATTACATCTGGGACCCTCGCCGGTGCTACGGAGTTCGTGCACTACAGCTGAAAACTTCCTGTGTAAGACAGAGATCGGAGCACACATGGCTATTCATCGAAGTGCAATGATGATGATTCATCCAATCAATCAATCGATCAAGCAATCAAGCAATGGCTGCTTGCCCTCCTGTATCAGGCGCTGGTTCTTTCAACCACCAAATATTCAATGGCCATCCTCGCTGTTAGCAAGACGCAAATTGAAAGACTGGAGAGAATACAGAATGAAGCTATGCGTTTCATCCTGGTTGCACAAGGACATCACCCTGCATGGCGATAAGGTTTCTCATGGATTTTCCAACCTTGGAGTATAGACTAAAGATAGCTAGAGCAAGTGCGTGTCTCATAATAAATGCTAAAAAGGATCACCCATTGCACGAGCTGCTCAGCACCAGTGGTGAAATAGGTTAAAATGGGGCAAGTTGTGGGTTGACCGTGCCGCAGACACTGTTCAAGTATGCGGACTCACAAATATTGACCATGGGGGAAATGGATACTAGTCCTTTCAATGTACGGGAACGCCCGAGTGGTTACCGGGGCCCAAATTTGGGGTGTAAAGAATAGAACCACTGTTACCTGCCACGCATGTCGTAAGAGGCGACTAAGAAGGTTCGGCTGAAATCGGATGCACGTGTCCTAAACGTGTAAGTCTATGCGTTTAGGGGCCTACCAAACCAATGTGCAACGTATACACGTTCTTGTCAAAGATCAAACATATCACAAAGAGTGATTAAAATTGGTCGTAAAGAACGAACGCAAGAAAGAAGAAGAATATAGCGGGAACACATTTTCAACTATCCTTAAATTCAACAAATGATACAGATAGAGAAATCCCGTGACGTTGGATGCAGAGGTTAAGAAAACTGAAATGAATGTGCCTTGTGATTTCTACTGAAGAATCGGTAGTTCTCCACGGATAGTCCGCATGGGACTTCTCTGCAAGGTCATACGGCAGGATGGTCAAGGAAGCCAGTGATACATTTAGTATGACAACAAGAAGCAGGACAATGGAAGTACTGACGTTGACTAATGCACTTCTATTGCTAGTTATGGAACTATACTCATACGTGCAGTCTGATGATTCATTGAGTATGCTCCAAAAGGTGGAGGCTGATTCGGTGCGTCGGCAATGTACTGAATCACTACAAGCGTCAACATGTGTACTGAATAACTACAAGCGTCAACATGTGTACTGAATCACTACAAGCGTCAACATGTGTACTGAATCACTACAAGAGTCAACATGTGTACTGAATAACTACAAGCGTCAACATGTGTACTGAATCACTACAAGCGTCAACATGTGTACTGAATCACTACAAGCGTCAACATGTGTACTGAATAACTACAAGAGTCAACATAAGTGCAGAATTACACTTATCTTCGTTCCGGGGGACATGGATGTCGTTGGCAATAAGAGAAAAGACAGGCTGACTTGTTCTTCCGCCATATGAAGAAGTCAGCCAGTGGATAGAACTGACATTTTGAGCACCCTCATAGAGTGTGGTCGCAAAGCGAATATTCCTTAAAATCAATTCCCGTCAAATGCTAGATTGCAAGAGCTTGGAATGAAGATTGGAGTGGCCAGAAAAGAACAGCACAACCGGTATATGAGTAGACCCATCAATCAAAATCGAACTGGCACGGTCAGTTGCTAGACGCTGTTGGAGATATTGCAAAGGAGATCGGATCACCTATGGACATGTTCGGAGTGCAAGGAAGATATTTCTAACAGAAACTGAAGATTGGTTTTTCGTCTCATCTTCAACTTTTCTTAGTTAGTGAGTAGCATTGTACAACTCTGAGTTTCTTATATTTGTAGTTTGAGCGTGAAGTCATGAATCTTTGAGTGATTGCTTTACAGCAACAGAGACTATTTTATTATTCTCATCAAATATCTAGTCTTGATCAGACCTTTGCAGCCACCCTAATAGTCCTTCGAAATTTATCTCTCTCATAGGCCTCTACAGTCGCCATGTTCAAATCATTAGTTACATCCGGAATCCATCTTCTCCGTGGTCTTTTTCTTATTTTCTTTATCGGTATGCCACCTTTAATAATGGTTTTCTTCAACCCTTCGTGTCTATCTATCTATCTATCTATCTATCTATCTATCTATCTATCTATCTATCTATCTATCTATCTATCTATCTATCTATCTATCTATCTATCTATCTATCTATCTATCTATCTATCTATCTATCTATCTATCTATCTATCTATCTATCTATCTATCTATCTATCTATCTATCTATCTATCTATCTATCTATCTATCTATCTATCTATCTATCTATCTATCTATCTATCTATCTATCTATCTATCTATCTATCTATCTATCTATCTATCTATCTATCTATCTATCTATCTATATCTATCTATCTATC